>VXAZ01007218.1:725199-1038975 GCA_013399875.1 Gymnorhina tibicen
CCCCCCCCCCACCCCTTCTTCCCAGCTCTAATTCATCTCCCTGGAGGGAGATGGGAATGGGGATTATAGTCGGTTCATCACACATTGTTCCTGCTGCTGCTCGGGGAGAGGAGTCCTTCCCCTGCTCCAGTGTGAGGCCTTCCCATGGGAAACAGTTCTCCATGAACTTCTCCAGTGTGAGTCCATCCCACAAGAGGCAGTTCTCCACAAACTGCTGCAGAGTGGGTCACTGTTCCACGGGGTGCAGTCCTTCAAGGACAGGCTGCTCCAGTGTGGGTACCCACGGGGTCACAAGTCCCACCAGGAAACCTGCTCCAGCATGGGCTCCTGGCTACGTGGGTCCGCAGGCCACTGTCAGGAGCCTGTTGCACAAACCCAGTTCATAAACCCAGACTCCTGAATGCAGTTTCTCAGCTGAAAGAGGTACCTCCCTGAGAACCCTACTAAGGCACTGAGACTTCAGATAGAGTCTGGCTTTCTGAAAAACAGCAGCCCTAATTCAGCCTACATTTACGTTGCTCCCAAGGGACAGCCACCAAAAAATGCTCTTCTGGTTCAGCTCATCAAGGATCCGTGGCCAGTCACCCATAGTTAATATTAGCTGAAAAATATTTCCAGCTCCATGGATGAGAAATTTGTGTACATAATCACATCAATTTTCTAACAAAGAATAGCAACAAAAAACCTGAACAAAACCTCAATCCCATCATGTTTTTAGTAAAAAGTAAAGTTTCATTCAGTCTTTTATCTAGGCCCTACTTCTTATTTCATTCCTAGGATTTCTCACTCTCAGAACTTCTCTAAACTATGGATCAAAATGAATAGATTTACAAACTTTAAAATTCACTGTGGTTATGATCTGTTTTGAATTCCCAACAAGGCAGGGTCATTTCATACCAGACAGCTGATGGCCAGTGCATTCAAGAAGAATGAATTTTTTAACAGACTCACAGTCCTGTCTCTTAGAACTAAAACCTCATATTAGTGTTTTGGGTTTTTTAATGATTATTAAAAACATTAAGAAAACCTAAATGTTCTTATGAAGATGCATTTAAAAAGCAATTGTCAATACTAAAACTTGAAAAAAGCTAGTCATCAAAATGCAAAAGAGTACAAAAATGCATGGAAAATGCTCATATTATCTGATATGAAGTCAGCACGAGCAGTTCCATGCCTTCTAAACCTCTGGTGTTTTTTTCATAAAGGAATTATGGAATCCATTTATCATTACGTAAACAGATCTGCTTAGTAACTGAATCCAGAGAATCATATAGAATAACTAACTACATACATAAGTATTCATTAAAAGTTAAATGCACTGAACCTAGGTTATCATCAATGACAAGTTTCACTGTGGGCCAAAGCTCATATGGTTATTATCCAATTTTTAATGGGAAGCTTTTCAAAGTACATATTTATTTCACTGTAAGTCTGCAATTTCAGTTTAACAACCCACAGAGAATAGTGATAAAAATATTTATATTTTTGGTCATGTAATAGGCTTTTTCTTATTTAAAAAAAAATGGCATTATATATAGAGATGCAAATATTATATGTTTTTAATCTGTTAGGTTCAATAAATGTCTCACACCTTGGACTAAAAATATTAGTTTAATACTTTAATCATGTAGAACAATTATCTGAGATAGTCTATAAAGCTTTAAAATACTTACAGGTTATTACTAAAACCTTTAACTTAGACAATTCACTTGTCTCCAAATATTAATCCATTCATATGTTGGTGTATTGGGTCTGACTGAGGTAAAGCTCACAGCCCTTACGGTGCTGTGCTTTGCATTGGCAGCTGGACCGGTACTGATAACAGAGCAGTGTTTTGGCTACTGCCGAGCAGCGCTGTCCCTCTGACATTCCTTCCCCCACCAAAGGGGATGGGAGTGGGTGAGATCCTGGGAGGGCACACAAGCAGGCCAGCTGACCCAAATCAGCCAGAGGGATATTCCATACCATATGACGTCAGCTCAGATACATAATCTAAGGAATACAGGAGGAACTGTTACGCGTGCTGAAGCCCTGCTTCCCAGGAAGTGTCTGAACATCGCTGCTGATGGGAAGCAGAGACTGATTTCTTTTTTTCCTCTTTAGCACTTGTTTCTTTCTTTTTGCTGTAATAAAACTGCCTTATCTCATCCTGCTGGTTTTTCCTCCATCTTATTCTCTCCCCTGTCCCAGTGGGAAAGAGAGTGATAGAGCGACTGAGTGGGCACCTGGCACCCAACCAGGGTCAGCCCACAACAGTTGGTGACAGAATTATGAGTACTTGCAAGGTCTTAATCTGTTTTTCCAATCAGATATGGCATCTTATTCAGGTTGAGGGGTATTTTCATTGCTAGATGGGTGCCAAAGGTTGAAACAGCTCCATGAGTGAGGCATTGTACCTGGCTCAATAAACCATGAAAGGTTTGGCCTCACTCTACATCACATATGTGCCCTTGTCTCCTTTTCTCTTCCATTCAGTAATATCTATGTCTAGGTGGGTTTCTGCTTGTCCTCTGGACCGAATATGTTCCAGGCCAAAGACACGTCCTTTCCATGTAAAGTCTAATGCATAAGCCACTAGATGACCTTCCCCATTTTAGATGTCCTTTACGTTTTCTGTGTTCTATAATTTGCTTCAGTAGTTGGTTTATTCAAAGTTATTTCTTCCCTGCACTCCTATAATTAATCTTTAATAACTTTTTTCTCATGGAAAAAAATGACCAGTTCAACATAACAATACAAGATGTCTTTGAAACAGGAGAAATTACATTAAAACTGGGAAATATTAATATTGTTTCTTTAACTTTGTGTCCTTCAGCTTTCTGAATTTCTAGATTCTATCTACAAAACAGTAAAAATCATAACTAAATGTATTCTGTGCATGTATGTATATTCCATATTATATGTGAAAAACATTCTTTTAAACATTTTACAGCCAATACTATAGGCTTGTCTCTCAAGCTTGCAGTGTTAAAACTAGACTGGAGTAAGCAAAAGTGGTTGCTCTTATAGAGGGAAAACACCCATTTACTGGGTGAGACAAGCTAAAATACAGAATCAATCTTCTACCCACCAAGGTTCTGCAGGATAAACCCTTTACTCCAGCCTTTCTTTCTAGTGCAGGAAATTTTAGAGTTTTCCCAAGCCACAATAAAAAAAGCTGAAAAAGCTGCTGTGCACTCCCAAGATAACTACCTACAAGTACAGGCAAGGTCCCTCCTCTGCTCCAGGGTACCTTCTTCCCCCACTGTCCTCTGCACCTGCATCTCCAGGGATCAACTCTTGCAGTGCATGTTCAGGCTTTGCCTAGCAATGAAAAGTACCTCCTCCAGACAGAGAATTTGGCCAAAAGAGCAGGCAACTGCCAGAACTGCTGCCTGTTGTTCTCTGCTTTAGAGCCCAAGATTTTTTTTACCTAAAATATACTAACACATGAATCTATGTATGAACAAGATGAGAATAAACACACCATATGCTCTTCCAGGTGTCTTACCCCAAGTTTGTAAAGTCCTTTGCATTATAGGGAACTGCTAGGTCCAGTGTTGTTCTTTACAGGTGTCTGTTCACAGGCCAATTTATCTTCGTGCTACATCTTGGTGACTCTATAGTTCTGAAGCTTATTTACTTGCTTTAGTCTTGCATCTTCAGTAGTCTAAGAATGAAAGTTCTTTGAGCCACTGACTTCTTAGCCAGACCACATAAGTTCTATGACAATTCTCCAAACACCAGCCTGCCAAATAAAAATAAATTGTCCTGACATAAATGTTTTGAAAAACCTACTAGCTAACAGAATATCTCCTTGTTACAATGAAAAATATCAGTTGCATTGCAGCTTGCTTTTTTTTTTCATCTCTGAATGATAAAGGTTCAGGAGACTGATTTTTTCCTGAAGAGCAGGAAGGTCATTCTATGAACTAAAAGTTGTGAAGATTGGACAGGCTAGGGCTACATTAGGTTTTGGTTATTGGAAATATTAAATAGACATTTAATGACACAGAAGGAGTTTTGCAATTTCTTTTACAGCAATTACAAAGGTGTTCCATGAAATTTAGATACCTTTACCATTACGTATTTGGATACATTTCTAAAAATATTATGTGGTGATGCTGTAGGCATCACATAGACAGTGACAAAGAGGAAAAAAATTGAATTTATTAAAGAAAATATAGAAATATAGGACCTCCAGAGACTGCAGGATTGATTAAAAAATTTTTTGAACTACAAGATAGAATAAAAAGAGGAAGGTGAGATAAGCACTGATGATTAGGTGGGGGAGAAAAAACTGTAAACAAGTCATAGGCTCCAACATGGCTTGAACCTGTTTGTAGATTTATTATTGAAATGAAAGCCTGGACAAAAAATGTTGTGATGTAGAGTGTGTCAAAGCCTATTGACAGAAGAAATACCAACAAAACTAGATTAAATAATGCAACAGGTATCTGGAACCTGCCTAGAAAGTTTACTGAGGGTCAACAGCTTTCTCTGTGAAACAGTTTAGACTGCAGAAGTAGAAGAAGAGCAGTTCAGCAGCTAAAAAGTTCAGAAAGTCCAGTGAGATATTCACCCTGAAAAACAATGTCCGGCCAGCAAAATCTGTGTTACATGTTGATACAGATAAAGACATATGTTCTCATTCTAGATTGCAGTGTAATGTTGGAACAACTGGACCTCATTTTACATGAGCTAGCTCGGGTGCTGGAAGCAATGTAAATGCCATGCTATGCTGCAGTATTTATTCTGCAATGGCAAGTAGAGCTCTCTGCTTCTATGGGTGGCTTTCTTCTAATGAGTTTGCTTGCTACTTGCTTATCAAAGCAATCTAGCTCACTGAAAGCTATTTCCAATATCTCTGCAGTCTTTAAAAGGTACATACACCCAGATGTCACAATAATGTAAGACTGAAACAAATGTTATTGAGACTATACTGCCAGTTTCCTATCTGTTAAGAAAAAGGCTAATGAACAAACTCTACTAAGATAGCAAAAATAAGAAAATAGTCTGAAAAACTATGTGAGGGCAGTATCAGCTACACAAATAAATGATTGTCTCTGTTCAAGGCTGAAAATCACATGGGCAAAGGAGTGGCTCAGTTACATTCTGTGAAAAACCTTTCCTGGGAGAAAATGATTTTTGGCCTGATTTCAGCTCTCACTGCCGACCTCTATAACACAGGTGAATTTGAAGCCATTTCAGCTTCCCTGTAGTAATGTCAGCTTTACCTGGAGCAACTCTATAGTAAACTTAAAATGCACAGATTCCAAAGCGGAGGGACCACATCTCTTTGCCAGGACTGGGTACTACTGGCATTAAGGCAGATCTCTACTGTATCCCACCAGGGAGAAACAAAAGAAGATAAAATATTAGGAAGCCTGCACATATCAGCTTGCTAACTGTTCTTGCACCTTATTCTCACATCAAAATATGCCAAGGGATTATTCCTAGATCCCTGGTCTATATGCTAGCTCCGCTGATTGAATCTGATTTTACACTGGATAGATCAATTTGCTCCTTAATACAAAATAGCAAGACATTTACTTTGTAGGCAGATGTCATTGTCAAAGACTAATCAAATCTGCAGTAATCTGGTTCACATTTATGTTCACCTTCTAGTGAGCTTAAGCATTTTTTTACTTGACTGTAAAGAATTTCTTCTTTAGGTTGAAGTAAAAAAATGTTATACTTCAACTGGCTTTAAGAGCCTTGCATTGCTTTATTTTAATTAGACCTATAAAAAAATCCCTCTATAATTATTATATAAATACATATTTTATATATATATTAATAACGTTATATAAATATTATATAATATAAATATTATTTTCTCTATAATATAAATATTATTTTCCTTATTAGTGAGAAATCTACATTGCTACAGCGAAAAAACCGACTGTCCTGGTGCAGCTCAATTTTGACTTGCAATTAAATTCTCTACTACTGCAGAAATTGGCATCTTCTAAAACATATTTTAAGATAGTCTCCATAACAAGTATTCTTGAATATTTTATGTAATTCTTGAAACTGCCTTCACGGCAAGGTTTATATTGATGACAAGAACAAGTAAATAGAAGAAAGGCTCAACATGAATTTCACTCATTGTCCTCAGTATTTCCTGCAGACCTGTGGAGAAGGACTTCAGGGTTCTTCTGTATGAAAAACTGGACTTGAGCCAACAATGTGTCCTCACAGCCCAGGCAGCCAACCTCATCCTGGACTGCATCAAAAGAAGTGTGACCAGCAGGTCAAGGGAGATGATTACCCCCCTCTCCTCTTCTCTTGCAAGACTCTATCTGGAATACTGCGTGTGGGGACCCCAGCACACAGAAGTCTGTTGGAATGAGTCCAGAGGAGGCCACTGAGTTTATGTCAGGGCTGGAAAACCTCTGCTATGAAGACAGGCTGAGAGAATTGGGGCTGTTGAGCCCGGTGTCAGAGACTGAAAATAGTTCATGCCTCAAACACTGATATAAAGTTTTAAAGAAGCTACAACCACAGAAACCTTCTTGAAGAACTTTGGACTGAAAATCAAACTACTGAGATTAGATAAAGGAAAACCCATTCTTTCATCAGCCTCAGGCCTGGGGAGAAACAAACAAGTAAACAAAGAAAAGAGTGTGAGCCCAACCCAGCAGCCGTGCTAGGATTCATCCCTGGCTGAGTTTGGGGTGAGGAAGACCACAGCCCACAGCCCACAGAAGCCAGGTTTACACAGACTCCCCCCTGAAATGAGGTGGGGGGAGGAGGTTTTGGGTGTAACCCCTGCTCAGAGGCAGTGAACACCCATCCTCCCTTTTACTCAAACTGGCCCAGCTGTGGAACCCCCAACCCCACAGGGCACATCCACGGGACATCCACGTGAGAGGCCGTGCCCCACAGGACTGCACGGGATGCAACAGACCCAGAGTCTGCTGTAAGAGACTGCCCCCTCCCCCAGGGGGACATGTCCAGACATTGCTACTGGCTCGAGGGTATATAAATCCATCGGATTCTATGCTTCCTGGGGGGACCTTCACCACCAAGAACCAGCTGGAGAGGATCAACAGAACATTGTTGGGATCCATGGAGTGGTGATATTTTCCTTATTCTGTCCCTGCCAATCTCTTTCTGTCCCCTCCACCTATTTTCTACTTCTTTCTTCCTTTCTCTCTCTCTTTTTCTCTCTCTCTCATATCTACCATCAAATAAAACCCTTACTATTGACTGGCATATGGTCTCATTTGCACCTTAATTCGGGCTGAGGTATTTCTAAGAACCTTAATAATAACTGGATCTTAACACCTGGAGAATAGAAAGCTCTAGGGAGACTTTATGGCAGCTTTCCAGTACCTGAAGGGGGCTTAAGACTGGAGAGAGACTTTTCACCAAGGACATGCAGCTGTAGGACAAGGCAAAATGGTCTTAAGCTGAAGGAGGGCAGGTTTCGATTAGGTATTAGGAAGAAATTCTTTACTGTGAGGGTAGTGAGGCACTGGAATAGGTAGCCCAGAGAGGTTGTGGGCTCCCCATCCCTTGGAGGTCTTCAAGACCAGGTAGGATGGGACTCTGAGCAACTTGATCTAGTGAAAGGTTCCCTGCTCACATCAGGGTGGCTGAAACTAGATGATCTTTAAGGTCTCTCACAACCCAAACCATTCTATGAGTCTATGAATTTCTTACCAGCAACACATAAAATTTGTGAAATTAATCTTCCTCAATTTAAAATAGATTATCTTAATTTAAATAACAGTTTATGATGTACTCAAACATTCTGGCAAGGGAGAAGTCTTACTTGTGATTGTCCAACATGGCAAAATTCAGCTACATAGATAACATTCAGGAAAAACAGAAGAAACTGAATATGACATCTTGTAATAGAAATTGTCAGAGTCATCAATTTCTGTCACACAAAGATGTATACACATACAGAATCATAAAATAATCAATCTCTATTTTTTTTCTTTCCTACAATACCATATCCAGCTGCAATATGACATGAAAATGTTATTGTAACAAAATGAGCCAAGAGGAGACATATACTCTAATTTGAGTTCCTATTGTTTACACTATTTCTATCAAATTAGCTCCCTAGATAGGTAAAGTAAAATTTGTGTCAACATGGGAGCATTAATGACTGCAATCTGAACTGAAGAAATCTTGATACTTTAGTCTGAATGAAATGTGGCAGTAACCATTTTCATTCAAGAGGCCTTGTTTTCGTCATTTGCTGTTCCTTAGTCTTAACCAATAGCAGATTCTCTAAAGTTGCTTTATGTAGAAAGAACAAAAGAGCTGTGAAATGTTATCAGCTTGTAAACTATTTGCTGAAGGAAAACATAAAACCGGCCTGCTGAGTATACACTATTTCTGCATTTTGTTCCTGAAACTATGTAAGAAGTCAGTTTATAGCCAAACAAGGTATGTCCTTCTTAGCAATTATATGCTGCCATAATCCTATTTGCTGGGGTAAAATCCATTTTATGGGGAGACAAAGAATATGTAGGCATGTACACTGATGGCATATAAAACATCCCAATACACAACATACTACTAAAATCAAGTTGCCACTTTGAGTTTATCGCTTTCTCACTAGCTATCACTTTATATTTTTCTGTGAGACACTATGTAAATCCAAGATGAGTTTATTTCACAGTGTTTGTGAGAGGAAAGATCCAGACGAGCAAACAAGAGACATGCAAGCACATTTTAAAGTGTGATCAAATTTGCCAGTAGAATAGGGATTTCTAACTTAGAAATATAGTTGGTGTGCCCATTTTAGACAAGGACCTATAAGACATTCTGTTGAATGTCAGATACAGATACTTAAAGAATACGGTCATGTCTAAAATCTTCTCTCAGCTTTTCAGAATACACAGCGTCAGAGCCCTTTACCAAGATATGGTTCCATGTTAGAAGAAACATTTTCAACACACTGTCAGGATTTCATTTCTGGTAAAGTGGAGAAGTACATATTCTGGTATAGTTCACAGCTCAAGGGAATTATTCATAGTAAATCCTGGGGCTTGTCAACTTCTTATGTCTGTCTAGCTATATAAAAAATTATTCACTTGGCCCTATCCTAATAGAAAAGAAACTCCCTTGCTTCTACTCCCACAGAACTGGGGCAATTTACCGGAAACACCTGACTCTTCTTGTGTGTGTAGAGGTCTGAGTACCAACCCCAGGAGTGAGACTGCAAAGCTCAGGGCATTCCAATGGGCAGATGCAAACAACTGGAAGACCAGGGATCTGAGGCCAGCTACTGGGTTGATTGAGTGGCTAAGGTCAGCAGCTGGAGTGTGTGTGTATAAATATATGTGCATGCATATATATACACAGCACTAGCAGACTTCAATCCTGACCAGCAGGAGGAGAGGAGCAGCACTGGCAGCCCACGCTGTTCATGTTTACACAAGACCCATATATCCACATAGGTGCAGGTAGGTCACTGCTTTCCATCTGTGCTGACCTGTTGTCTGCATGCACGTGTGTGCATGACAATCCATAGTAATGAACTCAGCCTTGCTGCTGGCTGAACCTGGGCACAGGGAACCACAGAAGTCCCATAGCTTTGGGGTTAGTGAATACAGCAACAACCGTGCCGCTGGAGCTGCCGTCTGCAGAAGTCCAGAGCATCCCTTGGGAATTCCTTGCCATCTGACCACACGGTTTCCAACCCAGCTCATGCTACTCAGGATTGCATTAGCCCCACTGAGTGCAGGACAGATGGGTCACATCTTGAAGGAGGACATTGCCACAGTCATCTCAGGTAGATGGCTGAGAGCTGACAGCTTATGAACTCTAACAACCAGGTCTGAGTTAAGAAGTTCTAGATCATGTGGGACATCCAGTTCCCTGGAATATGGTGTTTCATGTTTTGTTAATGAAAACAAAACTAATTCTTAATTTTTTTATTTATTTCAACTGTTTTACTGTCAAATCCCCCCTGAGATAAAACAGCTAATATAAAGGGGTTTTCCAAAAAATAAATGAAGGATATGCATTCATATTGATATCAGAATTTTTTAAAAAATTAACATTTTAAATGTCCAAAAATAATTTTTATATTTCGATTCTAGAGATAAGAATATCGTAAGCAATCTCCCAAAATAAGGCAATTTTAGACATGAGATCAGCACATTACTTTCTTTCCTGAAAGCAGCAGCAAAGTGGGAATCTGGTGTAGATCAACAGAAAACCCATGAGGAGCCTAACAGAAATTTCATCTCAGTCAATGACTTCCTATTTCTAACATTAAATCTAAGGTCATTATGTTTCATTATCTGAAATTGCTGTAGGTTTATAGAAATATTTATTTGCGACAAGTATTTTAGCTAATCACCAGCAAATCTTATTAGATTGTGAAGTCCATCTGCCTTCAAAAAAGCAGCATACTTTCTACTGACAAGGGGACAGATCAGACATTAAACTAACAGCTTGCTCTTAGCCAAAAAGCAGAAAAAAATAGGTATTAGCATATAATTGTCTTTACTGGAGAAACTATAGTCCAGTTCTGAAAGAACAAAATAGAACTTTCAACAGCATCTTGTCTTTTGTGCATTTTTCTTATCTGCTTGTTTGGGTTTTTTTTAAAGAAAAAGCCTCATTCACAGTTGCACTGTGAATATTCACCTTGCCTTTATTTGACAAATAACCTTGACAGTTATGCATGGAACTGCTCTGAAAAGAGACTCTGAACTTAAAAGACGCTCTGGGCTACAAAAACACATTGGTATTTTGAGTGGTTTGTTGACTGACACTCCCATTGCATGGCTAAGGCCATGCATTAAGCCACCTCTCTCTCGATGTAAACACACCCCAGCCCTTTTATTTTTTTTTTATTTATAAATGCCATCTATTTTATAATATATATCCTATAGCTATCCATTGTGAAACCACAACAGTATTAATATATTTTCTTTCCTTTCCCATTTCTATCCAAGACATTAAATAATTCTTTACTCTTCCTCAAACTAATTCCCTTCCTGTCAGTGCTCTCTTTTTTGTCCTTTTTCTTTGCCTGCCAAAGCTACCCTTTCACCACATGGCTGTGCTAACAACTCCAGTTATTCTCAGTGGAGACTATTCTAAATGGATATCAATCCCTGAGTCTGTTTTACATGTCATAGAAGAACTGATGTTGAGAAGAATGGTTTTTCCCTTGATAGTTTTCATAGGCACAAACTTCTCTTCATTTACTGAATATGTTATATTAATAGGAATATCTATTTCTCCAGGAGATCCTACTGGGAGTTTCCCATCTAAGATTTTGATGAGAAATGTAAACCAGTCCAAATCTCAGTTAACGTGAACGAACATACATTATTCTCTCAAAACCAGAGCCTCTCTGTGAGGGTTGTTGACAATCCAGAACTTGGTTAGCCAAAGTTTAAGCTTGTTTTTTCCCAAGCTAAGGAAATTTTTTACCTTAGGGCTACTTTATACCCCAAGCATCATAAATTCTTGTATTGAAGTAAAAAACAATCTTTCTCTTCCTTCTTCAACCTCTTTTGTCTTCTTCCTCATTTCTGGACACAAGAAAGCTCTTACCATAGCTTTCACTGGGCCAAAGCTGTCCTGTAACTACTTTACTTTGCCTTTCAAGGCAAGAGCTTTAATCAAAATCCCTGCTGAATGACACTGACCTGAAAAACAAGGATCCTGACTCACTAATGAAATGTCTTGAAGCACTCTTACTGAGGATGAAACATTCCCACGAAACTGCAGAGAAAAAAACTTTGTATTATATTTTACAGTTTAAATAACAAGAAAATGTACCAAATGTATGAATATCCCAGTGATCAACAGGATGAAATATGGAAAAGTTATGTTCATGTAACTTTTCTTCATTCATACCTTAGTCTGTGCTAATTGTTTCCTGAGTGTGTCAGCCCACCAGCTATGGCTCCAGAATAGCTTGACCATGCACACTGATGTTCATTTTTCCCCATCACTGAAGAAAGAGTAAGAGAATTTGAATGCTTTATGGTTTTCCCTGGCAGAAGAGGGAAGTTTGTTTTTCTGAGACCAATGAAGTGGGATGGAGGAACAGTTTTATTGTTGCCTTTTCCTGATAAAGTGTCATTCCTTATTCTACTGGCAGCAATACTCCATCCATCTGTGAATACCATCCAGGGTAACTTCTTTTCTTGTGCATTGTTCAGGATTTCACTGTCTTCCTAACTCCATTTAGAAATGAATTGGAGAATTTATTCTCACCATCTGTCTAGTTAGAGAGCATTCACTATCTTGTACTACTATACTATAGCCATGGAGAAAACGTCATTTAAAATGGCTTTAACTACAATTTATTTTTCTCTGGCTGTCAAGCCATTCTCTTTCAGGTGCTAATGAGAATAGCAAAAGCAACTATTTTCACTAGCTGCTGAATCCTGAGCACCAGGTGGTTCTCTGCATCTACTCCTCTCTGTAGCTAACAGTAGCAAAGGTAGTAATTAATTGGTACTTTGCCACTTTCTCGACTTCAGGGCACAGGACTGCAATAAAAAAAAAAAGTTCCAGCTTTTCTTCTTTTGGTTGGATTCCTCTCTGTAGCTAACAGTAGCAAAGGTAGTAATTAATTGGTACTTTGCCACTTTCTCGACTTCAGGGCACAGGACTGCAATAAAAAAAAAAAGTTCCAGCTTTTCTTCTTTTGGTTGGATTTTAAATTTAGATCTCAGTAGAAAAATAATATTTATCTGACTAAAAGTAGTAAAGAATCAGGGCAGACATAGCTTGGATTATGACTGGCATAAAGAACAACTGACTGGGGTGACCATGATGTGAGGTATTTCATACTCTGAAAGAGGCTTTTCTAACAGAATAGTATTGAGTCAGCACTCCTTGCTTCTCACTTTTTGTTTATAGTGTCTCTTGTTACTTCATAGGTGAGACAGAGTAAAAGAATTTCACTGAATGCATGGTGCATTTTAGAGATCATGTTTGAAACCCTTTCTCTTTTCCATTTCTTTGCTACTGACATATATCAGAACAGTGATCCAAACTTCAAAATTGGTTCATTTTAACCCAGCTGCTATGACTCAGTAATTGACAGAAGGCTGCTGCTTGTAACTCTGCTACAGTTAAAAGCACTATTTTGTAAAGAGCATTCTCACAAGAAAAGCAGAGCTACTACTCTAATTGAGTTTATCACTGACACCAATGACAATTTATTTTTACTTTGAAGTCAGCATGTAAGATCTACTTCAGGAAGAGCTGTGAAACTTGTTAGTACTAGAAATCACTTTTCTAGCCTAGAAAAGAAAGAACTGCTTTCAATCTCTCTATTTAAAGACTCCACTACCACCACACCACAATGACCAGTGTTACAGGCAAGTTTTTTACATGCTTTCTCACCTCCAAGAATTTCAGCTTTTCTTTTCAGAGTCAATAGTTTGTCTTCCTCATTATGTACTTAAAAATGTCTTAGGCATCAGTGCCAGCTAGTTCTTGCCTTATTCTCCCATCACTTTTATCACACAGGTCTACCCACTTTGAATTTCCACTTACACTGTACCTCAGTCCCAAACTACACCTTATTAACACTTCTGAAGGTCATAAAAAAGGGAATATTACAGACCAGTATCCCCAGGGCGAGATGGACAAGACTGCCAATTACCACTGTCCCAGAGAAAAGAACAAACATGACTTCATTCAATACAAAATGTAGACTTCTCTGCTTAGAATTAATAAGAACATCAACAGACCAAAAGTAGGGACATTAACACTGAACTACTTAAAATTACAGACCAAGTCCAAACTCCATTGAACTTAATGGCTAAGCTCTTGGCTGACTTCAATGAGTTTTGACACAACTGCTGCAAATTAAGAGCTTCTGCATGTGCAGCATGAAGGAAAAAGAGCTCATGCAAAGGTATTCAGCATAAAGATTTTTAGCAAGCATCTCTGACTTCTCAGCAGTGAGAGAGAATGTTTCCAGACATAGTTGTGAAATTGTTCTGGATTTATTCCATGATTATTCTTTTATGAATACATTTGTCACTTCTGCTAAAGACCTGCTCTTTTCCAATTACTTCAAGACTGAATAGGATATGCATGCTATTTAATAGTCCTCCATCTACTGTAACACTCATGCTTACATCTAGGCACACTAATCAACAGGAGATAAATCAAGGTAAAGATGATCCTCTCTACAACCAGTCTTCTCTATGATGTGAAAAAGGTGCTGTGTATTTCCTGGTATATTCAAAAGCACCTTTTATTTTGCAAAGTATAGACAAAAAATGGCATTAACAAGGAGTGAATTATTTTGCATTTTGAGAACAACCTATACAGAAAAAAATGGACATTCATGTTAATTCTTCCAATCATCTTTTATGTTTCAAGATATCAAATGCAGTTTCATGTTCAAAACAAATTTTAGCAAATGGTTTATGTGACTGCTACATAAATACATAGCAATACACTATTTAATCTGTAATATGCCTTAAGTGTTGCTTCAAAAATATTCTGAACAAATCCTCTCTAACTTTTGATTCATAAGCAAACAAATACCCTGTAGAGTGTAAAAACGTATCACTGACAATTCCTGTGTGAAAAAATAGTAAGATCTTCTATATCCTGTTCAGGAAAACCTTTGAAGGTTTCAGAAGACATTTTAAGGAATTGTATTGCTGTAGAAACTACAAATCAGAAATGTATAGTACTTCTGTTGCTTTGTGCATCTCAGAACTTAAAGACTGACCTGGATAGTTCCAAAAGCACAATGCTGTGATATATGTCTTTACCTTTTGTCCTTTTTGTAAACAGAGAAAAGCCCCAGGGAGGGTTATGCCATCTTTTACTACCCACAGCCTTGGAATGTCCCTTTTTCTGGTGCAATTTTATTAACTCTATACTCTTTAACTTTTGCTAGTTCTTTGGGCAGATGCAGATTGAAAATAATAGAAGAAATGGGAAAGATTTCATAAATATAGTAGTCCATTAACAACTTTAGCAAAAGTGTTCTGTCCTTGGGTAAGCAGACAGAATAAATCTCCATGTCTCCCTTCTTCCCCAAACACATTCAAATCTTTCTACAAGAGTATCTTCCCAGGGCTCTTGATTAAAATTAGCAACCTGTTGATTCCAATCGTTACATGTCTACAGCTCATCCTTTCAGAGTTTATGCTCAATAGGTCATGTCAGTCTGTGATGTAACTCCAAAAAACATTAGATTAGCACCAGCCATGGTATGGAAAAAAGTTCTCAGGACTGGTACAAGTTGCACATTGTCAGTTTTCATCTGCTATTCTCATGTAAAGCATGCTGAAGCACCGAGCTGTCAGACAGGTATATTTACTGTACCTTTTAAGTCCTTCCCAGATTCCTACCACAGATATTTAGTTTATTAAAAGTTTGGTTCCTACATCTTTGATAGTTTTATTATGTAGTGTTGGTTATGACTAAGCATGACTTGTCTCAGAGTATTTTTTTGCATTTATAACATAGAGCAGAGCAGCACAAACCCAATGAAGCCAGCAAATTTTCCTATAATGTTAATTTCTGGCTGTGAGCATGCACATTTACATGCGATCTTTTCATAAATATAGTTATTTATATAAATAAATATAGTTATTTGTATTTTCATAAATCATAGTTATAAGCAGTAACAAAGAAGATATTTAAATCCAGATCCTACCTGAAATCTTTAAGAATTTCTTCACACAAATCCACTTATCTGTTTCCACATAAGGGACAATATCTTTTTGCCTTTGTTTGTAAATTTAAATTATTGAATTATCTAACTGTATATCCACACTTTTACCATATAAAAACCCTACACACACATTCAGAAAACCAAGATGTACAAGGGTAAAGTAGAAATGAGGAAATTTTATTTCATTTTGCATGGAGTAGTTTTTGTGTGTTTTTCTTTGAGGTTTCTGATCAAAGCCATTTGAGCCCTATTAATATATGTCATGTTTTGCCTGATTACATGGAAAAAAACCCATGCATAAACTTACTCTGCCAGATCTTTCATTTCTGGGAGCAGATTTACCTTGATAACTGAAATCTGCTCATTTCCAAGTAATTTCAGATTTCCTTATGAGTATTGCACATAATGCTAGTATGCATCAAATAAAAGTTCAGTGTGTAGTTATACAGGACGTGTCAAGGGAGACCATGTTTTATTCCTACCGCTCAAATGTTAGCGAAAAGAGTGTTCTGCCAACTCACCCCTGTGTTCATTTAGGAGCAAGGCTCCAAGAAGCAATCTACATTGCAGAAAGCTTCAGCAGAGAATTATATAAGTAGAGATGTGGTTTAAGATCTCTTTAGAGCGGATTTGACTCTCAGATACTCTCAGGAAACAGAACATCACAGAGCAGTAATACACAAGCAAGTTTTACTGTAGTAGCTATATATTTAAATTTCATGAGTTACCATTGCATAACGCCTTGCTTCCAGTTGCATCATACATTTCAAAGCTTGGCTGTGTACTTCTTAACATACAAAAATTATTTTTCAAGCAAAGGGATTTTTTTCCCTCCTTTTTTTTTCCTTTATACTTACGCCATGTTCCCTTTTATCTAATGCAATTCCTTCAACATGAGCAAAAAAAGCCTCCCTTCAAAACTTGTCTCTCAAGTTTTAGTATTCATTTGCACTCATAAAGAAACAGCAGATGAAATGTCATCTCTGAAAATATTGACTAGAAAATATCTCCTTGATAAGATGGAATCTTTTCAGGAAATTTATTTTTAACTTACTCTCAAAGGCCAAATTGTTTACTATGTGTTTGGAATTATATTGCCTTACTTAAGATAAGATGTGAGAGTGATTTTTGGAGGGCTTAGAGGTGACTTTAATATGGTAACTCTCATATCGAGTATTACCCTTTAATGTTTCAACCAAAGCAAATGGTGGCATTGAAAGACTAATTCAGCTATGAAAAGCAACTAATATTGCAACTAATATTGCTACAAATATGTTCTTTCATAATTATTACAAGATACACTATAGACAAATGTCTTGCATATGACAAGTAACCAATTGTTAATAAAATGCAGATTAGCATGATAACTAAATCACATGTAAAGACAATTGCCTGTGCTCTGAATTAGCTCCCGGTCAGGGTCACATTCCTGACTAATATACTGCCCCAGTTCCTGTTTTCCAAGACACAGGCATTTCAAATCACAGAGATTTAAACCAAATAAATTTTAAATTTTGAGCATAGGTTGCTCCCCTTTCACAACCAAGCTGAAGAATACAACCTCAGGCTGAAGGAAAGGTCATTCTTTAAGAATTCTCACTATGGAAGTTGTCTTCCTTGCCCTTCCCACTTCCCTCTCGCTACCTGTAGCCATGATCTCCTTGATCTCTTGGCCCAGCAACAAAAATAATCTGAGTCTTCACTTAACTAATACAAAATAAAAAGGTGAAGAGTTTTCTGAAACTTCTCACACTTGAGATATGATTTGCACCAGTGCTACCAGGAAAGAAATGGGAGCCTCTAACCAAGTGGAAGATCGGAGAAGTGTCCCTTTTCAGCAGTGATTAACATGTCCATCAGGCTGCCAGGACTCACTGTTCATTCAAAGTGAAGCAACACAAGTATACAAGAAAAGCAACTGGGGAATAGCAGGGAATACATTAATTTTTTTTTTCTGTGCTTTAATGAAGAGACAACAGCTATATGAACACGGGAAAATACTATCTTGAAAATATTTTCTTGCTCCATATAATGGCAGGTAGGTAGGCACAGTGATGATGCTGTCCTCATCACCCAGTGAGATACCATTTCTTATTTGAATTTGGATCTTTGAGCCAATTTATATGAAATTGTTGTATAGAAAAGAGCAAACCTTGTTACATAAGAGACAATGAAGTTGACAAAAAGAAGTTGTCATGAACTGTGGGAATCCAGAATGCAGAGAATATTTCTCTGCCTGTTTTGAAGAGTTTTACCCCCCTGGACAGCACTGTTTTTGACCTTCGTCCATGGAGAAAACTGCCAACTCTTTGGGAAGAATTAGAACACACAGCAGTGTGAATTAGATAATAGAATATTATGTAAGGTTATCACGGGGTGAATATTTAAAGGTGTTGGGTTTGTTAATGTAGTAAATAGATGAAAAGCAAAAACTCTTTTTTTGTTGTTGTTGTTCCTAGATCTTCTCCTTCTTCTCCAACTACTCCATGTTCTGCAGTAGAAATTGTTTAAGGTGGTTGGATAAAGAAATCCGCAGTTCCTGTATACGTGACACAAACATTTGAATATTGGTAGAAAAGTGAAAATATCTTTCGTTTTAAGTGCCTGTTGGATGATTCACCTTTGAGAAGGCCGTGTTATCTTGATTCTGCGGACATTCAGAGGACATTTTCAAGACATTCAGAACTCTCTGCTGTACTCTCTGCTCTATTCTTAACTTCTCTGGTAAGACTTAATAAACTATCTGAAAGCAGACACCACTGGATGTTTCCTTAATACGTGGGAATCCTGGCAAGGATTTCAAATTCCTCCCTCGGCAGGGGAGGTCCAGTTTAAGGCACAGCAGAGTAACAGGTAAAAATCCACAGCTGATTTTTACAATGAACTTCCATATAATGGCTTAGGAGCTCCACTGGAATACGGGTTACGGATATCTCTAGTTTACCGTGCTATTCTGTGAAATTTTTGGCAAAGACAACTGTTACAGTAGCTATCAGGCTCCTGCTATAAAGTGAACTTGCTCAAAATGAGTTACCTTATTGACACATAATAGCTTTCCAGTATGATGCTCTGGTGATACTTATGACTTCAAATAATTCTGTAGATGTAAATACTAGGCAGCTGTCAGAAGAAAAGCTATTATTGTAATAAGCAATCTTCAGTTTTCAGGTTAGCATGATTTCTGTTAAGTATAATGTGATTAAGGAAAGTTTTTCTCCTTTTTTTTTTTTAAGTACTTTTTCTTTTTTGGTGTCTTTGTCAGTCTCCAACAGAAAAGAAAATTACACAGCTCAGAATATAATTTTATGACTAGCATTATAGCAGTATTCATCCTGTGTGGGACTGCTCTGCCTTTCACACTCCACACATCGTTTAGCTACAAATTTATTCTGTTTTCCCCAATACAAATTTCCCTAATAACAAAAGATTTGTTTTGCCACCTGTTTTCATATTCAGTATCTTAATTTGTAAAAGCAACAAGCTGCAAAGAAACTGATTGCTTTAAGTAATACAGAGAGGGAAATGGAATTTCCCATTAGGACTTTAATTGTTCATTTCTTCAAAACATAAGCTAGCAAATTGTGAAATAAGAAACCTCAGAAATGATTGACTGTAAGGCTGATACTGAGCTCTAAAACCTGGACTCGAAGTGTAAGACTTCATTACATAAATAGGTTCTTTCAGGTTCAGCAAACAATTCAGCTACTACCAAGACCAGGCTGCTGCTCTGATGTGTGAATGTGACCAGCCTACAGAATCATTGCTCTCCATGCAGTGGTAACACCTACTTAGCAAACTTTAATATTTTTATGGTTTATTGCAGAAGTACTTCCCACAGGAATAAATTACACACCGTACCCATAGTGCAGTGATTGTAATCACTGATCAGCTGAATATCTCCTCTGCATCCAGCACTTTTAGTAACACAGATTAATCTGTGCTAGCATTAGTAGAGAACCTTGCCCTGGAGGACCTCAGGCCAGAGCATCAGGGATATTATTTTAAGGCCTACAGGAAGTTTGGCTTCGCTTTAATACTGACACAAAGGGTTGCAAATTTAAGTGTACTGTAATTTCCCCTCAGTGCTACAGTAATTATTGACATGCTGGCAGTGAAACTTTGAAGTATTATGCTGTTTTTCAAAAGTGGGAATCACGGAAACACTCAATACTTTTAATCCTGGGAGATGCTCAGGTAGAAAACTCTATGGATTACCAGGAAAAGTTCTGATATTCGTGATTTGTAGTTTGCAAAACATGGAAACAGATAAAGAAAGCAGAGAGTTATCCATGCCTATCAGAGCTTACTGTACCCCTCAGGCTGCAGATCCTTTAGCATATGATTTAGAGCAATTGTAGGATTTGAATTGAAACATGCACTTAACACTCACCATCCACACTTAACACATTGAATGGTTCACTTCCCAGAGCAGGTGTGGTGCTCACAGACAAGGTTTGTTTTAGAAGCCTCTACTTTAGGTATGTAACAAGTGTGCTTCATCACCTCTTGGGAGTGGAAAACATAATGGTCCAAAAACAGTGTTTGTCCTTTTAGCAATTTTAAACCACATCCATGATAAGGATATCCAACTGAGGTCACTAGAGTGAATTCAATCAAAAATAAAAGGCTCAGGATGGAGTTAATGTGGTGATCTGGGCACCAATGACTTCAACCTGTGGTCTGCTCCTACTCAGACAAATGACTTGCAAATGGAGGTGCAGCCTTAGCCTTTGAAGGGGGTCATGGGACCCTGAAAACAGACATGTTACATTGCCAATCAAAGAAGTAATATCCTCAGGTTTTAATGAGGATGCCTGTAGTCCTCTCAGGCTGTTGTCACCCATACTCTAGAGAATGATGCAGGTCCTGGATCCTTATCCAAACATCTAAGTATAACTATGTATTAATTTTCCTTACTATTATTGAATAAGAATTAGTAAGTGCTTACACACTACTTCAGGATAAACCAATATGGGAATTTTATACCTAATCCAATACAGAAATAAACTTTCAATGTAGACTTCTTGGCATCTGAGTTTTCATTCTAATTAAGGTTAATTCATAATTAAAAGAGAATGCTTTTTTTAATAATAGTGCACTACTGGACCAGTAAAATCAGTGCAACAAGCAGAAAAAATCACATTTCTAGGGGGAAAAAAAAGACAAATCTGTGATTTTCAGAACTACTTACTTAAAATCTTATTGGTGTCTGTACATTCATAATCCCCACATCAAATACCTTCCAAAATACTGCTTGATAATTGCATTAGGTAAAATACTATTAACCAAAACTATTAAGCAAGACCTATACAAAAAATTCATTCGTGTACTTATGTAAGTAAGTTTACAGGTACATTATGCATAGATTAGCTGTAAAAGAAAGAGTTTAATTCAGCCCAAATACCTGAGCTACAAAAGGACATGTATCTCATCCCTTTTCATATGTCTTCCATTTGTTTCTGTGAATCTGACATCTTCACTGGTGGCTGCTTTTCAGCCAAGGACTTCTCAGCAACATGACTTCCCACAGCATGAGTGTCTGACACAATATCTGCTCTGACTCTCACTCATTTGTCCCTTATGCTGACTTTGTATGGGTTATCTGATTCTGCATCTTATTTGAAGTGTATACTCATAAAACAATGCTAATAGTTATCAGACCTTGGAGTTTCAAGTTTTCAGCTGAGTCACCAGCCACTTCATTCCTATTTGTGCTGTGGTAATCTGTCTTTTCAATAAGGTTTATTTTGTGCATTTTTTCTAGTTTCTACATGTTATGTATTTCTTTGTGACAGGCTTATGAACAACTGAAATCCTGGCAATAAATTAGAGAGGGATTAGTTCTTTTGTTAACCTTTACAATGAAGGGCCAACCCTCAGCAGGTCAGTTGCCTCTAGAGTAAATTAGGTTATAATCCATCAAACAGATGTCAGAACCCCATGAAGATAGGAGCATATGTGTACACTGACAAACTCATTATGTGAAAGCCATACAGATGATGGCATGCGAATATTTTATTCTTCCCTTAGGCACCATGTATGAAACATATTTTCTGAATTGCAGTTTGCCATATTTTACTGAATTTGTGATAATAAATAACATTACCTGTAAGTGGCATACCAGTGGCAATGGAAGCACAGCATATTCACTTCTTGTGATAATGACAGCATTTGCCAAGACAAGGCAAAGGCAAGCCAAGGACCAACTGAAAAAATCGGCTTTCAAACTTCAAGTCTTATGTCACCTTCATCCTTTTGTGCACGCCCAGAGAGACATCCAAGCACCTATGAATTTTCTATCTGATCCCCACACAAAGGGGATGCAGGTCCCAGGCTGGAAAGGAGCTGTGGTGTGTCCTGGCTGGGACACAAATGGCTGAAAGATCATGTTTCTGGGATGTACCATGGCATTCACACACTCACACTACTTTATGTAGTTCTGGTCTGATCCTCAGATTCCCAAAAGTACTTTGTTTAGCAGTAGACAGAAAGAACCAACTGAACACCCAACTACAAGCCACGGGGCCCGCTGAACACACAAAGCACTTGTAAACAACAAATAGAGTAATCCCATTGAGTAGGCCCAGAAAAGTCAAAAAAACTGAAGCTCCTCACAAATGACCCTTCAGAAGTATTCAGTCCCTCTCTGGACACTGACAAATATTTTGCATCACTCTTATCTAGGACATAAATAAAAATTCAGCTTACATACTTTTTTAGCCATATAATGACCTAAAATAGGTGCCTAACTTAGGTACCAAGACTGAAACAGCACTAGCATTCAACAGAGCAATGAGAAAAGGCACTGTTAGTCCTGCTGTACGCTGGCTCCCATGGAGTCTCTCCAACTGGGCACTTCAGGTAGCTACTCTTCCTATTTTGGACACCATAATGAATTTATTCCTTAACTGCATAGGGAATGAGGGTCTAGCACCTCTGGTTAGCAAATAGTCCAAATCACAAACATCATCACAAGGTGGCTGTCACGCCGGCCACCGCAGTTATCTGCACCTGATGCAATGGGACAAAACCAAGAGTGTCACTTGTTATACCCATTAACCCTACAAACCATGAACCAATTGTATTAAAAGGACTCTAAACACCACAGGCAATTTTAAGCAGTTTGCTTCAATTAATGCCCAGCCTACATTTTCTTTTCAAAATTAATGATATCTCATGAAAATTATAGCATTAAAAGATTATACAAATAGCAGCTGCACAGAAGCATTTAAATTCCTTAAAAATTTCTATACAGTTCATTTCACTGACTCGAACTATTTAGAGTAAATATTTTTCTAGAAAATCAGGCAGCATCATAGAAAAATGCAATGGTGGTTAATAGAAAATAGAGACTTGGGCACTCAGATGGGATTCTAGATAATTGGCACTCAGCTGTAATTCAAAATTATATTGTAACTAAAATTTGAACTTTTCCCAGGATCCTAATAATTATTTTTAGCTTTCCGTTTAACTGGAATAATATCACCTGTGGATGTTTTCTTCTAGCAAGTTAGGTTTTGGTCAATAAGAGACATTAAATCCATTTTACATGAAATGGTCAAGTATTTTTTAACTTGTTCCTATTTTGGGCACCTTTTGAGGTCTTTTGTTTGTTCCATCAGTCACTTTGAATTAAAACACAAGTGGTATTCCATAAAATGTGTGATAAAAAGCACCTGACAATTTCAAGAGGTTAAGTGGCCATGATCTGTGCGCTGTCTGTACTGCAGCTGAGAAGAAGATGCAGTTTGACACAGTATCTAATTTGCTGTGACATTCAAGTTTTAAGTGATGTTCAAGGAGATGGAAGTCCTGGCTCTAAACATATCCCAACGTGTGCTGGTCTTCTGTCTGTTAACTTACTAATGAACCATGATTGAGTAAAGTAATGAAGAGTTTACAGAGAGCCCCAGGAAACCAATTTCCAATTTTGCAGCCAGCAGGCTTTAACTTCACTGCAGTCTTTGCTAATTTTGTCTAGGAGGGGACTTGGATACTAAATGCCATTTCTGCTTTGTGAATCAGACAGACTTTTCCAGTCCCTGAATACTTACTTGCTAATGAATGTCTCTTCTACAGATCCATTTTATTTCCATCTGCAGTTGTTAAAAATAGGCTGAATAACTAAAAAATGATTACTGAGAGAAATGAAATTATAATCACTGAAAATCAGATGCACTGTTAGACTCATGGTGAGAAAAATTTTAATCTTGTCTGATCTGGGATGAATCATGGAAATAGGTGTAAGAAAAATACAGAAGGTTAATTTTGAGGGAGGAAAAAAAATAAAATCAGTGTGAAAATCTTTTATATATAATGTTTCTGTGTGACTGTAAAGAACCAGTGCTTCTACCTACCCTGCATACAAAACAGCTCCATATGCAGTGCATAGAATCATATTTGCAACAAAACTGTTTCTCTGGAGCCAGTACCTTCAATGTCTGTCCCACAAGGCAGCTGGAAAGAACAGTAAAATAGGCGAGAAATCAAATGTCAAGAGAAAAAGTACATTTCTAAGGATGAGTTTATTACATATTTCTTGGCTGAACAGAGGGGTTTCTATAACCAGGCCCCTGTAAATTGCAAAGGCCATGTTTCCTTTTTTCTCAGTAAAACATAATTTTAAAACATAGTTTTCAAAGACAATAATGCTGCTACAACATTTCAACAGTTATGCCTGTAAAAAATAATGCAGAAACACTTCTGTACTATATTTATAAAAACAACCGCAAAAGCAGTCTCTGTATTTCAGCACTTTTTAACTGAATTAATGGACTTCACATAAATTGCAATTTAAAGTGCTACCCATCATGCAGAAGGGTTTTTTTTTCCTCCTGTTTTCTCCTGATCTTGAGGTTGTAATTTAGAAAGCTTGCAGCTTTATCAGAGGATGTAATCTTGCAATCCTCAAAACAGCTTTGTCTGTTATTTGTGCTTATGTGAGTTCAGGTTGAGATGATTCAAAACCATAGAGCACTGTAAATTATTTTCTTAGTGAATTACACTATTGTATTGACAAAGGATTGACTTAAGATATAATGATTAAAAAAATGCATAAAAGTGAAATTGTGTATTCTGTGGACAATGGAGCAAAGAGAAAGCTATAATCCAAAAGTCATAAAGTGTGTGTTGGTAACTATGCAGCTCCTATGGCTGGATATGACTCATACAGCTCTCATGAATTCTAGGTGCTGCTTCTGATTCTCTGTTCTAACAGGCACTTAAATATGGGGTGTATTTTAACATTTCAGAGCCTCTCCAGATTAAATATTTGAGATCATAGCAACCTGCAATCTATCATTGAAAGAATCATGCTGCATAATTATCAACAAGAAAAGAGCCCTTTTTAGTCTGGTTACATAAAAAGTAAAAAAGCATTACCAGAAGAGCATCAGTCTGGATTTCTGCCTCCAGTGCTATTATCTCAGTCAACCTTCTACTTATCTTAGCTGAGAGAAGAATTCTGCCTTACTTTGGATTCTGTTGGCAGTGAAGCACAGTATTCCATTTATTATCTCCATGTACTTAATATGCATTCCAGTTTCACAACAAATCCTGATAGATCCATAATCCACAAATAATATTACTTACTAATAAATCAGATTTTGCTTTCCAAACTTAAAACATAAACAATATGTTCACTAATGAACAGAATTCTATTAGAATCTCAAGAATCTAAGAGAAACACTTTTAGAAATTATAGGTATCTTAAAAATTTTTAAAATCTTAGAAAAACATCTTCAGACAAAAGACATGTTTTTCTAAACAACTAAAACACTGAGCTATGTGTGTAGGTTGCAAAGGTGAAAGAACATAGATGGCAGAAACAAGATTGAAAGAAAGGAAACCTAAATCTCTCAGATTGTCTGTTATCTTTCAGATGAGCAAAGGTAAACCATTTGTTTTAAGAGGTTGTAGAAGGCAAATCCTTAGAGGACTAAACTTCACTAAACAGACTGGTGCAGTAATTTTCTTTGACCAAATGAAATTGATTCATGTTATTAATAGATGCATAATGGAAGTCTCTATATGTCTTTTTAGAAATACACAATTATTAAAAGAAAAGTATGAGTCTACTTTGCATAGAATTCCAAAACCACTAATTGAAAATGCATTATAAAAAGGAATGCATGGCTGAGGTACTTTATCCAGTCCAGTAACAGATTCAATGACATTTGCAGCAATAGCTCTCTATTATCCACATTGTATTACTTGGCAAATTTAGCAGAAAGAAGAGGATGGGAAAATAGGAACACAAGAAATATGAAAATAATGAAACTTTAATGTAGCACAAAAAGTGTGACAGATGTAATACCACAAAGACTCATTAAATACTTCCCAGTCCATCTCTTTTTATCTCTCTCATCCTGTCACTATCAATTATTCCCAAAGTTTCTCCATGTTGCTGCAAGACATAAGGAAGCAAATTTAATTTATGGTTTTTGCTTGTTATCTCTTCATCTAACCTGGCTACTGACACTTCAAGATGCTGAATCATGTGATGCAAAATCTCTTTTAGTGGAGGAAAACATTAAAATTTTATTACATATGCCGTGAGCAATTTTAGTATTTGTTTGTTTCTAGTGTTCACATCTAAAAGAAACGTGTCTAAACAAAGCAATGGTTACAGTTCTTGTCTAATCTCCTTATCATATACTTACTTCTTGTTTTTAGGCCCACAACATATTTAAGTAGAACTTTTAGTAGTCTGTTTAGCATGGATCAATGAAGATGAAATAGTGCCTTGAGTGGAACTCATTTGTCCCTGTCAGCTGTGCATAACCAACTAATATACTTAAAATAAAATTATACTGGAATAGCCCGATCTTATTAGGCTTATTTAAAAAAATAAGTACTATGAAGTCTTTAAGACTTCATTTAAAGTTGTAATAGTCTACAGAGATGCACTGAGTTCACCAGAATTTCATATGGTAAACTGAAGTAGTCTACCATATAGAATGAAATCACTTTTTTTCCATAAAAATAAGTTGTTCATTCTGAAGACAAAGTAATGCCAAAACCAAATTAAGTATCACTTAATTCTACTTACTCTTCTCAGCTCAAAATTTTTCTAATAAGTATAACCCATGAAAAAATAAACAATAAATAGAAAATATTAAGAAACCCATTTTCATTTAGAGGTCTAGGTTATTGCAGACTAATTTATTTGAATATTTAGAGGGATGCATTATGTATGGGGGTTACATAAGAGCAAGATTAGTGTTAGTCTGATGCCTTGGGTGGCTACCTAGAAACAGAGACTAGACAGGAGTAAGGGAATAAAGGTAGATACTTATCTGAAAGGCCTTCAAAGGTACACCCTGATCCAGAGGCTACTTCCAAAATGGACCCCAAGATGGACGACAAGTCATGAGTTCTTCACACTTTTATAGGTTTGGTCCATTTGCATATCAGCATAAATTCACCAATTAAAACTTTAGCTAATTATGTAATTTCTTCAACTTCACCTCTCTTGCGGTCCTAGTTTACGCCTTTGGGCCTGGGACAGTCTGAGTGTCCTTGAATAGCAAGCTCGGAGAAGCTTTGTTGTGTCTATCTGGCCTAGGAGAGCAGTTAACAAGCTACAAGAAACTTCAGAGTTACACACTAAGCGATCCAGAACTTGAGAAATATAAAAGTTAAAACCTAAGGCATCAAGTCCTATTTCTACAATGCAACAGATCTGTTACTTTCTCAGCTTGGTAGGTTCAGTTGTAGACATTTGTGCTCAGTTTCTATTTCCGTTTAAAATACACTCTTGCAATAGCCATTCAAATGAGATTCAAGAGCACATTACAAAATAATAGGGAACATCTTACTAAGATAATCTTAAAAGAAAATCTCATCATAAACAAATTAATATTTTACCATCTGCTTTGCATTTTTAATGCAGATAGTCTTTTTTTAATGACTATTATAATTAGAATAAATTGAAGTACTTCTATGTGAAATAAATGTAAAAATTTTGGGAAATATATAGGGGAAATATAACTGTCCTAAATTAAAATTCAAAATCTGCAAAATACCAAGGCCCTTTGTACCTTATTCAAAGCACAAAGTTATATACACTCTAAAAAATTTTGCTACACAGTAGCTGCGTGATTATGAAGAATCAGAAGGATTCATGGAACCTACTCTGTTGGCAAATTTGAAATGTATAGGAAATCAATGCCTATTTCAGCTAGAATGATATCCTAGACATTTTCAGTTCATAAGCTGGGATTTCAGTATGCAAATCACATTTCTGGTCATGAGAGAGGGAGCAGCTACTTCCAATAACAATTAGACAAGATATTTTAGACTGAGGTAGCAAAAATGGACACTTCTTAGGTTCTTGCAGTGGACAACAGGATCAATTTCAGGAATTCCAGTACTAACTGGACTCCACTGAATAAACTGTTTTTACACAGAAGTAGGAGTTTCATTTTAAGCATCATAATCTTGAATAGAATCCAACTCATTTTATATCGCTCTACTGGGCCCCTTCCCGTACTCTGTTAAGTCCCCTGGTCGGACACCCTGTGTAAAGTTACATTTTTTAGCAGACAGGCCTCTTTAGTGGAACTGATGGGCCTCAATTGTTGAAGCTTTCCCCTCCCTATCACAACAACCACTATTTTTTTCTCACTTTTTTTTTCTGATTACTCAATTTCAAATATGGTTTCAACAAAGGTTGTAAATGTTATTCCAAATTTTAACTGACTTGCCAGCTTTTCGACAATCCATATTTCCTCAGCATAAAGAATACTTAAAAACTTTCTCTTTTGAGCAATCTGAGAGATTCCTTTTTCATCTGTACCAACTGGAATTGTATAAAACCACCTACATTAAGCATAATATCCTCAATCTTCTTAGAATAGCAATTTGACATAAAAACATGTAGTCTTGTAAGTTAATAAAGTTCTCCACATTACCCCCCTTGCTGCTGCCTGCTTCACTGCCTTCATGAATCTTTTCCTTTCTCTTAAGAGGATAAGTATTGACATTCTCATGCTGTGTGGTGCTCTGACCTCAGCTAGTTGCCAGATGCCCACCAAGCTGCTCTATCACTCCCCCTCTATTAACAATGCAAGGGGAGAAAAAAAATACAAAAAAGCTCATGGCTCAAGAGAAGGACAGGGAAATAGTATTACAGGCAACACAAACTCACCTTGGGCAAATTAGTTTATTGTCAATAATGGAGCAGAAAACAAGAAATAAGAACAAGTTAAAAAACTCTAAAAAAACCCAAACGTCTCCCACCCTTCCCTTCTTTCCTGGTTCAACTTTGCACTCAATTTCTCTGCCTCCTCACGCTGAGTGGCCTAGCAGCATGGTGAGCAGGTGTTTCAGCCAGTTCATTACACATCGTCTCTGCCACTCATTCTTCCTCATGCTCTTTCCATGCTCCAGCATGGGGTCTCTCCTGAGGAAGACAGTTTTTCATGAACTTCTCCAGTGTGAGACCTTCCCACAGGATGCAGTTCCTCATGAATGCTTCAGCATAGGCCCTTTCTATCAGAGACACTCCTTCAGGAACAGACTGCTGCAGCGTGGCTGCTCTCTCCATAGGGCCACAGGTCCAACTAGGGGCTGCAGCAGAATCTCTGCTCCATCACCTAAAGCATCCTCTCCCCTCATTCTTCACTGACCTTGGTGTTTCCAGACTTGTTCCTCTTACACATTCTCACTTGTCTGTAACAACTGTTGCTGTGAACCTTTTAATTTTTTTCCCTTTCTTAAATATGTTATTACAGAGTTGCTCCCAACATCACTGTTTGGCTCAGGTTTGGCCAGCAGCTGGAACTGACTGCCACTGGCTCTGTCCAACACAGGCAGCTTCTGGAATCTTCTAACAGAAGTCACACTTGCAGCCCTCTCCCCTCCCACACCCCTCCACTTGTCATATATCAATATCAAAAACTTGTCATATAAACCCAATACACATTGAAATGCAGGCCAGATATCTGTGGTCCTCCTGAAGGAAGTGATTTGTATTTTGCCAAGCTCAGAGCAATATTCATCTCAGCTCTCCAGAACGACCCTTTCTGAAAGGCTTGAGCTATCCCTATCTCTGATGGGGGCTAGAAACCCAAAGGTTTGAGAGACAACTCTGTATGGTCTTTTTTCTTACAGTGATATCCTGGAAGACCAGAATAGTTTTTGAATTCAAAAAAGACTATTATATTTTAGAATATAAACTAGCATAGTTCACTCTTAAGTGAAAAATACTCTAAGGAATTGCATCAGGTAAAATATGAATAGCTTGTTATTTTACACCATGCTGCTCTTGCATACTATAGGCCTGCCCCATGAACCTCTATTTGCTGACTTTGCTTCAGCTGCCTAACTCAGAGTGTTTCTGAGATGCAACAAAATCTGCCCAATCTTCTCTGATCCATGGGATACTTTTTCCACCCTGCATGACTCCTGAAGCCCTTCTGTCGTCTCCTTCATTTTCCAGTAGGCTGTCAGTGTGTGTACTAACTGCAAACACCCACCTCATTGCTGTGCCTCTCTGATTACATCTCTTTCTCATGTCAAGCCATTCCTGTGACCTTCTATCCCTGAGAAGCTGCTGTAAGAGCAACCATCCCTTCTGAGGAGGCTTCTGCCCTATCCAGTCCTGTTTCTTACAGGAATACTGCATGAAACCTGAGAACAAAGTGTATATATGTTTTTGTCAAAGACTTCCAGGAAGTTTCTCTTCTTTTCTTATCTTCTTATTTTCAGTCTTTCTGTCGGTGTGGACATCTCACAGCTTCTAACCTTTGCAGCACTACGTTTTGACTCAGTTCTCTCTGTTCATCTTAGAAGCTAACACAGAATAATGTTTTATGCCCCCAAACAATGAACATTCATCACTGGATGGATAGCATTTTGGTTTTTTAAATAAACTAAGAAATGTGAAATGAGATTTTTAGTACTAATTCCAGACAGATAACTAAAGAACAGAGATGACATACAAATTCTATCTTTCTCAAAGTTAAAAATGATCCCTTAATAAAATTAGCAAAGTGACATGCTACATTGAAGCAAAAATTGGTGAACAATTTCTTGAGTGCTATCTACCTGACAGACTACCCAGTTAGGGGGTTTACTCTGGAAATATGAATTTGCAGAGGAAAAATGTTTCCAGCCCTTTGTGCAAAAAGAGGCATTTAAAAGTAAACAATTTATATGGTTCATTAAAAGAAGAAGTGTCAGAATATTTAAAATGCTATCATAAATGTGGATAAGCATGAAATCCATTTACAGATATACCAAACACTGGTGTAATTCATTTTTCTCTTTGAAGATGTTAAGAGCTAATGATTAGATTTAAAATTCAGATTCTGAAAAAGGTGTAAACTTCTCTTCTGTAAGATCCTGAGACAGCATTCAGGATTTGGTTACAGCCTCAGAGAAGAACTAGGTTGCTTTGCAGGGAGAGGAGCATTGTCCAAGGGGACAGCATGAGCCATAGGCTCCCTTGGGTCAGGTGCCAGGATCTGTAGGGATTGCCCATGGAGGAGCAGCACAGCAGGGCCTGCGAGCCAGGGCCTGTCATCCAGGGGCCATCTCACTGCTGCCTTCACACCTGTGAAAAAATTAGTTTTACAAGTGCAAAAGCATTGGGCATACATTCTAATGCACCAGAAGCTGAAAAAAAAAAAAGAAAACAACCAAAATACCCTGATGGTTTCTAAAGGGAAACAATCTTAACCAGACTGCAGTTGTTTGCAAACTTATGCCAGGCCAGTCAATGTTAGATATGAATGGTACCTGGTAATGCAAAAAGTTTAAAAATGTAAATTCTTGCCTGGAAAATTCTATATGAGAGAGTGACTTTTCATTTCCCTACATTAGTAAGGAACTCATTAAAATGGTGTTGTTACAGAAAGATTTAATTACTGTGGATATTTTCCTTGCTTGACCCCAGATTTCACCCAAGTCAGAAACCCTGTTAAACAAAGCATTTATGCTTAACTTTGTCAAGGCAGTCAGAAGAGAGCAGTAGGTTCATCCCATCTTGACTGTATAATTTTCCAGTTAATAAGAAACATTGAAATTGAAATTTTCAATCAACTCCTAAACACTAAAATTGTCAAAAGACAGATATCAATACCAAAGGGTCATAACACTCAACAGAGAAAAATCTAAGACCTTCTCTGCTTAGGAAAGGAGCTAAGCACGTGCTTAAATATACACAAAAGTTTTGGTGCAAAAAATTCTGCATTTTTTCCTCGATTGTGTTCATATTCTGGGCACACTCTAAGTTGATGACTGTTACCAAAAATTAATGAGACCATTGTCCTGGCTCCTGTTAATTCAATGGGTTTGAATCAGTCAACTGAGAAACTGTGTAGATACGTCCTATCAGAGAAACTCAAAGACAAATTATCTTTTCTGGCTTTTTCTCTTTTGCTCAATTTTTTACATCAAGTATTTAATCTAAAAGGTCCATTCTTATGAATAGCAATATTGTATAACAGACTGACTAATGCATAATGCAGTTTTTATATTAATATTCTATATTCATATTTTTCAATATTCACTTTTTTCCCATGGCAACTGCTGTATGGGTACAGTGCCCTATGCTACTGAATTGTCTATCAGATAGTTTAATATCCAAAGATATTATTTGTGTGTAACCCAAACAGTATTCCAGTGTTACTGAGTATGTATCTTATATTAGTGAACATAATTTTTTTAATTAAATGAAAAGTGCAAAAAAAAGTATGATCAAAGCCATGACAACTAAGAATCTTCGAAGAACTTTTGGGGAGTGAAGGCATGGGTTGTCGTCCAGAAGTTTTCTGACCTCACAAATCTAGGATTTACTGGATTAAGTTTTAAAATATATTTTAATCATTTTCCAGTGTAAGATGTAAGAAAAAAAATCACTTTTTTTTTCTTTTTTTTTTTTTTAAAGATCTAGAACTTCAGCTGTGCACAAAACAACAGGAGATGGACTGCTATGTTAGCACGAGACTGAGATACTAAAGCCAAGATTTTAAAAATGCTTCAGCACTACCTGAGAAATATGTTTTCCCTAATTTGTAGGCGCTTTGTGAGGCAGTCTCTATATTGTAAATTCCCAAGTTCTCTATGCTTTCAGAGAAGACGAGGATATCCTTATTGGTCATCAAAGCAAGATCTGACAGCAGGTCTCCATTTAAAATTAAGTAGCATATTTAACAGCACTGCAACCCATTGCTAATCCCTCCATAGTTATTTCAGTCCTAGTCTGAGTCTGAGTGATAGCAAAGAATGGAAAGGAAGGGAATTCAGAACATCTTTTCATGTTATGAATGCACCCAACATGATGACTAATGCCAGCTGAATAAATAAGTGGAAGCATACTGAGATTTCACAGAGAATCAGTACAAGGAGACCTGCTTAGAAGCAGAGGAGAGCTTGCCTCATGCAATAAGGGGACTTATTTGAGCTGACCAAGTGGAATGAAGTACAATCCTGGCTGAGATGACTTTGGCTGTATATTTCATTCCTACGAGGTCCATAGGCAGGAAAGAATAGGAATTTGGCAATCAGAAAATAGTATCAGAAGGCTTGTATTAAAAAAAAAATATAGAAAGAGAGAAAACTGCAGGGGAAAATAACTACCCAAGGATTCAAACTGGTTTTGTCCTTAGTGCATGTGTCTGTAGGAAGGCTTTGCATGTAGAGCAAATTATTTGACAAGCATAAAAAATGAGCTAAGAATCCAGAAACCCCCTGTGGTAAATACAAACTGACAGCATCCCTCAGATGATAGGTTTGAAATAACCTTTAGTCCCTTATAAAAATGCACCAGGTTTTTCATGCTGTTCTGAAGCAGAATGTTTACATATCTTAGTTCATCCATCACCAGAGCAAAAGGATACAGAATAACTCACAGCTGTAATTCAAAACTACACATCTTGGTCTTTGAACCAGTTTGGTATTTGTAGCAGGGGTTTTCACTGCGCTAAACTAACAGTAAGCTGGCTGTCAAGCACCTTTGCAGGTAATAGGGAGCTGATGTGTAAGAAGCTGAGGTATGTACCAATTATTCCATTGCTAACTATTCCATTTGTATCCTCTTTACTGTCAACAATTTTTATTACATTCTGAGGCCTTAAAATTCTGCACTTTGTTTCTGCACTGACTTCTGCTGAAAAGGGTAGAGGTTTTTTGGCACTTCTATCTGTATACTGTAGTGGGGGGAAACTGACAAGACAGCTGAAAATCTGGGAGATACTTTAAAACCTCGAAGTCATGAAACTCTCTTAGTCCCTTTCTGTATGTATATATGTCATTCACTAGAGCTGTAGGAACTGCTCTGACTGAAACACTTTCAGTTTAACAAATCCCCAACAAATCTAACAAAAGAGTCCAAGAGGATCTGGTCTGGATCCCATCCAAATGGCCTCAGGATTCACTGCTTTAGTGCAGTTTATCGAATCCACCTGGCATGGTGATATGGTTGGTGTAGGATATGGACTCCAGTACTAATAAAATGTAGTCTGGGACTGGGGCAAGTGCAACAGTACAAATGGCTCAAGACCAGAGAATGTGCCAAGTCCCCTCAGCCAAGACAACTGCACAGACTAAAGGAAAAGAAAAACTAAAGGGATAATGTTGCTTGTATTCATTTATTAATAAGAGCATGTGAGTCTGAACTAGTCTATCCAGCAAACAGAAATAAGAACAGCTGTGGAATTTGATCTTCTGCCCCTTACATACCTGTCTTAGAACAAATGTTTGTTCTTTCTTTCGTCTACAGGAAGACATGGACGTGTAGTCAGACTGCAATGTCTATCTTGTGACACATAATCTCACATAACCTTCCTGTTTCTAGTTACCCTAGAAACCTTGATCAGAATTTTCGGAACAGCGATTCCAAGCAGCTGGAATCCTGAGGATACCCCGCCTCAGAAGTTGCCTGTGGAAATACTTGGCAGGGAAGCTCACATCTATCAATAATGGTAATTTACCTGAGTAAGAATCAATGGGATCAATGGCATTCTTTTAAAATTATTTGGGCCAGAGCAAAACTTTTGAAAAGCAAGATTTTTGACAGGAAGGAAACCTCCCGTTCTAGTCACTTCTGATACGGAACCCCACTTCTAATGCAATCAGCAGGCACTGGGGGAAAAAAAACAGAACTCACAACTCACTAGTATATCTCTTTTTTCAGAATACAAGAATCAATTAAGCATATATTCAATATTCTTTGGCATCCAACCCTGATTTATAAAGAATATTTATTTTAATTTATATTTTAAAACTAGTTTAATCTCTCTTAGCAGATAGATAAATACATGAACAGGTATATTCTGTTAAATTAAAAAAAACATGTCCACAAAAATTGCTGTGAAAAACAACATTAAAATAGATGCTTTTTCTCCACTATATTTTGTGTCTGCTGTAATACTTTATATTGTCTGCTGTAATACTTTTTTCACTGGCAAGTCTTAGGTGTGTTATCCTCTACAGCACTTCAGAAACTACTTTGTAGAATATAAATATGACAAATCTTCCATTCTGTCACATCTGAATAAATTCCAAACACCTTTGAAGTTTTCATGACCTGCTTTTGCAAACTCTCTGAGAGCCACAGATGAAAAGTAGTCATGATGCTAGATAGATATTATCATCTCTTTCTTTATACTCTTAGGGACAACGGTCATTTATTTTCACCTATTTGTCACATCAAACCATATTTAAATTACAGATTTGCTAAATGTTCAAAAATTGTTTCCAACTGCATCTTTGAAAGTCACTCTTTGTTCTGGGGCAACATTATCAACAATTTCCAGAAACATGTGGTGAAAAGGATAGTTTCAACATCTAATTATATTTTATATTGTTTGTCTATAATGTCTTTGTATACATATATTTATATAATGATAATTTTTGGTAAACTAATTCATGTTTCAACAGCAGTTTCTTTTCAGTTACCTGCCTGTAATACTCTTCCAACAATATTCTCTGTCACATAATAATACAGTCTGTCCAAAGACTAAGGACTTGATAAAGAAAGTAAAGTCCATACAGTACCACAAGCAGGTTCTGCCTACACATCAAACAACAAATCGCAGATAGGCACTAACATGCAATGCCATGTTTGACTCAGTATGGCACTAATTTCTAATTAAAGCTACACCTCTCTTGATTGAACCATGTTAATATCCTGCTATTTTGGCAAATGAGCAAAGCAAATTTGTGATGACTGTGTACAATAATCCTTGTAGATGTACCCTAAATATGCAGAGTATATGTAGGCACACCCAACATGGGAGTACACTGCAGCATTTTGCCTAACACTAAAAACAGAAAGGTCACTTACTGTCATTAACTGTGTCTTCTGCTGTATTTGCAACTATACTTTTGCTGGGTTCAATCTCTGTTATTAAAGAGAAGATATTTTCTTAAGCCTTCACTGATTGACATGAAGGTGCCATTGCTAAAGAGGACTACATTGGGAAAATGGGTATTTCTAAAATTGTTTGCAAAGTAGCAGACAGCAAATAAGAAAATATGCTGCCTTTATTTTGCATATAGTATATTACATTTCCAAAAGGAGGGCTATGAGATCACTTATAATTTTCTTATTTAAAAAAATGTAACCTTTAATGAACCCTAAATGTAAGATCATCTGGTCTTTTTGCCCAAGAAATTTTCAGATGTCTTGGCACCGTCCTAAAATTTGTCGGGGAACAAAAGCAAATAGAAAGTTCTGCTGGGCATTACTGAGTAGAGGAAATGAAACCTGTTTGTGGGAAATTAAGCTACAATTCCGAAGATAAAATCAGATGAGCCAATTCAACTGCCTATGGTCTAAAAAGGATAGAATAAATGTAAACAACTACTGATGAATTTGTTTAAGCACCATCAACGTTATATTATATCTTGCAATCCAGGTATAACATCTGCTTTACTATACCCATTCCTTTCTAGAATTTCAACTTAGTGGTGATCTAAATTTTATTGTTTTGGACACCAGATGACAAGAAATAATTCTTTGTTAACAGTATGATGTCTTTCACCAAAAGCATTCTGAAATTTCTTTCCAGACACATTTTGAATTTTCAGGTGCTTCCAGAGCATGACTACATACACCAGGGACATAGGTCAAGAAGGAGCAAATGTAAGCTGGAAGGCAGACTGGGCAAGTCCAAAGAGGGGCAAGCTGGTGGTGAATAAATTTAAAATAGAAAATAAAAAATTAAACCAGTAACTGAGGAAATTCTTCTCCTTTGTTCGCACAGGGGCCAGGTGAATGTACACTTCAATCTGCTCAGGCAACAAAATATAAGACCCTGTGGAATTAGGCTTTAAAATTGCAGCAGGCAGTAAATACCGAGAGAGAAACTGGGAACTGTATGAGCTAACAAAAACTGCTGGAATGTGAGCAAATAACAACGTGAAATTCTCTCTTTGCATCTGAATGTTTTAATGGAGCAGAAAGGGAAGTTCTGAGGCAGTCTTCCTCTTGGAGCAGAGAGAACACAAACCAATTTTATATTAGTTGTCAGCTTGATATATGAAAGGAAATACACAAATACTTGTTTGTGATTGCTTTGAGATCTCCTTAGTGAACAAAGGACCCATCTATTACTGTGTCCTGTGTATGTTTCCAGCTTCTAAAATGTCACCAAATTACATGAGCCTTTTTTTCTTCAGTAGGTGATTTCAGTCTAAAACCAACATACACTGTAAATGGACATTATAAATTAGGGTGGGAGAATGCAATGGCTATAGTGCAAAATGTGTGAGTAAGAAACTGAGACAGGGAGAGAGACAAATACAAGAATTTAGAAATGTCAGCCTGGGTCTACCAAGCACAGGGGGACTACAGAAAGAAGTTTCAGAAGAAGTAAAACCAAAGAGTGCAGGAAGCCACAACTTTTGTGCCTGTCACCAGAAGCTGTACACCCCCAGCAGGGACTCACCACTTATGTCTCTAATGGAATGATACCTTATGGATTGCATTCACACAGCTAGACGTACTTATCCACCAGAATATGGCAGCTTTTCCAAACTGCCTGTTGAGAATGCTCCCTTGCCCATGCAAAAGCTCAGACATGGTTTGGGGTTTGTCTGGAAGAGCGTGAGCTGACCCAAGGCCAAAACCACGCCAGGGGCTGCATGCTGCAAAGCCGGGTACATGAGCTCTGTCGTATTCCCTAACCCTTCACAGCTTAATATTATAGATGCAGCCACTGGGACCAATTAAGCTGGGCACTGTGCTGCATTGATAGAGCTGTGACACTCCCCTATGGAGCTCCTATGAGTTAAGAAAAACTTCATTACTCTTATAATTTTGACAGAATTTCTGAAAACATTAACTGTATATAGAAACCATACTTTTCAGAGCATAAACCACTTTTCCTGCTAGGTAGTTGGGGGGGTTTGGTAATGAAATAAGCCCAAAATTTTGATTTCTTTGATTATTATCTTAGAGTTTATTTCAATACCTTTACATCTTAATATTTATTTTCTTCACATGCTAAGTAGAGAAAAGCAGTTGAAGTTTTTGTTAGAATCTATTTGACAGAAACATTCACTGCTTCATCACTGCACTGTGGTCCAGTGAAATGTGTAGAGTTATAGCAAGACAGACTCTGGGAGACTGCAAGAGTCTTCATGGATTGTCTGCTCTGTTATGAAATAGTCTGAAGGTTGATAGAAGATTTCAGATACTCTCCATTTGAACCACGTTTAAACAGGTGTTGTGCATATCTTTCTGACTTTGCCATCTTGGCTACAGTGGGTATACAGGCCCTCAAAGTTAAGAAAAACGTTTTCCTGTGTGATGCACAGTTTACAGCTTGTCAGATAACCAAAGTAAACCCAACTTGTGTAAAAGTAGCCTGTATTTGCTTTGAACTACTACAGCCATCCCAGCGGTTGCAATTCCTGTTGTGTAAGGCCTGGCTGATGGCAGAGTAGAGGCTGTCTGTTGTTTTCCTGTGCTTTATTTCAGTGACTGAAGAAGTTACTTTGGAACATTGCTTTTTCTAAGACTCATGGAGCTCTGGTGCTTTTGTTCGCTTGCCACTCGCCCGATTAAGATGTCTCTGTAAGGAATATGTTATTTAATCTTGCTTTGGAAAAGCCAGAGATCAACAAAAGAGCTCTGACAATATTAAAAAAACCCATTATTTAGATGCAAATATTTGTGTTTAAATTAGATCCTTTAGTATTTGAGTACCAAGATAAGATTTTTCAACTGATGCAAGCAGAAACTAAATAATGATGCATTTGCTTCTGAAGATTACCAAGTAAGTTGAATTTTGATTGACAAAGCAGAATAGAAACATTTTATACTATGAATAACCTTTTTTTGTTTCACTAAGTTGCTCTATCTCTAAATTTCATAATAGCTAATCCCATCCTAGAAAGACAGTTATTTAACTATTTATATTTTACCTCCTTGAGATTATTGCAGAATTTTACTTTACCTCTACTAATAAACATGTTTAATGTATATATTAAAATATATATAATACATTTTTTGTACTAATTTAACATAGCCAATTTGGACGAAAAATCAGGCTGGAACAGTTGCCTCATGAGTTTATCATTTTAATAAAAATATGCTTATCTTTAAATTTAATTAAAATTAGGCAAGTATTAAGAATATAGATCTTAAAATATTTATGTTTTCTCTCTTCTAACTTAATAAAAGTATTTTTACCACTGCTGATAAAGTGAAGAATGAATTTTCAGCACTTCAAAATGCATAGGCACCAGAAAATGTGCAGCACTGAATTACAATGACATACAGTCTCCTCTGAGACATTATATGGTATATCATCAAATGTCATACAGTAACTCCTTTTTGCTTCAGGGAATCATTGCTCATCCTTGTAATTAAGAGGACCAGTAAAGTTGGTGTTTCTGGACTGGAATGGGAAAAGTTAAACTTATTCATGATAAGTGATTCTTTTAGTGGAAACTGGGTTTCATTATAAACATACAGCCCTTAGCCCATTTGTAAAAGAAATATGAAACTATTGCTTGGATACTTGAATATACCTGTATTTTCTAGAGCCGAATTTTGGGATAGGAAACAATAAAACTTTCTTATGAATTGGTGTATTTTTTGTAATATCCTTTAGCAAACTCAGCACAGCAGATCCACTGCAATGGGCTTTTCAGCCCACTTATAGAACAGGCTGATGCCTTGCTCCATGAAGTTCATGCCGGCCTTTGTTTCCCATTAGGACTGACAGACTTGCCCAATGCACAGATTCTTTAGGAATTTAGGTTTAGGCAGTATATGTTGACTATGAGGGCAAATACCGGTAAGCAACTCTAAGTTCATAACAGGTTCTGGTAACCTGGAGCCATTAATGAAAATGCCAATCAACACAGCACTGCAATTGGAAGAGCTGAAGAGGACATGCTTTGCTAGCAAGCTTACTACCTTGTGTACTACCAGAACCCCAGCAAGCATGCTGCCATCACCACTGAACTACTGAGGACCGGAGGGAACTGATGCACCAAATGAGATGCTGCCGAGTGGCACTCACCTGAAAAAAGGATTGGAGGTAAGACTAATGAGATGATACCAGATGGGTAAATTCAGTCTGCACCCACAGTAAATGTTTTGGCTGACTGTCTGTCCATGGTCTGGACTGCTGACAAAAGTATTAGTCTTTTAAGTCTTGCAGATTTCAACAAATCCGTATTTCCCAGATTGCTTCTCTGCCTTTATTTCTCTCTGTATCTGTCTGTTGTGTTACAGGAAGGCAAGAACTTAAGCAGAAGTTAACAGTGAGTTAAACATCCTCCATTAAGATCTCTATGACAAATCAGAGAACTCCAGTGGAGATGCCTTACACAAACACTTTTTCCTTTCCAATAAATGGGGAACTGAAAGCAGCATTTTACATTGGGACTTCTCATTCAAGCTTCAATTCCTTGAGAGTAATACACTAACACTGCTAAATTTAAAAGCAAGAAAGCACTTCAATTTCACTTGCAGGAAACAGCAGGCAGTATTACTTTTATCTGTTGCAAAGAGCTCAAAGTATTCTAAACCTTTCAGTTTTCTCTTACCTCCCCCAATTTTAAGCATACTCTTGCTTGTAAAACTCTCCAGCTATCCTAGAGGTGGATTAACTTTTTCTGACTTGCCCTTCTTCTAAGGTAGGTCAAGTTTCTCCCTTTTACTCTAATTTGGTATTTCATTTCTCTGTTTCTGGGGATTTTTTTAGAAACTGGGAAACTGTTTCTCCAGTTAGTAGAGCAACAGGATTGATTCAAAGTCTTGTTCCTATTTCCCTTCTGAACTAAAGAGAATTGAAGCACAGGAAATCTATTTCTTACCATTCTCATATCTTTGTTATGTCTCCTACATGCTTTATTTGATTTCTACACTATTGCTGCAGTCTACCTACTGATATTTTTGTCATCTGCTTAGCCTGGAATTTCCCCCATAGCAGAGGTATCTTTAAGAATATTTAGATAATTTTCTATTGGAGAAGCTTTGAAGAAACCCAGAGATATGATTGCAGTAAATATCAATATACAGAATCACATCTTACACTACCACCATTTGCATAAGGTACTTATATTTGTAGCTACAATTTCTATTAGCAATTAGACTCTAGTATCACCATTCTGTGAACCTTCTAGCTTTTACCAAAAGTGCCTTTCATCTAAAAATGATAGGACTTTGAGATGGTTGACTAACTTCTTTTCCACTACCTGTTTCATTTTAAAAATGCTTTATACTGGTCTGGGGTAGTTTCATCTGTAAATAGCCATCAAATCAGGTAAATGGGTGAGTAACAAGCAACATAAAATCTTTATAGGCGTAGAAATTCAAGGACAAAATAGGAAAAATGTAGTATCAAGATTGCTCAGCTAGGACAGTGATAGTGACTGAGAGAGGACGAAGGTGATTAGAAGCTAAGGAGAAAAACCCAGTAATGAGACTCCCTCTATTATAGAATAGACTGGATGGAAATAACTTTTCAAGTGTGAAATCAAGACTTTTTCAGGCAAAACGACAGCTTTGGAGACCTGATTTAAAATTTACTTTCAAAAACCCTGATGAATAAGTATCAATTACCTATTGAAGAAATAAGAAAAACTACACAAACACTGTAGCACTGCTTAATTTCAAAAAGAATTACATTAAAAATGAGAAAAACTTCTAGAGAGGAAAAAAACCAAAAAACAACAAAGCCAAAACTGCAAAACATTGGCAGATAACACATTAGAAATTCAAACGAATGTGCATCATTTGCCAAAATGCTTGTGGAAACATCACAAAGAAGAAAGCCAGAATGGCTAAACAACACAGTAAAGAAGGCTATTTAAAATAAGGCACACTTCAAAAACTTGAAATTGTATTGCAAGGAAAAAAAATTTAGAAGTGGTTTAGGTACAGCATATCAAAAGGCATAAAAACATTTACTAAAACCATGTTCCACTATTTTTATGGCTAGGTAATCCTCTCCAGAGATGCCTTTGAAGAGATGGCCAAGGTATAAAAACATAGAGAAGACAAGACCACAACAGACACATAGCATTATTCTTTTCATCCAAGTTTATGAGCAAGCAAGGTAAAACTTAGAGAGACATCTGTGTGACAACACTTTAAAAAAATAGAGGATTGATCTAGAACTGGACTGACAGCAGAAGGTATGAGCAGTCTTCAGAATGTTTGGGAGTTTTTCTTTCACTTTTCTGGACACCCACATTCCACTAACATTAACTCAATTGAAGTTTCCTGGGTTTGGAAATGCAAGATTAATTGCTTCTTTCTAACAAATTTTTAAGAATTTACTATCTGAAAAACGACTATTTTTTATTTTTAGAGATACTTTTCAAGCTACTTCTCCTTAAATGGTTTGGTGAACATTGTCTATATAGCTCTTGGAGGAGAAAATGAGATTTTCAGGTCTATAAATAAAAAAATGTGCCACTAACAAATGTTAAAGATCTTTACAGCCTTATTTATCAGAGATACATTGAATCACAGATAAGTCAATTTCTTTGAAGCAAAGGACTGTCCCAAAATAAAAAGTGCATTTAAAGCAAGTGGGGGGGGTGGGGGAAATGGAACCAACAGCTTACTGAATGTGTTTGTTTAGAACTGATATATAAGTGATTGAAATATCTTCACAGAAGTTTTAATGTAAGGAAGAAGTTCAGGAAGAAAGAGTAATGGAGAGTAATACCTTAAAAAAATATGTAAATAAATATATAAAAAGTGTGTTTGTCTACTTATATAATGTGTGTGTTGTGATAAACAGATACATCTATGGTATCTAGGAAACCAGTAGCGTAAAAAAGTAAAGAACTGCCTTCATCCTCTTTATTCAAAAGTTATTCCCTGGACTATTAAAGACTAACTGTTTTGCTTCTGTGAATGAGAGGACATACATCTGAAAAAGCTGTAGTAGTATTTCAGATTAATTTAAAAATTGGTAAAACTGATTAAACTTTTATTTTACGGTTCCATTAAAAGAGTGGGCAACTAGAACCAATCTTACTGTGGAGGAGAAATAATGCTTTCCCTTAATTAAAGTTGCTTGTGTATACCCATGCCTTTTTCTTGCAGTAAGATTGTCTTCATATAAAACTGATTTTCTCAGTTCTATCAATAGGGCCAAGGCTTTCCCCCAAGCTAGGTTAGCAATGTAGAAATCTTTGAGCCTGAGAGCTCGAACCAACTTAAAAGTGGAAGAACAGAAACACTCTTGTTCATCTCCCCTGTTGTCAGGCCCAACACTGGTAAATTTGCTGTTTAAAAGCCCCATCAAAAGATGACTGAGTTTTTTTTTTGATATGTCACAAAAGCCTAGTAAGAAGTGTGACAGAAGGGATGAAAAGGAATAAATAAATGCATATAAGTCATGTATTATGCTGAAATAATGTCACTGCATGAATTCAGAAGTAATGTGATAAAGAACCTTGCGAAGACATGATTCAATTACAAGTATACCATTCTCACCAACATGTGTAAATAGTACTGCTATTTTCACACCTTTTAACCAATCAGTTCCACTTTCACACAGCAGTCTCAAGTGGACCATAACTCCTTAATGCCATAAATTATTTTTTAAAGTCTAAAAATGCAATACAGTAGGACTAGAGAAGTGGTATTACATGTGTAATTAAACTAATTCTACAATGTAGCAATGAAAACTATGCAACTCCCTTTTGTTGGTCTTTTGATTGAAGATGTGGCAAGTAGGAAGTAAGAACCAATAAACCAAATAAAATCCTCCTCTTAACTTTACTTGCATTTAAAAGAACTGACTAAACAACTCTCCACCTTACCAGCTACAAAGTAAATATGTCCAGCCAAGAAGTGTTACACTTGTAAACAAGATGCTTCCGAAGGAAATCTGGTTTCACGTTAGCTATGACTTGTCTAAAGAAATCAGATTTCTTGAAAAGGCAAAACAAGGGGATGACGGCCAACTTTCTCTCCAGAACTTCTTTTGGGTACAACACAAAAGAAGCTTGTAATGGGCACAAATGAGCAAATAAGCACAGTATAGCAGAGGGGAGGGGAAACTAACTGATATGTTTAACAACTATTCAGATGTTATTAATATTTTATAAGAAGATCTGGCACCAAAAGATCCTTTCTCATTCTACCTAAACTAGTATTAACATGTTAAACCTTGGGAAAACTTTCTAAAAGTAAGACTTAACAAGCACTGGTATAATTTGTAATTTCATAGGGACATTTTCATAACAGAAATTTTAGGGGGTAGTAGGTTGTTCAGTTTAGCATTTTCAAAAACAGGTAAAATATAAGTCTGTCAGGAATTGCTTATAAACAGTTGGTTCAGCTCTGGCCCATAGAAGGATTTGCCATTTTCCTTTCAACCCTCTTTCCTACATGACATTAATTCCAGAAATAGTTTTTCTTCATTTTGAGCAATTATATAAGGACTGGAATAGAAAAAGTGATTCTTTGGCATCTTATAATTGTTAAAACTTGTTTCATTGGTGATGAGATGTGAAATGGATTTCTGTTGCAAAGATGGTTTTAGTAATCTATTTATTAGACCCTACCATATATACATATATTCAAAGTAAGAAAATTGATAGTTGTGGTAGCTTGTATTCAAGAACACTTTTTTCACTTCCTTGCTACTCTTATATACCTCTTTTCAATTTTGTTTATCTTTCTATTTGTTCATTTGCGTTTAATTTCCAGTTTGATTTAGCAAAAAATGCAACTCAACAATATTGGCTGCAGGTTATTCAAGAGCCTCTTAAAAGTAGTACATACTTCAAGGAAATGTCCTGAATTTATCTGCTTGTGTTATTAAGATTGTGTAATACTTTGATTGCTTTTGAAATTAAATTTCCCTGTGCAAATAAAATCTAGTACATATATATGCTGTTCAGTGAAAGAGGAGGCACATAGCCTCTTTAAAGCACAGATTTACAGATCTTCTGAACAGATAAGATATTGATCCAAACACTTTGTTATTAGTACTTTTTTTAGTGAGTGGCAAAGATATCCCATTTCACCAGACAAAAATGTGGCTGTAGATTCACAGCAACACAGAAAAGGAGATGGAGATTTTGATTTATGAAAGAAAAAGAGTACAACAGACAAATAAAATTAAATAGAAGATTACAAAAAGGAAGAAATAAAAGCCTAATGGGGAGCAGGTGGAGTGGACCACAGAACACAAGCTGAAAACAACCATTTTTTGTTATACTTTCTTACAAATGGAGACCAGAGCTTAGAAAAGTCTGCTGTTGACTCAGATTTCTGGCAGTAGCTCTGTTTCAGGCAGCCTTCACCCCAAATGTATCTCATTCACAAGTTCTTAATAATGACCAATAAGGTCTATTACAACCTGAATTACTGAATAGACACAAGGAAGAACAGACATAAGACTTTAACAGACTTCTTACTACACAGAATAAACAAAAGAAACACTACTAGTAGGTTCATAAGATACTGCATGATAATAAAGGTACCTGTATTACAGCTAGTGAAGAAATAGTATAGATTAGGAGCCAGTGTCACTTACCAATGAATGACAGTTGTGTACAGAAGCCTCCTTTCACTCAACTTCCAGAAGAGTAACTCGAAGCCAACATCATGACTTTGAAGGAGAGCTCCCCACATGCTCAGAGAGTGTGTAAGAGATTTCTGATTTTATGAAAATTATAGTGGTCTTTTATATTTTGTAGAAATACTATGTCTGTCAGTCACAAATTTTTGCTTATCCCTTCCCACGCATTCAGGGCAGGATGTTTATTGCTGGCTAAGGATTTTTTCAGCTGAGTTAATTCACCACAAGGCAAGCTATTCCGGCTTAACTGAGCCACAGAGGGAGAAAGGATAAACTTTTTCTGTATCAGGGGTGAAAGGTCCTGTCACATACTTGAAAGAAAAGAAGCAGCCTCAGCCAACTCAACTGCGTCTCTTACTACAGAGCACTGGGCACATAGCTTTAAAATTAAATTCCCTGGAAAATGTCCAACGAGGACTGAGAAAAAATTGCCCCAAATCAACAGGGTTTTCTTGTTTTCTTTAGCCCAGTGGCACTGAAAGTGCCTATAAAGGCAGACGAAAAAAAAATTGAGAGCCAACTAGATACTTAGAAAAGCATGTCAAGGGATTGAACAGCAGGGATCTTACTGCTTTTCTGGTCTTCTATACTATTCTTAAACGTCTTCCTCAAATTCTTTCTTTCTTTCTTTCTTTATTTCCTTCCTTCCTTCTTTCTTTCTTCAGCATGGTTAATTTTTCAATTTGAAGAGCTATTGGTATAAAGCATGCCTCATTAGCTTGTAGGAGGTAGTAGTCTCCATTAATTCAGTTCTCACTTCATTTGCTTTGCATACAGTTATAATTAGCTTCAGAATAACTCTAGTAACTTCAGCAGATTTATAGCTTCAGTTTTATTCTGTATTTGGCTTTTCCCTCCTGTTTCAATGTGTCGTATGAGTTTTAAAAAATCAAAAACAACAATGATTGCTTTTAGGAGTAATTTAATGTTGCAATTTTAGAGTGACAGTCTGTTTACATCCCTCTGTCTGTTCAGCTACATAAACAGTTAAAACACTACGATTTACATAATCTCCAATCATGTTTTCTTACAAATAGGCAGGAATTCACACTGTCTGACATGCATTCTCTGGAGAAGCAATCCTATAGCATGTATGCCAATCCCTCACTGGAGTGGATGTGGCAGCACAGTAACACACCCCACTCCCCATACTGTTCCGAGCTAAGGAAGGAATCATGGCAGTCTTTTAGTAACATCCTGTAGCCAAAAGAAGATTTGGTTTATTCCTTGGGGACATGCTGCTGTAGTAAGGACACACATGGAGCACTACACCATTCAAACTGGTTTATGTAGGCTGTCAAGGCAGCACTTCTATTTTAAGAAGGGCAAAGAGTTAAAGACAACAGAGACAGCATCTTCTGACACCTTTGTTGATACCACAGAACCACAGAATTGTTAGGGTTGGAAAGGACCTTTGGAAATCATCTAGTCCAACCCTCCTTCATATTCACATATGAACTGTGTCAGTGTATTTAGTACATCAGCCCACCCAGGGCCAAGCTGATGTTTGATTTCTTCTTGTGTCAAAAGCACAGTGCTTTATACCACTATACTGGGCCATACTGAGTAAGAGGAGGGGAATTAAACTCTTCAGAAAAGTTCCAGGACTTTAAATAAATTATCATTTTCTTTGCACATGCCAAGGTACCAGCACCAAGAAAGATGCAAACACTTCCAGGAAGAAGCCACAGCCTCTTCTAGAGATATCCCTTAGGAATATCTGACACTGTAAAGAAGCTGAAGTGAAAAACATATGTGGTAAAAATAAGGTGTCCAGTCCCTCCACAAACACCATTTGAGAACTGAGTTGGTCAGCATAGGATAAGGGTGGGGGTTACAAGTGCAACGTTAAGAGCAATGCTGCAAAGCCTGCTGTTTTCCTGGCTTAAAGACAAGTCAGTCACAAAACTCTGGAATCTGTGTGCATCCACAATGTGCTTAGCCAGCCTAAACTGTCTGCAAAGCCCACTGAGAACTCCAGTACTTCCCACAGAAAATCAGAAACCTATGGGTTAATGCTCTGTAACTCTTGTACTTTTCTCTTATTTCAAAAGCCAACTAGCAGACACCATCTAAAACAAAATCAGGCTGTGAGGAAGTTCTACCAGTAAGCTCCCAGTGGTTCAGTTTATGGTAAGAGAGAAGTAAAGTGGTATTTTAAATGTTGGTAACCTGCCAACATCCTATTAATTTCTCTGCGTAGACTACTAAATTGTGCCTTCCCGTAGCAGTCCATATGCTTACTTGGTGATACATGATCTTGGAGAACAACTCTCACCCACGGTTAGCCAGCATGGGATCATTCCACTGAGCCAGGATGGTGCTGTTCCTGGCTCACTCCACATGTCTCTAAGAAAAATGTTTTATTTGCTCTTCAGTACCATTGTCATTACAGCTCAAAAGTTAAGACTCTCAGGGATGTGATCAGTCTACATCACTGCCACCAGATGAGCACCTGGCAAGCCCAAGCCCAACACTCAATATCCTTACATCTGCCATAAAACCCATAGGCAATTTCACCCTGCATGCTCACAGAAATGATTAAATGACATGCCTTCAACAGCAGACCACCTTGCAGAGCAAATTGTTGATGGAGATCCAAACATGCAGAAAATTGAGCTGACTTAGTATGTGGAAGACTCCTGGCAGAACCTCATGAGCAGAAAGTATGTTTGAGCAGGTTGTTGTGCTGATAATATTTCAGACAAGTCCTGGCATCTGGAAGGATACAGGAACAGTCTATTTTCCATAAACCCTGGGTCACCTGTCCCAGATAGTTGATTTTGTGATATCATTCCTCCCATACAAGAGTCTTCCCTGAGATGACCAGTTAAAGAATTTTGTATCATATTGGATCTGCTTCATTGCGAGCACAAAAGAGGGTCAAGCTGTATCATTGAGGAGATGGTTATGAAACAATTTGTGATCAGTTTTGATGTAGAATTCTCAAGAGTTGCTCATATGTCTGCACAAATGCAAGAGATTTTCATTCTACCAGCACCTTTTTTTTTTTTTTTGTCAGATAGACTCCAGCCTGGAGAGATTCCAGAGAAAGATGATCCAAGGACTGGAAAGCTGCCATATGAGGAAAGTCTGAGAGAACTGCGTTTGGTCAACATTGAGAAGAGAAAGGCAGACCTTACCATCATGTTCCAGTATTTAAAGAGTGGTTAAAAAGCCTTTTTGAAAGAAGTCACATGGAAAAGAAATGGGGCGATGGGTACAATTTACTCATGGGATGATTCCAGTTGGACACAGGAGGAATACTTTTCACAATAAAAAAAGCACCTACTGGAACTATCTTCCCAGGGAAGTGTCAGATTCCCCAGTATTGGACACTTTTAAGATTTAGCTGGACAAGTGCTGGGTCATGTCTAGACTGTGCTTATGCCAGAAAATGTTGGATCATATGATCCTAGAGGTCCCTTCCAATGTGGTATTCTGTGATTGTATTATATTAAAATGGATGCTTTAAAAAAATAGAATAAATGTAAGAATGTAGATGAGAATAAATCTTATGTCCCTTCAAATGCTGGGAAACTCTCCATGGATGGGTTCTGTGTGGCACACTATGGAAAAATCCATTTGGTGTCCATTCAGTGCTTTATGAAATCAAGGTGACATCCAGAGAGAGCCCTGTATCATCTCTCCCCCCAAATCCTTTTCCACCCCCCCCAGCAGGACACATATCTAGACAACAGTTCCTACAGGAGAGCTGTGGCACTTGGAAGTTGTGCCCTACTGTAAGGATTTCCCTGTGCAGGAAGACCATCCTCAATGACAAACTTGGCACACAGTCAGAGGCTTCTGTTTGCAGTAGAGCAGAAATGCCTAAAACCTATTTGAGAAACTTTATTTCCTGGGCCTGCAGGAGCTGGAACAGCCGTGTGTCAGTTTTCAGAGTGGTGATCCTGTTTTTATCATCCCAATTATCCACCACACAAATGGAGAGGTCTTAGGTGAGTTATCTAAGGTTACCCATGCCTCAGTCTGTTGCAGAACCTTTCTTCTATAAACACCAAAATAGATCATGGCAGACCTAGCAGGGTATGGGGACTAATTGCTGAAAGAATGCATATTTTAAGTTGGAGAAAGCTTTGCAGAATTTTTATAAATATTTGAAAAATACTATTTCTCCCTGCATAATGCATAAGTACTGTCTCACTTCACATTTTGTAGTTAGAGCAAAGCAGCGAGATGCACAAAGCCACGAGCAAATGTTTTTAGCTGAATTTTCTCCACCTTTCCTAATTATTTTCCATTTAAAAATTCAGTCAAAAGACTTTAAAAGTTGGCTATTATAAGGTGAAGGCTGCAACAGTAATAGACTCAGTTTTTTGAGAGATGCAACAAATTGCTTTTAAAAAAATTACAAGCAATGCTGTGAAAGTTCCAACATCTGGAAAAGGATTTGTGTTGCTAGGTGCTATGAATAGTCTCTAATTATACTGAGAGTCTTAATACCAAGAAAGAGGGGTTTTCAGCACCGGGAGGTGGGTTGCAATCAAATGCACATAGTGAATTCCAGCTCCAAGAAGTTAAAGATGCATTGAAAAGTCATAATGAAGTGTACAATTGCAAACATTTATCAGTGATTCTGTTCCAGCATGAGCCAAGCAATTGTCTGATATCACTGGAAGTTGGTCTGTTGGCTATTCAAAATCTAGATTAAAGAGCTAATTGAGCTTGCATATAATATTTTGAAAAACTTAAGCTTTCCAACTTCAAACCAATGGGAGTGCATGCTGCACGACTGAGAGGAACTTTGACTAAGTGCGTCCGAATTCTGACATTATATCCTCACATAGTCCAGATTTTGAACAGTTGAAGCTTAATTTCCCATGCTGAGCAGACGACAGCAACACAACTGGAGGGCCTGGGGCCATTCTTCTTTTCTCTTTCATAATTTAACATGAAGCAGAAAAATAAGGCAAGAAATTTGGACCCAGATCCCCATGGCCTCTCAAAGCTTTTGTAGTCGGGCTTTGTCAGCAGAAAGACTCCAGCCACATTCTCCCATGTATTTTCCAAAAGTGTCATTAGAAGCCTGAAATAATTACATTGCCTTTTGCCACCTGAACATACAATTCCCTGATGATCTTATCCACTTCATGTTTTCTTTTTTTGTTGTTACAAAGATCTGTTACATGATGAATAAGTACAATACTACTGCAATTCTTCTGTCAATTGAAAGCATCAATCTGAACAGAGTTCCTTCATAAAAAATCACCTTTTAAGATTAAGAAGTGGTCTCTTGTCATTAATAAAGAAACTTTCATGTAAGAGAAAGATGGAGATAATATTTGGGATGCCATCAACTGAGTGTATCTCTTAACCAAGAAGCACTTTTTGAATACCAAAAGCAATGGATATACAGGAATGGAGGTTACCCAATATTGTTCATCATTTAATGGAAAAAAGGATGGACTGATCATCAAGGATTATTATCTAAAAGATGGTTCAATTTCTGTATTATTAAAACATGAAAGAAGGAGGATTACCTGTGATGACAGAAACCTTTCACTAGCTTCAGACAGCTAAAGGAGAGGCCTCCTATTAGGCAAGTTTTCATCTGTGATGAGTTGAGTATTGTGAACTGAAACAGAGAATAGTCTAGAGAGAGTCTGAAAAAGGCTCTCAGGAAGCCATCCCTTGACCAGAAATTCTTTCCTTCCCTGTAACCCTGTCCAGATGCAGCTGAGCCCATCTTCTAGCTATACAGGGCTAAGGATTCCTGACAGGGGGGTTCTTAGCAGGTAGGTCCCAGTTCAGAACCAAAGTCACCTATCATTCTTCCCCAAAGCCTCGCAAAGTGCTCCTTCTCCTAGAAGGGCAGGCAGAACGCAGCCCTTATAAAAGCACCATGAAAAGCCAAATGATAAATCAATGCTCTTTCAGTCTGAAATTAAAACCTATGTCAATTGATATGGCAGAAATATATGTTTTAAATTGGACTCAAATTGCTTTCAGCAAAAAGACATTTGAAAGCATCATGAGCAGATTGAAGTTTCCAAAAACATAGCAGCTGCCAACAGTAATCCCTGGGGTGCAGTAGAGAACAAAAGAGCCTCCTCCATTGAATTTTGCCTGCAGAAAGCCATTGCAGCCTGGACTGGCTGGATGTGTGGAAAGAATATATTTTTAAATGAGCATTAGTACCTAGGTAGGTCGAAATATAAACATGAAAAAGTCTTGATATTTCAAAGACTATGGAAGTCTACCATTCATTCTACAATTGAACGCAGCCTAAATTACAAAGCTGCAGATTTTTGCCCTGCCAGGATTCAGCTCTACAAGTGCTTAACCAGTCACCCTAACAATAAGACAAGGCTGAGAACTGCTTTGCTTTCTTAAGGGCTTATGTTGTTGGCATTATCCTGTAATGAAACAACAAATTCTATAGACAAATTTTGCTGCAAAAGCCACTTCTCTCATTTTCACCTTAAGAAAACCTGCACAGTAATTAACTTCATAGCAGTTTCATTTGGCAAAGTAATACAGCACATAAAATAAAATATTCATTAATAATAGATTATGAAAAGTGTAGTTAAATTATGATCAGCTAATGTAACAGCTAACAGCTATAACAATATATAGGACTATAAGAACATACAGGTTCTTCACAAGAACAAAATATTTCAGTTTAACAGTTTTTGAGGGATTTTGGAAAGAATAACTCTAGTGAAATTGCAAAGGACCCTCTACAAAATGGATTGCCAGGGGTGCGGTGAGCACTTTTTACAAAATTTCAACCCATAATACAGAACACTTCTAAGAATTAAATCATTGATAATTTCTCCAAACACAAGTAATATATTTATTCTAAAGATTTCAAGGACCAGTAAATGGTTTCTGCTCAGTGACGACTCAAACTGCAAGAAAACAAAACTGCATTACAAATAACAAAACCTGATGATGGTGTATGGTAGAATATAGAATGAAATCACTGATAACTGTGCTGAATCAAGCCTTTTGTTTCCATGTTAAAGCTTTACTCTTTTACATTGTCTTTCACAATCACCTTAATTTCAACTTGTTGTTGATTAATGGGAAACAAAACAGAAGTCTACTTACGACGTTTGACTGTGATGTGGTGTATTTTTTCCTCTCTCTTCTTTCTTCACATGTATCAAAATTTGCTAACTAGCTTCTGCCAGAAAGAGAACTTGAAGCTCAGTGGTCCCCCAGTTTAATGCTTCAGCTTTCATATGTTAAGCACCTGCAAAATCTTTTAGTCAAGAAAGAAAACAAAGGCAATAGGAATATTTTTTCCCAAGCTGTTTTTTTTAAAAACAGCGTAGCTCACCTTTCATAATTATTCTAGCCATGCAGCCTGAAGTCTGCTGGAAAATAAACCAGAAGCAGAGAATTGCTATGTCCTTTCTGAAAAGAAGTGCTAAAACAAACATATAAGAACTCCAAAATACAGAAATACATTTTGATAAGGATAAAAACCTACTTTAAAGAATGTTATGTCTTTCTTCCCAAGGGATCAGATTTTCTAAGGCAGGAGTCTGAATATGAGGTCAAGCTTTCTTTGAAGCTTTGGTGTACGACTTTATGGTCCAGATTCTGGCCTTTCCACAAATAGAATGCTTAAGATTCTCTTTGGCCTTAATTACAGACACCTGATTCAGGTGTCCATAGGCACCCTTGCTGTCTAAATTCTCCCAGAGTCCATGGATAAAGCGAATAGAATCAAAATTGCCTAGAGATACTGAGCTTACCAGCCGCAAGGGCATCAATGTAGATGCCAATGCCAACAGATCCTTCCTTCCATGTCCAAAATCTGCACAGACTGGCAATATTATACAAGATCTGTAAGAAAATCATGAATATATATTGTAGTACTTTTGGATGAGGTGAATGACTCTCCAGCCTCCCTTGGCTGGGAGCAGGATCCAGCTACTAACACCACAGTGTGTCCAGGATGTCACAGGACATCCGAGACCCTTCCACAGGACATGATGTAGGACTCAAAAGGGATCTTTTCCTCATGGAGAGGCCGCTCGAGCCCAGGCAGTAAATCTCACACAATTAAGTAGCACAGTTGCTGTTACAAGATAGCTGAATCCCACACTAAAATCTTCATGCAGGAGTTTGAAGAACTGGAAGGCTTGTGGACAACTGAAACTGGGGGTTTGTTTTGAATTTAATTCCAGCATAAAGGTGTGCATGGCACCCCAACTTCGCCAAGTTCCAAACAAGCTCAAGGGGTTCTAATTCACGCAATACATTTATCACCAGACTCCCAAATAAGTAATGAAAACGTTCATAATGAATAAATTTAAACCTCAGTTCCCAAAATTCTCTCTTGCATTCATGCCAACTGTGTATCCTACCAAAGAGAATCCTCTCTGTCCCCATCTGTGCATCTAGTGTTTCTCAGCTAGTGATGTATAAAGCCTTTTCCTTTTTTTTTACTGATGTTGATCTCATTAGAACCAGACACATCCTTTTTGTTTGTTTGTTTCAAAACTTCTAGTTGCAAAAAGAGAAAAAATAATTTCTACAATCATGCAGTAAAAAATAGATTTTGCTTACCGACACCGCAAGTTTTGGAACTGCTATTTAAAGGACAAAGTCTATTCAAATCCTTCTTCAGACAGCAATTCCAGCTGCAAGGGCAGAGAGTATTTTCTGCAGGCATTTAGAACTGTTGCATGTGATCACTATTAGATCCTGTAAATTGAGGAAAACAAACTGACAAAATTCACTAAAGGAAACATAAATATGTACTTATTCTTTGGGGTTTCTAGGAACTCACATAATCAACTTTCATCACATGCACACTTCAGTTACATTTTCAAACATAAAATAAAAAGCGTTAGAAGTGACTATTGTCTAGGTAAGAGCCACTTCTATCAGCAGAAGAACTTCAGTAGTACATACAATATACAACTATTTTGGATAGTAAGTGAGAGATAAATTTCCCATTGGGAACGTGGGATGAATGTGGATTACCTGTTTCATCCTTATATTGACTATTAAATAGAATCTTTATTATCAGAAACTACCTACCTAGAAACTACCTACCTAGAAACTACCTAGTCTTTTAAAGGCTAGAAGTAGCCAGGACATCTGTCATTTTCAAGACAAAATTGAAGTTCTATTAAAAAAAGCAGGATAGAGGGATAGTTTACATTTTGAATATACCTATCACCTTTTCTAAATTATCATCAGAATACCATCCCATGAGAAAAAAAAAAATCCCTTTTTTTTAAAGCAAATAGTTAAAGTATATTAAAATCACCTGTAACTAGTCAGCCAGCTGTATCTTGATGCTCACTACCAAGAGAAAGTTGCTGCTACACTAGTAAAGGATTCCCAGAGATATTCAGTTGATCTTCCTAACATCACCTAAACCCAGTATAACAGTACAAATCAACAGCAAAGCAGTGAAGAGTCCAGGCAATGGGAAGCATTAGGTTTCTAAGCCTTAACTGACACTTGAATTTCATCCAGCTAAAAACAGAACAGCACAGAACTGAGCTCCACTCCACTCCAAGGGCAAGTAGCATCATTTTTCCCTAGAAAAGAAAAGCAGAATGGATTTACTCCAAAGGGAGATAATCTCCACAGTTCTGCCTACTGACAGCTAACATGAGAATTAGGGCAACCCCCTAGCCAGGAGGCACAAACAGAGATAGTTGACTCTGGCAACTCTGCTAAAGATTAGCATTTCTATCTGCTGAGAGAAGATCATAATGCACAGTTAGATTTAACCAGGATATACTGCAGTCTTTTCTAATGAAACAAACAAACAAACAAACTAGACTGGGATTTATATCTTTATCAGTAGATTGCCTGACCTTCTTCTTGGCTGGATTCTTCTCCTTCATGCCCAAAATCAACTGCCATGCTAATTGCATTAAAAGCAAAAGATCTAATAGACTGTTAATGAAAAGACAACAGGAGAAAAGACCATTGCATAGCCAAGACAAGCAACACGTTGAGCAGCAAGAGGTGATTCTATTAAGTGCAAAGATTAACATTTATTCAGTTTTATCTACAGACAGCTTCCATTTATTTTCAAACTCCCAAAATTAAATCATTCACTGTTTGAACAAAAGAGCTGATCAAGCGTTTCCCAGCTTCAAAACATGATGGACTAGCAAAGATCTGACATTTGAAACTGCCAACTACACAAGTTGGATGTTTGGTAGCACTTCAAAGTGATACTTTATACACAGTTGTTTGCAGGGCGGAGGGTAGTGGTGTAGATTTTTAAACTTTCATGCAGCAAATTTTCTGTGAGCTTTACATGAAAAAAAAAAATCACATTCATAACTTGGGTGAGGGCCTTGGGATTCAGTGTTTCCTGGTACTCTTCCTCTCCCAAAATCAGTTCACATATACTTTCCATGATGTAAAAAGCTGCCTTTTTTCCATATGTTCCAATAACACAAATTTTATTCTTTTCTATTGAGTAACACAGTTGTGAAAAATGAATGGTCTCACTCTGTTGAAACTTGAAGAATTTATTAACTGGCACTCAAGGACAGGTATCAGGATAAGCCCGAAACCTCCACAGCAAAAACAGAGCAAAACCAACCAGCAGCATACACACACTGATGCCCCACAGAAGGAGAACCTCATGCAAGGCATGGACACAGTTCTTATACCCCAGTCCACAGTTCTGATTGGTCCATTTTTCAATCCTTGTCTTGATTGGCTGGTTTGTGGCCTAGTAATAGTCCAATTGTCGCCCAGGGGTTGCTGCTATTGGCTCGTTCATGGCTCGTTATAGTCCAATCGTTGTCCAGGGGTTGCTGTTATTGGTCGGATGTTACACCAATGATCTTCCAACTGATATCCCTCTATGTTAATTACTTGTAGGAAGTTCTAGCTTCTCCCCCTCTCAGCAGACCATGTCAACGCCACCCGGTGGTTACATGCGCACATTACACCCAGAACAGTTCTAATGCAACAATGGGCCTCCCACCTCAACACAATGACACTCAACTTAATTAGAACACAATTAACTATAATAATCTTTGATTATCCTCATGCACTTATTATGCTGCAATTAACAACCTCTTCTTTAATCACGAAAACCTGCCCCATTTATAACGCAGTCTATAAATATTTAACTATTAAATCTTGTTATGGTTTCAGGTTGAAAGACATCATCCCTGTCACTTTCACTTGTGCATCCTCTTTTTTTACGTATACATGGATTTATGTAATTATCTTTCCTGAGGAAAGAGCAGTTGGCCTTCAGCTGTTTGGCTCTCTTCACAGGGTATTTGCACATTTCATAAGAACCTAAAGTAGGGGGTTTAGCACAGTACATAAGCCCTTTCAGTTCTCAATATTACTACACTCTGACCAAAAGGTGATGGGGTTTTAGTTTATCAAATGTCTTTCAAAAATGACTCTATAAAAATAACCTGTGGCTGTGGAACTACATCACTGGAAAGACTGTCCCCTATGCAGATGGAGAGACCAGATCAAACAAGCTAAAGCTAACTTCTTCAAAGCTGAGTGACCAATCATCCATGGGCCTCTGTGCACCCAGTATGCAGCACGGAAACTAGAGAAACCCACTGTGAAAGAGTATGAACAACCAGACACAAACACAATGCCCATTTCTGTTCTATTAACAAATTGTCTCCTGATGCCCTTGAGACCAGATTTTTTTAATTGGTCAAAGGCAAGGCTGGAGAACAGCTATAATTTTGGATTGCTTACCACCTGTATGCAAACACACAGAAATCAATCAAAAGAGGTATTTACTGGCTTACAGAATACTGCCTCAGCTGAGCAGATCCAGACACTCATTTAACACCTCTTGCAGGTCACAGTGCTAACAGGATTCTGAGGCAGAAGATGCTGCCCAGCCCTGCACAGAAATAGCTGAATTTTGTGCAGGCACTGGCTAGCCAGGTGCAATAAGCATTTGACAGAAACACGGTTCGGAGCAATTTGGTTTTCTCTTTGGAAATGGCCAGCACTGGACCTTCTCAATCCATTCTGCTCCCCCAGCTCTGCAATATGTAGAGCTGATCACACCCCCAGCCTGATGTCTCTAGGCATTTTCAGTCCTGAGCTCATGCTGGAAACATTCCTGCGTACTCCACATTCAATGCCACTTAGTGGCAGTGTGACTGGATGGATGAGGCCTGGCTACCTTGAGTATCCTAAGGGCAGTCCAGCAAAACCGTGCAAGCTGAAACAAGTGGGCATGCCCCTAATCATTTGCTATTCTGGTGTCCATGTGCTGGTGTGAGACTGGCCTGCACTACTGAGCACCTTTTAAAATACACAGTTCTGCACATATGTGGAGCTGCTGTGAAAAGGACAGGATCCTTTCATGTAGAACATTTATCCAGACATTATACTGTTCCTGTAACAAACTAGATTGCGCGTAGCCACACACCTCAAATTTGCATTTTGGGGCATGCACATTTGAGTAGGTGCCAGGAACACTTACTACTAACTAGCAGCTTTCCAGTCACATATTTGAACTCCTTAGAAGTTTTTGACATCCTAAGGGCAGCCTGGTTTTTGTCTTTTAACATTTTCCAATATGTGAATGAGATATTTGTAGTAACATGTTCCAAAGCTTCACTGAAATTCTTGGAAGACCTTATATCAACCAGGAATGCATCATCAAAATTGGTATGTTGGTTATCAATATCTGCAGCTTCCTGAAACAGTGGGCTCTGAGCTCCCTACCATCTCAGTGCAACAGAAATGGCATCGTGCCTGGGGAACTGGAAAACAGTGTAAAATGCCACTGCTGAAGATGCGTTCAGTTGTTTTTTAAAACCATCAAAGGCATGCTTGTACAATTTATCCCAGGTGGCCACAAAGTCTCTTTTATGTAGTTCATAAAGAACTTGTCCTTCTAAGGAGACAGGTCAGAATTTGCTACACACTCTTGCCTTATCAAAGATCCACAGAAATTTAGATGTACTAGTGAACAACAGCACTTCATCTACACATTTTGTCTTGTCTCTACTATCACTTTTATCAATCACATGTCCAAATTACCAAGACAAGGTTTCTCACAGCACATATTTTGCTGCCTTTAATTTTAGACTTGTAGCTGCATCTGTTTCAAAGCTTTTTTCAACATTGCATCACATTATTTTTATCTCCTGTGTTTTTAAAATAGGAAATAATGAGTGCTAAATTTCACAATTTAAAGGGTTTTCATACATCTTCAAAGGTTTCATACATGTTATGGTGGACAACATCTTCCTGTTCTTGCAATGATGAATGGCAGATAGTAAAGGAATCACTGAATTAAAAACTAGTCATTTTGATCTGAACAGGTCAGGGTAAAATTTCGAAGAATATGCTATCTGTATCTACTCAGAACTTCGGTCTATCTACTGTCAACCTACTCACCACCTATCATCAGAGGATGTCTCCGCCCCTAAGGTGCAAGCACAGCTTTCTTGCTTTCTTTGTTTTTACTGCATGCTACCACAGCATACGCAAATACTGATTTGTCAGGTAGTTCATCTTATGCCATGCTTGGTCTCCATCTCAGTACGGATTTCCCTGCTTTTGAAAATCTTTGACTGTGACCTCCTTTGAGGACAATTCTCCTTCTTCTAACAAAATCTGTCTTAGCTCTATTTGAAAAAGGAATCTGTGATTACCACCATCTTCCCCATCTCTTGTATTTTGTGAGGTTTCACTTGTGCATCTCTCCTTCTCTTCTATCTTTGTTAATTGTTTTCATATAAGCCTAAACTTCCTTGTAGGACAGAGGATGTAGAGCAGATTCAAGATATCTCCTCCCAGGGTGTTGTAGTCCCCGAGCCACCAGCTGGGATGGCTGGGGAACCAGGGGGCTCAGCAGCTCAGTGGTGGGTGAATTCAGAGATCTAACACCCCCCACAAGACAGCTGGCCAGGATCCTCCTGACCTGGTCTTGTGACCTGTGTGAGGAGGGTCCCCCTGGTTGGTCAGCAGCCAGACAGTCACTCTAACCTTGGGTCACACCACATTGGCCCTCAGCTGTTGTCCCTCCCCTGTCTGTATCCCTTGATAAAGAACTTGGCGGGCGGAGCCCGTTCTCTTGCTACCTGGCCAGCCTGCGTGCCGGTCAGAATAAACATCGGATCCCTCGCAAGAGCCATCTCTGGACTCTTTACTTCTGATACCGCTCGAGCTAGCAAGCTCTGTGTGGGCTTGGCCGCGTGCCTCCATCGCACGGTGAGGGAGAAGCTGTATGCGAGGTGCCCGGACACCGCCAGGAGTTCCTGAGCCAGGAATTCTTAGGGAAAAGCAACAGTTTCCTCCACCAGCCAGGCCACACAGCGACACCAGGGAGTCTTTCATCTGGGTTATTTGCATTCACTATTACTTTGCACTTTTCTAGATAAGCATTATTAGGAGTTTTGCTTTCTTTCCTGTTGTCTGAAGAAGCCAGATGTGCATCCAACACATACCATATTTCAGGTTTATGTGTCCTCAGAAGGGCACATAAATTATCTGCTGTTTAGGCACTTACAGACCTTGTCTGCCTGTTCCAGAAATGAGACTACCTGTACTAACGGTGTTAAAGCTATAAAGACAGTATCATTAAAACCATTTTGGAGAAAACAAAGGAGTAGAATTTCACAAAAAAGTTCCTCTCTGGTACTCCCAGTTTCTACTCTCCAGTATTGACTTTAATGTAATTTTATTCTTCCATCTGTCTATATATACTGTATGTGAAGCTGGGGAGAACTCAGACTAAGTCAGTGTTGCAATAGTCAGACGCATCTGTTGGTGAGAGACCACTAACATTTTCCCCTCTCTAAGACTGTCTAAGAAGAGTTTCTTTCTTTAACCATGTTTCAGGAGCCCTTATGGAACATGAGGTTGTATTCAGAAATCCTAGCACTAAAAATATTTTTTATTCCACCTCAGAAGCCAGCAAACATGAAAAGACTATTTGTCGTGGGTTAGCACAGCTTGGTTTTTAGTTAAGAAAAGAAATCCATCAGCTACAGAAGTGATGTTTTTGCAAAGGGCTGTTCTAATTTCCTCCAGACCCAATAGAACCAATCAACTGGCTAATTTGAATATTGACAACTCTGTTGAGCCACTTAAGAAGCTAACACGCCTCTGTAAAAACACCTTTAAGTACGAACAAGCCCGGGAAGCTCTCTCTTGCTTCTGGCCTTTGGACAAGTGACTGGGGTGCCTGCTCGGCCCCGCAGGCCAGGCCGGGCCCTGCCCCACTCGGCCCAGAGGGGGCCAGGCCATGGCCCGCGGCTCCGTGCGGGCCGGCCCCCTCCCAGCGCGGCTTGGCAAGATCGTGGCCTCTCAACTCAGCTAAACATCTCAGCCATTCGTTAGAGCAGCCCCACGGCTCAGCCCAGCTGGGCTGGGCCCCGCTCTGGTGCGGCTGCTGAAATGGAACTTTACACCAAGATGAGCTCCATCCACTGCCCGACGGAGATCACATGACCACCAGCGAGAGATAAGATCCAGCTGCAAGGCCCAGGTAAGATTAATCCCTTCAGTGCTGTAATTTCCCCAGAACAGATGAAGTCTGCAGACTTCAATCCTTTCCCAAGTCAAAGGAAAGGGAAAGATATAAGCACATGGAAAAGACATCATGATAGAAACACCAGCGAAGAAGGAAGAGCTGAAGCCCAGAGAGAGGAGAAAGAGGAGATGCTTTGTGAAGGACAACGCTTCATGATGTAGAATTTTAAAGATTTATTAACAACAAAAAAAACAATTGGGAAGCCCACAATACAAACACACAGTGCTGAGTCCATGGCTGGTCTGGCCAGAGGCACACCTCCCAGTGCCTGTGCAGCTAGTTTTATACTCTAAGTGTCAATCAAGTGCCATAGATACACTTATCCAATCATGGGTCCTGAGGCTTCTGACCTGCCCCTATATCTGCCCATTTGGGGTGGCCCGACCAAGGTCCACCCATTTGGAACATGCTCAATCACGAGACCAGGAGGGATTTCATCTTGAGTGGCGTCTTGATTGACACTCTACATAGAACTTTCTGGAAAGTCCCCTTCAACCTTCGTTGGCCATTNCACACAGTGCTGAGTCCATGGCTGGTCTGGCCAGAGGCACACCTCCCAGTGCCTGTGCAGCTAGTTTTATACTCTAAGTGTCAATCAAGTGCCATAGATACACTTATCCAATCATGGGTCCTGAGGCTTCTGACCTGCCCCTATATCTGCCCATTTGGGGTGGCCCGACCAAGGTCCACCCATTTGGAACATGCTCAATCACGAGACCAGGAGGGATTTCATCTTGAGTGGCGTCTTGATTGACACTCTACATAGAACTTTCTGGAAAGTCCCCTTCAACCTTCGTTGGCCATTTTGTCTATAGTCCCTTATATTATAATAATTGAACATCATTAACTAATTATGAAACAGGAACCTCTGTAACGAAGGGCATTACAACAGTAAAGGGTGCAAAGGAGGGGAACATTACAATAATAACCAGAACATTGTAATATATAATCCAATCTAGTTATAACTCATTAAAACATAACAAGAACAACTAATTACTCCACTCATTAACACATCACACTTAATTTTCTTAACCTCATTAACCATAAATTAATATATGAAAGCCAACTTCACTTTTTGCCATTTGTAACATGCTTCAAACCTAAAAGCTGAAATTCTTTTGTAAAGCTATGGTGATGAACTATGATACATCAGAATACCCCTTGTAATTTCGTGATAAGCATGGGGGGGTAGAGTGTTCAAACTGCAGCCACGAGCAAAGGTACTTGTGCTGAAACAAGCAAGTGATCTAACGAGAAGCTTGAACAGAGAAACAGAGATGCACGATAGAGACCCTTGCTCCCAGGGAAGAAGACCTCTGTTCCTAGAGATGAAGATGATCCCAGAGAATAGATGAAGAGAACCTTTGCTTTTGAACAGCTCATCCTTAAAATGGTACCCCACTAGCTAAGATTGAACCCTTGAAAACAGTTGTTGGGAAAGGTGTAAGTCGAGGGAAGGGACTTTCACATCGAGCAGAGAACCACTTCCCAGGCGGCTGTTGTGCTGTGACATTGAAGCCATGAAAAAACTGGTTTTTCTGGAGATGTCCCCATGGCATAGCAAGAGAGACTCCTCTCCCTAAGTGAACTGAAGAAAGACTATTATAGAAGTGGTAAACTGACTGAAAAAATCCCAAATTTTATGTTTTACATTGTAAGTGGGAGGAGGAAGGAGGGTGGGGAGAAAAGTGTTCTGAAGGTTTATTCTGATTCTTATAATTTTTTCTTTCTTTTAGTTCTGTGAATAAACTTCTTTATATTCTTTAAAGTTTTAGGCCTGCTTTGCTTTCTCCTAATTCTTATCTCACAGAAGAAAAATAAGTAAGTAATGGATTGCAAACAAAACCACTACAGAAGGACATGGAGATTTCAAAGTGTGGTACCATTCCATGTTGTCAGCAAATTTAAGTTAAACGTTTATTTTATAAAGTCCTTACCTCAGTTAAAACAGCATCTTATAATTTGGGGGGTTTAACACAGAAGACAACACATGACCCAGTACGTTTGATAATAAAAGCACAAGATACAGAAGTAAAATGACCACTATAGAGGATGTATTTGTCCATCACTGTTCATTTAATAACGTTTGATTCATTTTCCTGGCTATAAGTGAGACTTATTACTCCTCTGTTATGCACAAAGTTTATAATTTGGAGGACAATACATTACAAACCCCAGTATCTCTGTGTTCTCTTGAAGACATCCCAGGAAAACTAATGATTTTCATTTCAGACTCTCATTTCACTCTGCACTTTTCATTGCTACGAGGACTTTGTAATGATCACAAAATGCTTACCCAGCAAAATAAAAGTAGAAGTCATCTAAGGTAGCCAGAAGTCTACTATACTACCCTTGAAAATGTGTGTTATTCTTTTCAGTATTTTGTTGGCTTAATGAAATGTGACTGTGTAACCTTTTTTTTTCCTCTCTCATCCAAATTCACACTACCATTAGCAACACAAAAATTATATTTTCAGGTGCAGAAGCAAGATATTCCTCTTTCTCTAGCTAATCAAAGTCAGCTTCATGTCCATTTTTATGCCAAAATCTGTAACAAAATTACATACACCTGCCATTTGTATTTTATTGCAAAATGGAAATTAGTTTACAAATTCTAATTTTTACATTTTTGCACTTTTACCAGGCTTTTCTTATTCAAATCCTTCCATAAATTCATTTTCTACTTGCATATTTAATTGTGGTTTGCGGGTTTTTTAAAATTTAAGTATTTTTAAATATTGTCTCTTATGCATTGCAATTAACGGGCTCCATTATATATTTCTAAACTGTGAAACAGGGTGTTTTCTTATGGCTACAAGTTTGCATCAGAAATAAATCACACAAAACTGAATAAACTTTTGATATACAAATTAGATCATAAAAATAATGACAAGGAAGCAATCTAATTCACATACACACACACACAAAATTGCTCAAAACATATCCAGCTGTCCTCTGAACCGTTAAACAGACCTGTCAACATAGAGGTTAATGACTGTGAGTTCTTTAGATATGTACTGTTTCCAGGTTTATAATTATACAGCAATAGATACAATTCATAGACAAGCAATACCTGAGATGTTATTACAGTTGTTGAACTTAATTGCTTCCAATCCTTGTCAAAGGCAATTCAACACATGCTCAACACAAAAATAGGTATTGGACACTAATATTGTTATAAAAATAGGTTCCATGTCCAGATAAAGGATTTGTGAGCATGCTGCAAAACCTGGTTTTGTGAGTGTTACCCCAGTGTAGAAAAGCTATTTTAAGCCTTTAAATTTTGCACATTAAATGTTTATGAAGATAACAGTGACAAGAGATCACAACTTCAGTGCCCAAGCTATTTGTTCATAAAGCTGTCAAAATACACATAAAGAATAACTCCCTTATATGACATCTGTGATTATTCCTTCCAGTAAGAAATTTATCTGTACCCTTTTTAGTGTTAATAACTATGGAAAAAAATCTTAAAAGTTGCAAAACAGTATAAGAAAGGTAATAAAATGACATCACTAACATGTATATGGCAGAAAGGAGAGATACTGAAGTGAAGACTGAACAAAGAAAGGCGACAGCAGCAAGTAAACATTCTGAACAAATCAGCCATTAAAACCACTACTAAAAATGCTGTTGTTTTGTTTTCCCTCCAGCATAAAATTTCAGTCCTGAAATATGCTGTCTTCTAGGTAGTACAGTTTCTAAAACCCATACACAATAATTTGCTTGGCAGTCACAATTTAGGGATCCATTAAAGACTTATCTTTAGGCTCCAGTTCCCTGAACCCATCAATCAGAGCTAAAGCAATAAAAGCTTGCTGAGGGCAGAAGATTTGGGGCTCATTTTCAGAGCAGCTGAGCACCCTCAACTATCAAAGTCATAGGTACAGGTCGCCAGCATAATTTAAAAAACCCTACTTCCCACATTCTGTATGTTGGTTTCCTTCACCTGCACTGTCACTGGGCAGAGAAAATCCGCTTTAGTGTATTTCTCACTAAGTCAGCTCTCACATTTCCATGAGTAATATGCATGCCAGTGTGTTAGGACCAGAATCAGTCATTCAGCAGTGGTAACATATTTTGCTTGGTCACAGCAAAGAACTTCCTAAAATTACAATAGACAAGGAAAGAGCAAGGCGGACACAATAAAGTTGTACTATCATGAAAAGGAACGTTAAGGAGAAGCTGGACAGTCACTTTCCCTTGCCACTGAACCGACATCCTTCTACGGGGAATAGCTGCCAATGATCCATGAAGAAACTCTCTTCAACAGCATTGAAACTGTGTGGGTTTGCTGCAGGGTCTGAATTTTCATCAGGGAGAGTTAGAATGACAGTATTTTCATTTGCATTTCAAATATGTCTTTCTCTTCCCCATAGATTTAGATCTGTTTATACCCAGGATTACGACTTAAAACAGTTTGGGCATACAAACTGAAATTCAGATCCAGATTTCATGCCTGAAATTCAGATCCAGAACTAAGAGCCACTGTTCCAAGTTCGAAAATGTCCAAATTTGGTAATTTTATTCAGTACATACATGGTTCCAGACCACCCCAGGCAGGAACTGACCAAGCTGAACTGGTTTCACCAAGCTACCAGGTGCTACACTGAGGCTGATGATCTGTTCTGGTCAACTAGCAAAATTTTCTGAACAAGAAGCTGGGACATGATTGCCAGGTCTCCTGAGATGCACACAAGATAACAGTGTTGCCAGCTCCCCCACTGTTGCTATTTATCTCCTGAAATAGTATTTTTCATCAAGCTCCAGTTCCTGAAATGAAAGTCTCACTTCTCATTACAAAAAAAAAAAAAAAAACAAAAAAACTAACAAGCCCCACCCCCCCAAAAAAACCAAACCAACAAAAAAAAAAACCCCAACAAATTTGTAGCTCTTTCTGTTGCAAGGAAAAGTTGCAAAGTGAGATTTCAGAAGACCTGAACATTTTAGAAACCCCAAAACAAATATTATTACTTGGAGCTGTTTTATTTGGATTAAATAAACTTACTAAAAATTAATCTGGGGAATCTGATTCCCTGCCTGTTAATGCACAAGAATGGTAATGATGAGAAATACACAGAGGTTCCCTAATGCAGGAGACACCAGGAAAGATACAAAAGATATTTTGGTCTTTTCTCTGCGAGAATAGCTCTAAACTGGTCAATAAAAATTGCCACTGGAGAGACAGCTGCTGTGACTTGCCTTCTTTATGTTTTATTTTCCTTTCAGAGCAGAAAAGAAAGCATGCATGGTAGGCCTGTGTGAACTGCAGAGCTTGCATCATATATGTAAGCAGTATAGCCCTAGCTGGAGACTAGTTGAAACACAGCTAACACATGCGGAGAGGGCTGCAAAGGGACATAAAGTCACAATCAATTTATTACCGACCAGCAGAACTATAAAGACACCAAACTAAAACACAAGAAATTATTTGGTCTCTTGGATACCAGATGCCAGGGTAACAAGAGTAAAATGGAAATTCCTGTGGATAAGCAGAAGTTTGATTTAATTGGCAACACTAACATTAAAAAAGAATAATTTTTATTATTGGAATGGTAAAATCATTGGGATAGGTCTGAGGAAAAAAACGTGTCAGTGGGTGATATGGTGTGCTATGTGAAAGAGAAAGCATTTCTTGTGGAGTAAATGAGGACACTGAGCAGCAGGTTGTGCACATACCGGTTTATGAATCAATGTGTTAATGAAGGTCACGAGAGTCTAATAACAGGGTGTGCTACAGAACACTAAACCACTAACCATCCTGGTTAGTCCATCTCCCACAATGAGAAAAAATAAAAGCTGTATACAGAGGAGTTTTGATTGGGCAGGGGACGACAAGCAGCCAATGGCAAACAGCATTAGAGCTGCTGACAGGTACAGAGGAAAATGGCTCAGCACAAACTCCAACACAGAACTTACACAAGAGGGGTTTGTTTGAGCTGAATTGATGGACTAAAGGGATGAATTGATCACATGCCTGTGATAGGAGTAGTTGCCTATTACTAGCTGTCAAACTGAATTAAGACTACTTACGGCACCACTGTCTCTTTGTTAGAAGTTCCTCCAGCTGAATCCTGAAATTATTACAGAAGATCACCAATTGGTTCCAACGGCAATCAAGAGTACATTAGTTTTCAGTGAAACCAAAGAATTTGCTTATTTTGTTTTATCTTAACTCATTGTGGCAAAATCTGGCTGCCCTTCTGGAACACTCTTTAAAGAAGAACCACCTCATTAAGCCTGTGCTATGTGCCCCAATGTGAGTTGTGCTTTCATTACACCTTTTCAGTATCACATGGAGCAAGTAGGTGGTGTGCATGCCCCCACAGAAAACATTGGAAGACAGAAATAGAGCAACCTCCATTTTGAAAATGTGGTTTCTTATAATGAAACCAGAGGGAAAAAGGCAGAGTGCAAAACTCTCAGCATCGGTTAACACCTAGGGATCTAGGAATGCTCCTGGGAGAAATACCTTGATCTGACAAACCTGTGACACATCCCAAAATCTGTAAATGCTGTTAATGTCAATGTGAGGTGAACAGGGCTTGAATCTCACTCCATTGACCATATATGCTCCTTTCTGATACCAGCAGGAGAGCCGGAGCAAGGCAACTGGGCATGGTTCTGTGCCATAAGAAAAGGAGAACTTTTTCTAGTCCTGTCAAAGGATAACCTGAATCTGTGTTGCAGTAAAGAGGCTCTTTTAATAATCTGGAAAGCCCATAGCACTGCACATTCACATACAATCACTAGAGTCATATTCTGTTGGGGTGGTCTCCTACATCTCCCTGCCTTGGTTTATGCAGAGTTAAAAGCTTCATTCTTAAACAGCACTTTTAAGACATAATTACATTAACTGGATTTTTTTCTGGGTATATATAGTTCTATAGTAGGTGGGCATGGCATTCCTTTTTTATTCTTCTTCTATTCAGATTGCAATAGGAAATGGCTATGCAAACTGTGGAAGTCATAAACCAGCTTATCCTAAGCCATTTGGGGTTTTATTTTGCCAATTTGTATCCTTAAGTACCACCTCCGGGCAGAAATTTGAGATGAATGCTTTGTGTTTGGTTTATTTTGTCACAAGGTAGATATGGATTGAGTTTTTTAAACATACTTATCTTATTTCCTTAATACCTTTCCCTTTAATGTGCCCAAACTGGAGTCACCCCATAAAAAGCAGAAGTATGAAAGTTAAAAGCCATCAGTAAAAGGAAGAGACAGTGAAAAAAATTATCTGCCAGTTAAAAGGTTCTGGGGAATGCTGGAGAATTCACACAGCAATTCACAGTCATTAACTCCTTCCTCTGCCATAAGTGCATTTGATGAAGCTCCAAGAAGTATGTCAAGGTCACGTTTACCCAATTCTAATGAAGCAAAGCAAAAGTCACAATTTGTTAACTATCCACTGGGAATAAAATTTTTTTTTTAACAGCTAAGTAATTAAAAAGGCAAATGTGTTCCATATTGTAAGAGTGTTACTATATTAGATAAGGGAATGGTTCATGACCATGTGACACTATTAATATGACCAAAAATTATCTGGTCTCCTAAATTACTACATTTCCCTTAGCAGAATGTTAATTTCAGGTTAGTAATTTTAATTGCACTAGTGTCTGACTGCTTAAAATTTCATTTCATGTATTTTTTAAGTTGTTCCTCTTTGAATATTTTTTCCTCCTACTCAGGGTTCTGTTTATTTTAATTGGGAGTTACTTATGCCAGATTGTGTACTGACTCCCCATGATTTTTTTAAACAAGCAATTTTTTTCAAACACACCATACTGTGGAAAGAGTCACTATAAATAACAGAAAGAATTTTAAATCCAGTCTCCCTTGAATGGAGAATCTCTGTGTTCAAGATGCAACATGACCTAATAGTTTCATGGCACTACAGGTTTTTGCTTGATCCTGTCACCCTTTCTCATGATGATTAAAAATGTCTTTTGCAATCAGTGGAAGATGAAAATGATCCATTTTACTTATTCATCTGTTTTCCGCAAAGGTGGAAACATAACATGGCTACTTTATCCAGCGTGGAAATACAGTAGGAGACAATAATTACATAACTTGTCCTTTTCTATTAGTTTTTCTACAAAAATTACAAAACAGCTTTAGTTCTTTCCCATTAAAGACAATATTTGCATTATAATTCTTTTCTTTACCAAAAGCTTGTTTCCTTTGTTTCCTTCCTTATTAAACTAAAAACTTTACCATAAACTTGAAAGAATGACCAGCAAAGCAACTAAATAGTTTACAAGGATAGTTAAACCAGGAGCACTTACCATCAGCAGCCATACAATGGTACCTAAGGTACCACAGTTTTTCTTAATCAAGTGTAGGTGTTGGTCAGGTAAAAATGCAGGGAAGGTGGGCAACAAAGAGAGAGAACTGACAGAGAATTGTAATTAGTGCTGAATGGGGAAAATTTGGTAACAATTTTTCTAAGACAAAATGTTTCCCGAATTCCTAGGAAAACTGAACTGAAAAACATGCAGGACCTTTTGCTGAAGATTTTTACTGATCTCTTATTTATTACTGTTAATGAGGTACTTACTTGGTACCCACTGGGTGCATATGCATGTGCAAGAGACAGCAAAGGTGACAGCAATGTATCCTTCTAGCTGGTGACATGTGACCTGCCATTTTGTACTCTTAACATTTTGACATTTCAGTTAACTGAGTATTGCCAGCCCTCCCTAATAAAACAGACCCCCAAGGGGTTGGCACCCACTGTAAGCACCTCCTGCCTTGCTATAGCACGCTCTAATGCAACGATGAACAAACTGCTTTAGGAATCGCATGAAGCTGTTGTGATGGCCCCCCTTAACTATGTCAACATCTTATAACACAGATTTCCTCAGAATAAAAGATCTCACTTGAGTCAAGATGAATTGAAATCACTAAAGACAGAAGTATGTAGGTAAATTGTCATAAATTAATCTTTTCTGTTTTACCAGGAGAAGTAATGGAATGCTGTGTATGGTGTCTTTGTTACTCAGCCTCAGTTTCAGTAGGCACAAAAAAGGAGAATGCAAGTTAGAGAAAAATACAGAAAAAGTCATTCTCTCTCAGAAGGTAGATGACTTCTTGTTGTGGCTGAATCTTCATGTCAGGAGCAAAGAGGATTTTTTTAACTTTTTCTATAAAGGGTATTTGCATTTGGAGTTGTTTTCAAGACAAAATATGTAACAGTCATTTAAATAATAGCAGTTAAACCCACAAAATGGCACTGATATTCTTTGGTATATGATTCTAATTTGTAAAGGAAACTGATGAATTCAGAGATTTTGTTGAAACTTAACATGTGTTCAAATACTCTCTGTTTAGTACAAGTACTGAATAGCTCTGTACTTCCAGATAATTATATGAGTCATTCTGATACCAACGACTGAAATAACTAATGACAATCACAATATACCATCTACCAGACACTGTAGCAGACAGATGTATGTTCCTTAAGAATCAAGGAAAAGGTATAGCTGTTGCTTTTTCAACAGGATATTAGATATACAGGTAGTGTTTCCAGTTAAATCACAGTCTCAGTGGTTTGTCTTACTGTAGCATTTCTAAAAAAAAAGGTATAAACGAAAGATTTTAGTGGCACAGAAGAGAACAGATAATAAAAAATGCATACTGATTTTAAAACTTAGAAGGTACAGGTGAAATCAGTTCTCCTCATGAATGGCAGGATCTGCAAGAGCAGCTTTGGTTACACTTTTGAGAGGTAGTAATAATGGCAAGATTTAGCAAACTGGAAAAGAGTGAAAATTACTCCATAATCAGTTTACCATTATTAAATACCCATAGAAGAAGTAAACAAATTTTCCTCTTTAAGAACAAGTTTAAATTGGATACACTACAGTTATCACAGCATTTGCAATTTTTAATTGATAAATGAAGGGTTAAGTGTATCCATAAAACATTATTTTTTTAAATTCAGATGCACTTAATGCATCTTGGTCCTCTGATTTTATTTGAAGGAACTGCATAGCAGAAACTTGCCACTATATCATGTGAAGGTCACATAGTCTGGAAGAGACTCAAATAGTGTACAGAACTGCAGAACAAACTACCTAAAACAACTTTTACGAAGAATACGAGAAAGAATAAATTTGCTTTGGAACCCTATATCTGAGTAAGCTACAATACCTCCTGTACTAGCTACCCACATTTTCCTATTTCAGTAGAAAAGAAAAAGTCTGATATTATTACAAGGTCGTGATTGTGAGGAAATTTTTTGTTTGTTTTTTGTTTTGACTACTGTAAAAAAATATGATTGAACCAGTAGGCAAAATATGTCATTGAATGATCAGACCTGAAGGCTCCATGAAGTATATTCATTATTAAAATTGCTACTTCTTGCAACGGTTAGGGAACTGATGCCAAAACCCTTCATAGCCTTTGAACCTCAGGAAGTCTGAAGCTTTTGAAGAGACACCGTTCCGTTTTCTAGCTGGTTTGTTGCAAGGTAGATGTTAGAATCCTAAAGGAAGCATCTTTGGTAATTTGTGTACACAAAATTATATATAGCTCTTGATTGTGAGCTTTCAGAGGCCCCTGAGAAAGTGGTTAATCTTTGTTAAAGCTCTTGAGCATTAGTGGCTAATAGAGGCTGGTGAGTATTGCAGAATAGTTATTAACCTCAATGTGATCCAGTAACAAGATTTTCACAGTTTCTGGTTCTTACAGTGAGTTCTTCTCTAAGAAAATACATTATTAATAGGCAGAAACTCTACAAAGTGCCATAGCATTTGAAGGCAGGAGAGTGTGCTGGCATCATCCAGTCCTCATGACAGACAGAGAGAATTCCAACACCATATGCTTTCATCTGCAAAACTCCTACTTCTGAGTAAAAGTGCCCCATAAAATTAAAATTATCTTCCTGCAGAACTCAAAGTCATTTGCAAGTCTGCTTCTTTTAAACAAGCTCAGAAATAAGATTAATGGAGTAATGAAATTAACTCTGCTCCAAACCAGCTTTATATTCTGACTCTTCCAGCAGGTTCTGAATTTCTGTTACTCTTATGCAAACATATATTCACAGAACTCAAGTCAAAACTGTTTATCATCTTCCCTATAGCAAACACAAGTTCTCTCTTGCTATAGCAACATTGTTCTTCTTGTGACATCTGGAGATTAGACAATGTCAAACGTCATTTAAAAAACAACAATGCTTAGCTTCACTCTTTTTTCACTGTTTCTTCAAGTCACTTAGCCTGAAGAATTAAAACATATCCTAAAAAATACTTCAGAAAAGTGATGCTTTTGTGGTGTATCACAAGGTTTTGCTATTAGCCTTATTCTTGTTCTAATTACCAAAAGTACACATTACAGACAGGCTGAGATCCTCCACAATGTCTAGAGGTGATTCTACAGGAGAGGCACAGCTCACTGGTACAGTGCACTCATGCGATCTTTTATCGCTCCTCTGGTAATGAAGAATCAGTGGTAAATCAATTAAAAGTGCTAGAGTTATTGGCAGACTAAAAAGTAAATACTGACAAATGTGGCAAATTGAGAACCTCTTTTTGGTATCAAAGCAAGAAGGATGGTTTAAGGAAGGTCTAACCAAGGGTTGAAAACTACTGTGGAGATAGCCAAGGACAAAGTCATTCTATGACTGCAGCCCTCAGGGATGTCAGTTCTCGCCGTTTTAAGAAACCAGTAAGGGATGTACACCAAAAATGTGCTGCAATGTTTAACTGAGGAATGAACAATGCAAATGCAGACTTCTGAAATATTACATGTCTACACTTTTATAGATATATATGTGTTTCTTGCTGTATTTTTCATTGCAGGGATGGTAGAATATCAATAACAGAGGCATGTTTATTTTTTTATATTGGGTTTGCATGACAAGCTCACAATATATGAAAAAAGCTATGAAAACCTATCATTCAAGCTGTATTATCCAGGACTCTTTGTAGCTTTCCAAAGTGGTCTAAACAGGACAATACAGACCCAGGGATGGATTGTTATTTCTTTTCTCTGACTGACACAAAAGGCTTGCAGTGGGAAGGAAATTGTGTTGTGAGTCACACACCATAAAATGACTGTGGCATACAATGGGCTCCATATATCAGCAGCAATATTTAAAACAAACAGATTTCATAGCATTATCGGCCCATCAGGAAGTGATTCACCTCCAGAAGGTCTTAATTTTTATTTTGAAAACCCTGCCAAAGAGTTTTGTCTTTCTCTTCCATTGCACCAGGCTCAGCTGCCTGCAATGTGTTACACAACTGTTTCACTTAAACACAACAACTGAGCTTTGTTATCAGAACTATATTCAGAAACACTTCTTCAGCCTAAAATTGAATGAAAATCTATTTTCACCTGTTATACTGGGTACATTTGCTTCTTCACTGGGGTAAGCCTATCAGAGGCACACAGAGCTTAAATGTATTATTGATTTTTAGAAATTAAAGCCAGTTTCACATAGCTCTGGGCTTCAATGAGTCATAAAACTCCATCAACAGTTAGTTCAGATTTTTTTTGTTCCTGGAAGATAGGGATGGGTTCATGTGAACTGACAGGTGGAAATGTATTCAGTGTGAAAACTTCTAAAGGAATTTTTGAAGTACGACTCTTACCAGAAAGAGGTTGATTTTAACTAACCTACAACCAGCTGAGTACAGAGACCAATTTGTAGAGAAATGAGGTCATCGCATTAGGGAAGTCTGAGATTCACACCTGCAGATATTCATGCTGAATGTTTAACTGAACCTCTGGAGTCCGCGAAGCTGTGCTTTAAAAATATATTTTGGGATGTTTTTCTTATGACCCTTCCATCTCATAGTATTGCAGAAAATGCTCAGAACACAATCTCCAGTTCAATAATTTTTCATCTTTCTTGTTTCAGAATATCTAAAGATGCTAAGGTGAAAACCTGATTTTTAAAATGAAAGAAAAAAAAACAACTTACAGAAATAAAACCATACACTTCCTAAGAACAAGTATCTTGAATTTGTTCATGGTGTTTCTATCACATGACTCAATGCCTTCCTTTAGCAGATATTCCATTACATACAACTATCTGAAAAAAAGCCATTCGTTTTTTCCTAAAAAACATGTATCAGGTCATACTCAAACTCAAATATGTTTAGATATGGAAAATGTCTGTTCCCTAATATATCAGTAAGTAAAAGCTATAAATGTTTCCACCAGAATAGTTATTACTCAGACATAGGCCACTGATTTTCACTGTCCCACTCTGTATCAAGAAATTATCAGGTATTCTGGAAACAGCGAAATGCACAAAGCTATCCAGCAAAGAGCAAAGAACGCCCAAAATATTCTTTTCCAGAATTCTTTGTAGATGTTTGCTTCCCATCACCAACAGTGCAGCCATCCAAGTCATGAGCAGCCATGAGTTCCTCCAAGAGAATGCTCTGGGAAACGGTGTTAAAGGCTTTAATAAAGTGCAATAGGCAACATCCATGGCCTTTCCCTCATCCACTAAGTAGGTCAGCTTGTCACAGAAGGAGATCAAGTTAGTAAAGAAGGACCTGTCTTTCATGAACAGCTGCTGGCTATCCCTGATCCCCTGGTTGTCCTGTACATGCCACATGATGTCACTCAGAATGATCTGCTCTGTATCCTTCCCCAGCACCAAGGTCAAGCTGACAGGCTTGTAGTTCCTTGAATGCTTCTTCCAACCCACCTTATGGATGGGTGTCACACTGTCTAACCTCCAATCGCTTGGAACCTCCCCAGTTAACCAGGATTGCTGGCAAATGATGGAAAGTGCCTAAGTGAGAACTTCTGTGAGCTTCCTCAGTACCTTTGGGTGGATGCCATCCAGCCCCAAAGACTTCTGTGTGTTTAGGTGGTGTAGCAGGTCACTGACCATTTCCGCTTGGATCATGGGGGCTTCCTTCTGCTCCCCCATGCCTGTCTTCCAGCTCCGAGGCCTGGTATCCAGCTCTTGCTATTAAAGACTGGGGCAAAGAAGGCATTAAATACCCCAAACCTTTTCTCATCCTTTGTCACTGTGTTTCCCCCCACATTCAACCGAAGACAGAGATATTACTTAGTGCTCCTTCTGTTGCTGATGTATTTATTATTTATTAATAACATGTTACTTATTGTCTTTTATAGCAGCGGCCAGATTAAGTTCTAGTTGGGTTTTGACCCTTCTATTTTTCTTCCCGCATAACCTCATGACAATCTTGTAGTCCTCCTGAATTTCCTGCCTCTTCTTCCAAAGGTCACAAACTCTCTTTTTGTCCCTGATTTCCAGCCAAAGCTCTCTGTTCATCATGGTTTCTGCCCAACCCTAATGTTTAATTCTTCTGTCTTTCAGATAGAGACCATCCAAAAGATCTCAAAAATTAAGTGAGTTTTCCCTTTCCCTCATCATACTTTAACCATCAGTATAATGAATGGATCTAAGATCATCTATAAAATGGCACTCAGGGGACAGCAGGTCCAGGTTACACACACAGTTTTAAAAAACTCTCTGCTCATATGAGCGATTTGCACACCAGTGTAAATCATTGCTTTCTCAGCAAGTACATTCCTGTAAACTAATATTAATGTCAAATTTATGCTCATGAAAGCATGCAAACTGAAAAGAGAAGTGACAGGCATTGATTTAATTTCTTGTCATGCATATATTTGCATAGTATTTACAGATTAATAAATGAGACATACCTTGTGTAAATCAATAGCTACCCTGCCTGTATAGTGTAAACTTCATTATTCATGGTCTTATACTACATTGAATGAAACATTAAAGATACAAGTAAAACTGCTATGGATTGCTTTGAAGGACACAAGGAAGATCATTGACTTAGAAAGATAGAACAGGGAGGTACATGATTTCACAAATTTCACTCTGACCTTTCCTCTGTTCTTTCATAGCTTTTTATCTATTTCCCATTCTGTCAAACGCAGATGAAAGCATCTCAAAGGGTCATCATGAGAGGTTACCAGTTAATGTTTGCAAATGTCTGAGGAAAAGAACATTATTTTACAGGCATGGATGCCTTCTAGTTTACAGTGTCATTAGGACATTCCCTAACCTTGTAGGTCCATATGAAGTGATTACTTCATTTCAAAGAAAGGAGGCTACATGATAAATAGAGGACAGCATTTGCAACCTATCTCCCCAAAGAATTTTATCGCCATACATTGATATCATGATTAATTTGTGATTACTCTTATAGACTAAGACAATATAATTTTAGCTTCATTCTGCTCCCTTTACAGAAACAAGACTCCGTGGAAGATGCTCCATGTATGGGGAAACATCTAGTAGTCCCGTAAGTTCATTTCTGCAAAGCACATTGGGTACAAGTAGGGTGAGCAGGCAGGGAGAAGGAAGACTTATGATACACTCCACAAAACACAGCAACAGCTTTGTCCCAGGGGAACACTGCCAGCAACAAAAAGTTTGGTCAATCTGGAGGTCATGTTGGAATGACTGCTCTTGGACAGCTGTGTAATATAATGGACATTGGGTTAAAGTTATCCCAGCTAACACACAGGACAGAAGTAGCAGCATTCGCTGTGACAACACTTAGCTCCTAGCCTGCTTGACAAGGCAGAAAAAATAAAAGTTTGGATTGGAATAAGTTCTGTGACAAGAAAAACAGGAGCTTTGTAGTCCGCTCAGTCCACAGCCTGTTCAAACATCTGGATTTCCTTCCTTTCCTCCAGGAACTAAGACAAACCAGTCCCCATGGCCACCAGATTTGGCTCCTGTGGACCAGGAAGCAGAAATTCCTTAGATCAGCTCATAGGACCAGTAAACTCAAGGATCTCCCCCATACAAAAAGGATGAATGTGCTACTCCCTCACCAGCACATCAAGTATTTCCAGAACCCCAGATTCTAACTGAAAAATATCAAGTTATTCCAGTCTCTTCTTACCATACCATGAGCATCTGGTGCATTTTCTTCCTTTCTTCTTCCATAATTGTTATTTTTGTGTTACCTTAATAACAGAGGTGGACTGAGCTGAGATTAGGAATTGTATTGGGTTTGTGTGGCCAGGTTTTGGTAGCAGGGGGGTTACAGGGGTGGCTTCTCTGAGAAGCTGTCAGAGGTTTCCTTCATGTGCAGCAGAGTCAATCCCAGGCAACTCCCAAGATGGATGTGCCACTGGCCAAGGCTGGGCCAATCAGAAATGGTGGTAATGCCTCTGTGATAACACACTTAAGAAGAAGGAAAAAAAGTTATTGTGCAGATGTAATTGCAGCCAGAGAAGAGCAGAGTGAGAACATGTGAAAGGAACAGCTCTGCAGACACCAAGATCAATGGAGAAGGAGGGGCAGGACATGCTCCAGATGTCGGAGCTGAGATTCCCCTGCAGCCCGTGGTGCAGCCCATGGTGAGGCAGCTGTGCCCCTGCAGCCCATGGAGGGCCACAGGGATGCAGAGATCCACCTGCAGCCCAGGGAGGAGACCCATGCTGGAGCAGGTGGATGCCTGAGAGGAGGCTGTGATCCCATGGGAGACCCATGCTGGAACAGGCTCCTGGCAGGGACCTGCAGATCCATGGAGAGAGGAGCCCATGCTGGAGCAGGTTTCCTGGTGGGACTTGTGACCCCATGTGGGACCCATGCTGGAGCAGCCTGTCCTTGAAGGACTGCACCATGGAAGAGTGACCCACTCTGCAGCAGTTTGTGGAGAACTGCCTCTTGTGGGATGGACTCACATTGGAGAAGTTTATGGAGGACTTATGGAGGTCTCCCACGGGAGGCAGCCCACAATGGAGCAGGGGAAGGACTCCTCTCCCTGAGAAGCAGCAGCAGAAACAACCTGTGATGAACTGGAGTTGTAATTCCTATTCCCTGTCTCCCTGCACTTCCCTGTCTCCCTGCACCGCAGAGGGAGGACGTAGAGCTGGGAAGGAGGGAGCTGTTTTTAGATCTGTTTTTACTTCTCATTATCTGGCTCTGATTTTGTTAGTAATACATTCAATTAATATAGTTAATATCTCTGGTTCTAGTCTGTTTTGCCTGTGATGGTATTTGGTGAGTGATCTCTCTCTGTCCTTATCCCAGTGCATGAATTCTCCATTATATTTTCCCCAGTCCTGGCATCCAGCCAGGGTCAACCCACTTCAGGAATACCATCATGCCATAACACATAGTATGCCACCAATCTACTGACACAGTTCTGTGCCCAGATTCTATACATAGTATGTTTGAACTTTTCTGGTTTTCAAATCTTCAGTAAAACCAGTAGAAGCCAGTCTACTGTATCAGGGCAAATTCCTTTAACATGGTATTGATCAAACTTGCATTATTTCCAAGCAGCGAAAAGTTACCACATTGAACCTGGAACCAATTTTGCTTTTCCATAACTGAACAAAACCAAAGTTCACAAATCATTGGTGTTGAATTCCAGTAAAGAAAAGACAACTAGAGTTTTTCAGGAACTTGTCTTTCACTTGAAATTGTGAGCTGGGAAGCAGAATAAGGATACTGAAGAGATGGACTGTTCTGCTGCTGGAGAGAATGCAACAGAAACTGTGAGCCCTCATTGCTCAAGCCAAGCACAGAAAGCTGATGTTATGAATTTATGAAGATAAAATGCTACCAGAAAAATCCTCACTATGCCCTGCCTGATCCTGTAAAACTTGGCACATTGCACCACAAGATCTAATCTTCTGTAGTTGACAGCACTATTGGTCCTTCATAATATTAAAGAAAATAAATCCTCAAGGGAAAAAAAAATAAATTTCACATAAAAGCATGGTTTAAATTTTGGGTTACTTCTCAAACACCTTTTGCTCACCCTGATTGATCTTAGCCTGATCAAATGGAAAAAAAATCTCCACAGATATAACACAGCTGTCTCTCTGGGCTCTCAGATTCTTGGGAGGGGTGGAAAGGGCACGCAAAACTTTAAAGTGTTGTTTTCTGATTCTCTTTTACCTCCTTCTCAATATCAAAAAAAAAAAAAAGAGCATAGAAAAGGGGGTGAAGCCCTTCAAGCTTGGAAGATAAAAACTTCCAACTTTCTTAGCAAAATGAAGAAGTTAAGAGAATACTAGTGGTAACAGATGCAGGAAAATTGAAACACAGTGGTTTCTAAAATGGCTTAAACATAAACTTGCAAGTATGTCCAGTCTTAATATTCTGTCCTCAAAGATGATTCTGAGGACATGAGAGGAGGAATAAATGCAGTAAGAGGGATCAGAGGTCTTCTGCCATCATTTATACAGGAGATAAACAAGGATGAAATGGACGAAAGAATGAATGGAGCAAGAGGTGGGCTGTCTGGCAGTCATAAACATCTACAGCTGTGTAAATGTAGGAGGTTGAGCAAGGGATGGTGAAACAGGATGACAAGACTTCACCCATTGGATCCTATCACATTTGTCACATAGAGTGAATGAAAATGGCAAAAGAAAATGGAAAATCTCTCCTTTGGGGGAAATGCTAGACGGTACGTTGACAAAAACCCAATCAAGGAACTTGAAAACACATTGCTAGAAAATAAGAGGCTGAGAGGACAACAGTACAGGATTGCAAGTGCCAAACTGAAAGTCAGAACCTAGACACCCGAAGGAATAAAAAACTATTTTTGGCTTTTTAAAGTCACTACAGCCTACATACATGCACAGACACCTTTGCAGGAACCCACCATTGCTAAAATAAAACACAATTGCAGCAGAGAGACAACTTGTTGGGTATACAGCCAGACTGATCCTGTTCCAGGTGAGGCATCATAAGCCTCTCAGAGGGGACAAAAATTAAGATTTCTTTTTATCCCGTGATCCTAATGGCTATTTTTGTTATTGTTCTTCAGCAGCAACAACAAAACCACTGGAAAGCTGTACTGAACAGCAAACTGAAACATGCCTACAGCAAGAGGCAGCTTTTTAAACTTCCATCTCACTAGTGCTTGTCTATATGAATAATGTCACCATGTCACTGCTTTTCCTGCATTCTATTACAGAATATTCTTCCCCCAGTTTTATCATGCTATTCTATTTCAACTTGATGAATTATCTATATTACATTTTTTGAGAAATATTCCCTCTAGGGACGGACATACTTAGTTTAGAAAGTTTGCAGTAGAAAGAAATGGGGAAGAAAAATAGAAATTTCCACATCTCCACCTTTTTAAGCTACTCCTGGGACTAGGACATAATTATCCACATTCTGCAATTTCCAGCCAACTCTTAGCTGAATGATGAAAATCAGTGGTACTGAGAAGTGATGTTCAGGCAAGTCTAGGCAGAAGGAAAATGGAGTCTGTTAGCAAAGAGCAAGAATGGGAAGCTGAAATCACAAGGTGGGGGCCCAGTTAAATAGTTTCATTTGCACTGAGTTTGTTTTTTTACTCCTTTCTCCATGGTTCCAAAACCACTTACACATTCAGCCAAAGATAACAGGCTCAAAAACCTTCTCTTTGAAAGTGGAACAAAGAAAATAGCTATCCGCACAACAACAGTTACGGGGATATGGACAGGTGGGTATGCTCTGGATTACGTAGTAAAACAGATTTCATGTTTAATGGAGACCGCTTTAAGGTTAAAATATGTGACTCTATGGATATAGTTTTCACTTCGTCCTCATCTCCAACATGAGAAATAAAAGGAAATAAAATATGCTAAGTCACTCTCTCTTTTTGGGTATAGTTATTAATGGATGTTATTTTATTTCTGCATTCCAGCAGACTTTAACAAGCATTGCTAATAAGATGTCTTCTCCCTTCTGCAGTGCTAAGGACTCCACAGGCCAAGCACGCATGGTTTGGCTTGTCTGCTACTCTTACAGCAGTCTATACTTTCATGTGAATATATTAACTCATTCCCATGGTGTCAACCTAGAATAGAAATTCAATGCTGAACATGTAACCTTCTGTTCTGTTGGATTGCTGCAGATAAGCTTTTATGCTCAGAGATCTGCTTTGTCACCATAGTAATTTTGGACAAGGAGACCCTATAGATTTTTTTTTATTAAAAACAAAACAGCAGGGGGAAAAAAAAAGGGGTCGTTTTGGGAAAATAAGTTCCATCAGCTGAGCTAAGTTTCAAATAAACCTGTAACTAATAATATGTGGTCCGCTACTGTGAAAATCTTTATAGGACTAAACAGTCCTTTAGGAACTGTAAGCCAGCATTGCCATGTAGGACGCTCGGGGTACGAACCCTCCTACTTACCCTTTCTTCATACTTGTTTGTTTTATTTCTGTTGACTACTAATTGGTTTTTAGTAATTGTAAATACTTAAAATTCAAGAGTGCTTATTTGTTTAGAATTAGGAAATATTTTCCTGTGCATTCAGTTAGAATGTAAAACATTCTGCAAAAATCTTCACAATTCAGCATATATCACAAAAACTTTACTTGTTTAGTGCTGTTTTCTTTTTTTCCTTTTTGAAGATATGGCTCATTGCTGTTTTCATTATGTAAAGGAAATGTTCCACCTAGAGAGCCTGGTAGCTTTCCATTGCTAAGCAAGTGTCCAAGGCCTAAACTGCACACTCCAACAAAAGTTCTTACTGAAGACCCAATATGCCAAGTTCTAGACTTATAGTCTAGCTATAATTTTGTCTCATCACTTGTTTTAGAACATTTCTCTCGTAGGGAAATTTCATGGCTCTGGTTCCCCATGGATTTGGGACTCATGGGTGTATTACTGAAGTGGCTATATGTTCTTGTTTCCCAGTTGCTACTTGGCTACAACAAAGAGAAGGAAAACACCACTTCTCTAGTGACTTTGCCTTTAAAAAACAGAGAGCGTGGAGGTTCACTATTGCCTCATTGAGAAAAGTTGTTTACATACCCAAGGCACGTATATTGCTTCTTTCAAATTGTAGATACAGATCAGTTGTATGACATTACAATAAACACAAAGAGGTCTACAGTGGGGAAAAATGCTTCCTCTTCAGGAGGCATGTCCTCAATTTTCATTTCCCAGCACATACAAAGACAGTTAAACAAAAAGAGAAAGCAGTTAGCCAAATTTTAACAAACATGTTTATGCCAAGGATTATATCTGTTTCATGAACATTTAATACTCACTAGTTCCTTTGCGTGGTAGAGGAGGAGGTTACACATTTTGGAAAAGGTTCATACATCAGCATCAGTATCCATTATCACATTTCCATGAGTTTTCACACACATTCTCTTGGGATGACAAATTATTACACCATTTAATATGCTTGGTCTTTGTGGCATTAAAAAGATTATCATATTTTTAGCTGAGAGTTTCATATAATGAAACTCATGTAGCTGAGAGTAACATATAATTTTGACACTTCTCATCAAAGTTCCACAGAGGGGAAAAAGAAAGTCTGAAGGTAACTTGCAACTAGTTTCGGGGTTTTTTTCCAGCTGGATGTCTTGTTACAGATAAGAAATCAAATTTTGGTTTATCTATGACTGGAATGAATCTGCTCTTAGGGTCTTCAGTCTACTCACTTCGGTACTGACAGTCTTTACATTTCCACCATTCCCCTCAAAAGGAAAGATATTTAGTCTTGCAACTGTTTGGAAAGAATCCTGAAACATCACTATACACAGAGTTATTCTTTTAATTACAAGTAGCCAAAAGCAAAAACAGTGGTGGTGGAGTGGCCTAGGGGTAGAGCATTTGGCTAGATTGTTAGGCACTCGAATTGGCAACTGTAGGCTTCCTCAAGGGGACTGTCTATTCTCTGAGGCCACCTTTGGTCACTTGGAAATAGTAGGGGAAATCAGACTGGAGCTTTAAAGACTGAAAGTAAAGGAGGAGGATCCAGCCCGTTCTTAGGGGAGGCTCCACATCTTTAAAATTCAAGCTTTCCTTGTACCTTGAAATGGTCCGGTTCTGATGACCTCCAGATTACATTGCACAACCCTATTTTTTTCAGAACTTTGTACATAGTAGAATGGGTGAGACCAAAAATGTTCAAAGGAATGGTTTTTCAGCAGGAGTGCCTTTCAGTGCTGCACTTACAATAAGTTCTATATTATGTCAAAAGTTCTGGGTTCAAATGAATGTTTACTGTTCCAAAAATCTAAAAAATACATAAATTCAGACAATATAAAGAACTGCAGCTTTCAAAACAAATGTACAATGTTAAAGTTGCATTTATATTTCAATTAATGACCATCTGACTAAAATCTGAGTAATGGTCAGATAATGACTATTTCACAATGCTGCATTGAAAGAACAGAGATTGAAAAACCCAAAAATTCTATTTACAGATTCCTAAAAAATATTTTTTAAGTGTTATCATCTTAGCAAGACATTTCACAAACAAGAAAACACAAAAATAGATTGCTTCGTATACAGAGCACTTTTCTGTAGTCTGATTTCTCAGCAGTTTCTTGGCCAAAATGAATTACAGGCACGAACATTACAAATTTCATGAGAACCTTTAAAAGGTAGTTCCAATTAATAAAGGTGGTAGGCCAAGATAATTTAGAATATTTCTATCTTGTAGAGGTCCCTGAATAACTTTCAAGTATGTGGTACAGTTTTAAAGAAGCTAAGGTATTACTGCCTTCCGTAACCAAATCTGTCCCTCCCGACCCTATATTCAGTAGCAACATCTGTTGTCTCTTGACCCATGATAAGGTAATAATCTCAGTGTGGCCTGTGCTGGATAAAATGTTCACAGTTTTGCAGAAAAGTAATTTTTCTCAAGAAACAACGCTGCACACTTAAAACACACAGAGCATATAAACCAAAGTTAATTGGGCACATAATGGTTCTTGAGTCATAAGGTTAAATATTGAAAAACAAGGAGATAAACAAATCCCAGACACCAGACCACGGTGCATGCCATGTTGTAACTGATGTTATAGACTGCTCAGCTTTCCTTCAGAGAGAAAGAAGTTTTAGAGAGTGAAGCAAAGCAAATAATGCAATACCTTAACCAAAACAATAGTCATTGTATCAATTTGATTAAATGCTGTATCAGAGAAATCCTTCTAATCTTGTAAGAATTTATTTTATGACTATTTCACAGCTAGAAACCCCAGAGGTTATTTCTGTATATAATTATATTTCCAGAACCAGCTATTCTGAATGCTGGATCACAGTTTAGTGCTAGTAGGTCAGAATCTCAGAGTTTTGCAGGGGTTTTGTCTGTCAAAAGATGTTTACTTGCAATATTTAAGTCTTTATACACTACCCAAACAGTCAAACAAATCCTATCTGTTTTATTAGGTTTACTTGTTTTTCCAAGATGCTTGCATTTTTCCTTTCTTCTGCTGCAGCTATTATTTTGATTTGCAACTGAAAGCTGTTCTTTAAACACAGAAAACTTCTGCTGTTTCCTAGCAATACATATTTAGATTCCCATTCATTTTATTTAGGAAGTATTGCTTGTATGCATTTTTTAAACATCCAGAGATGTAAAACCTGCTCTCAGAGACTAAGACAAGTGATCACAGATATCTCATTTTGCCTGTCTTTCATCTAGGATTGAATTCTCTTGTTCAGTTTGAAACAGAAAACTTCTTTATGCTATTAATGAATTTTCTTGTCAAATAAAACAATACAGAAATTGTCATAAATTCAACTGCAAGAATAATGAACTTTGCTTCATAACAATCGAACCAAAGAATTTTATAGTAATGAGATAAAATAATAGCTTGAATAATTCCCGAATTAAAATAATGATTTCATCACACACATACAAGCGATGATTATGAAAGGCTCACTAACATTGAAAATTTAAGCAAAACTGGGAATCCTTTCTAAACCCCTAAAAAAGGTTTTTGAAGGCAACAGACTGAGTGTTTCATACTTCAATACAAAAAGACTGCTTGTATCCCTTCTCTGCAGAGTATATTTATGCAACTTGACACAGGGTGATATAAATACTGTACTCTAGAAATATGCGTATATATGTGCTACTACATAAATGTGAAAAAAGAGAAAATCCAAATCCTTGCCTTGCAGATGTAAGCAGACATTGCACATAACATGTCAGGAGATGCTGTCTTTGCTGCACAGTACAGAAAATAAAAGAAAAATAAATCAGTAAGGTTGTCATCCAAAATAGCATTTGTATGCCTGAAATGCCACAAACCCCTCAAATTTTCTAACTAGAATCTTGCACACAGATGCCCACTTCTTTTACTGCTTAGAAACTCAGTCATTGTGGCTGAACAGGTTATTAACTGAAACCTACCTTTGGGGAGAGGGGAGGGGGAATTTCTTCCAAAGTGAATATCCTTGAATCCAAGCCCAAAAGAGACTTGATCTAACAAGCATCCAGTAATTTCATCCTCCATTTTGCTGCAGAATGGCTATTACTAACAGGCTAACAGTGAAAGAAAAGGAGTGGTGCCTTCCCTTCCTTTTGCTGCAGCTCTATAATTGGGATACCTCCCAAAAGCAGAGAGCAGAGACACCCCTCTGACAGTTTTCAGTCTAAAGGGGTGCTGATCCTTGCTCCTCTCCCTTCCAGAGAGGAAGCACGTGCCTCTATTAAAAAAACTAAAAGCATTTTTCATGTCTCATTTGCAGCAAAATGCAAAGAACTGAGAAACAATATGGAGAGCAAGAGAGGGGAATTCTGATTCATGGGGAACATGATTCTGAATCCAACTCCTGCTTGCAGAACTGCTTATCCTGGGATGAAAAAATGGGAATAATCCAGCTAGAGATGACTGAAGATGTTTTTCTCAAAAACAAATTGGGGCTCTACAGAGCTTATCTAATGCTAAGATGGTCAGTCTTGCAATGTTAGGTTTAATGCGGCCTTTTGGCAAATTATTTGATATCATATCATTCTTTTAAACTTACAGATTGTAACTACAGAGAGCAGACACAGTCAAAAATCATAAGAATGGAGGGCTGGAAACTGACTAAGTCTGGTGAGATATTTTGAAGTATTCCTAGGCCATCCTTAGCACTTGTTTCAGCTCTTTTTCAAAATCTCTGATGTCATCAGATCCTTAAAGCAGCCTCTTCTGGGCTTCTACAATTTTAACAATGAGAAAGTATTTTTGATATACACTTTGCATCCATCTTTCCTTCAAATTAAATTGCTTTTTTTTTTCTTTTCCCACTGACTATGTAGAATAGTTGATCACAGATATCTTTATAAAGCCCTTTAGCATCTCAGAAAATTCTCCAGTCCCTCTTTTGTCTTTCAAGATTTCAAAATAACAGCCACAGTTCTTTCAACTATTTTTTTTTGTTTGTTTTGCTTGGGCTTTATAAATATCTCATAGTTACCAACCATTTTTTTCTGGATGCTGTCCAATGTGTTTACATCTTTTCTGATGTTCAGTGTAGAATACTGGACACGGTTCTCCAGATAACCTCACTAGCACGGAGTGGAGTTCAGTAATTACCTTCCCTGTCTGACATAATCTCTTCCTTATAATAACAATTCTGGAATAAGATTAGGTTCCTGGCAACAACACTGTTTCTTAGCCTGCTTTATATGCCTCTTGCATTATAATCCCCTGCCTTTATCAGAAGTGCTGTTGTCTATTTATTTCCACCTTTCCGTGTTTGTGTTTGATACTTCCCTCTGGAGAACAGAACTTTGTGTTGAGGCTCATTTCATATTGTAGATATCAGAGCACTTCTTCAAACCATGAGCTCAAATGAAGGATTGTGGAGACACTGTTTTAGTCTGTTTTCCTTACAATAATGTGGGTGAAGATTACGGACATTTCTGCAATTTCCTGTATGTTCTTGTCATGGTCAAGATCTAATCATAACCCTATTTTCTTTTCCCCCAGCCAGCCACATTTTCGTTCCCTCAATTTTTCCCTATTTGTTTCAAATTCTTGGTCTCTTTTACTTGGAATAAATGAGAGAACAATTAATATTTTTTCTTTCCTTGATAACATGAAAGTATTACAAAACGAACCTGCACGAAGAAAGAAAATAAAAATTTGCACCAAAAATTGAAAGATAGACAAATCTGGGCTCAAGCCTATTCAAAAGATCATTTAACTAAAAGAAGAGACTTTGTGGGTTAATTCATGTCACAAGACTACTTAATATAGAGTAGCTATTACCTTGTCATCAGGAAGATGTCAAGGAGCATACCTCTCTTACCTCTCTAGGTCACCAACAAAACTATCTGACCTGTTGGAAAGTGTCTTTCAAAGGGGAAAAGGCCACAGATATCGTAACAGTGGAGCTTTTCACACAGAGCCAAGCCAGGACAAACAGGTAGATAATTTCTTTTGAAAATGTACATTTTGATTATTCTTTAGACAATTTTTTTGAAATTAAATAGGACAAAAAGCCATCAGGAGTTTCTAATCAGCAGGGGGGAAGTTATTGCAATACCAAAGGGAAGGGCATCTGGGGGAAAAAAAAAGCAAGAGTGAAATGACATGTTTAAAAGAAAGGAGAATGGGCAAATAAAAACAATGGTACTTAGGAAGACAGATTTCAACATACTGAAAAAAATTTCAATATATAGTCTCCTCTTCCAAGGAGGAAACCAGTTAAAGAGACTGAGTTCCTCAAAGAAACTCTTAATGGTTAATGTACAAACAATTCCACAATAGACAAAAGTACAGCCAACAGACTGATATGACTAAGGCACAGGAATTTTATAGATTTCAAATGCAAGGAAGATGTATACAGATATGGTGAGAAACTCAGCTTAGACAAGACAAAAATCAAAATTTTAGCATGGCAAGAAGAGAGAAAAAATGAGGTGCAAACTGGAAAGAAACTGGCAAACATGGAGAATGGAAATGTGTATATTCCTCATGTTTGCATTTGAAAATTTTCAACACCTGGATGTTTTCCATACCAGTTTTTCTCTCCCTTGCTGCATTTTTGTGTGTTTTTCCTGTACTGTCATCCCAACAAGAAGAACAGGGGTTTGCCATCAGCCTGTCACACATCTAAAAACCTTCAGCATGCTCTCCTTTGATCTTCTTTTCTAATCCTTAATTACATTATCTTTTTGCATTTTCTGCATGGGATCACACCTTCATTCAGTACAGCAGTTGTTATTCAGTATTTTATTTTAACCCTCTTGTTCAGCTTGTGATTCAGACTCTTTTCTTCTTCTTTTTTTATTAAATATATATACAAAGGTTTTGCCCAGATCACAAAATTGTTCCTTCTAGATTTTTTCCTTTGAGAGGCACTGGATTTGAACACTTTAGAAGCATTAATTGGTTTCCCTCCACAATGCAGTTGTTGTGAGATGGATGCTAAGCTCTTTTCACTGAATAATTGAGACCTGAGGCACAGATAATGATGTTAGAATTGGTAAGAGCATTCGTTAATTGCTGATCACCAAGTTTAGCCAAATAGAAGTGTGATCCTTCAGATTTTGTGCAAGCTCAATGCCCAGTTAAGATGTTAAACATTATCCACTTGAGCAGATTGGTCCCTCAGTGTAACACACTGGAAACACGTTATGGCCCAGCGATTTCCCTGACCTCATGCCACACAGCATGCACAGCTCTCTTGCAGAAGCAGGAATAAAACCCAGTTTTCCAAAACAGCACTCCACTTCCTTAATCATCAATTGTTGCTTATGTAATTAAAGGTAATACCTCTGTGTATAAAAACCAAAAGTTGTATGGATAACTATAACCCTGGTATTCTTTATCCTGGTTTTGTAACTTTTGCAGTAGTCAGACCATCTCAGCAGAAGTGTGGGGAGAACAGAGGTAAAAGTTTTGCCGTCCTTCTGACATTTGATGTTACAGCTTCCCTCAGAAAAAGAAGAGCCTCCAAGGGAAATGCCAGACTGTAATTTCAGACTGTATCATAATCTGTCCTAAGCAGCCAGTTGACACAAAACACTGAAAATCTCTGGACTGTATGAAAAGATTCCTACATTCAGAGCAATTTTCACCAGCACTGGAATCTGCTCAACAAATACCTTACCAAATGCCAAGACATCCCATAATGCAAGAAGTTCATAGTGTTTTTGGAAAATGCTAATACAATACTATTATTATTATTATTATTATTATTATTATTATTATTACTAGTATATGTATATGTATAATAAAATACGTTTTTAAAATATGTGTATATGTATAATACACTAATAATAACACTAAATATCCAATAGTGCTTGAATTTTAAAAAAAAAAATTAACTCCAAAAAACAGATTATAGCTTGAAATTTGGTTTAAACTTAAGATACCCAGAGAAATCTCTCTGTTATTAACAACAGAATAAATCCTCAAGCCCCCCATATAGTTTTCTTTGTATTGTGTTCAGACCAGGTAACATTAAGTGTTGTCCTGGTGTCAGGTTTTTCTTGCTGTAAAATTTCCATGCTGTTCATATATCACAGTGTCAAGCACAGCTAGATTAGTAATAGAAACAGTGTCTCACTGGAAACAGATTCCTGACTTTCGAGTCAGAAATGTAATCTCCTCGTAGCTATGGAAGGACACATTTCTTCCTACCAGCAAATTTCATCAGTCGTCCAGATTCACAAAACCTGCTTATCACACATGGTTCACGGCCCAGACATCTGGGGAGCTGGGCAGCTCCTCTGCCAGTTTGTCTCTCCCACACCATCCTAAATGGCAAAAGTCAAAACATAATGGAAACAGCAAACCCTTCCTAACCTGTTCAGCACAACAGAGGAGGAGCCTACACGGGACTGCACAATGCTATAGGGGACATCTGCAGTCCCCTCTTCTGACTGGTCACCCCACCTGAAGGCAGATGCTCTGGCTGGAGCCCAGGCCCTCCCAGCAGCCCAGGAGCCACAGCACATGACAGGTCAAGAAAAGGGAATCATCGAAGGCCTGGCCAAAGCTCAAGAAATCAGGGTTTGTCTACAGTAAGCAAAGGTACTGTGCAAAGGTGAACAGGCAGGAGTAAGTGTTTCTAAGCAGGTCAGGACTCACAGCCAAAATAAAGTCAGTTTTGAAGCTGGAAGAGAAGCAAGGCTTAGAAGGTCATTTCAAGTCAGCTGGTCTCTAGTGACAGAGGGTTCGACTGTCTTGAACACATTTAGTGTTTAATGTAGTATAGGCACAGCCCGGGTGGCTGTAAGCTGCTATGATGTAAAACTGCGGGAAGCTGTGCTTACATGGATTTGTTCAATGGCCAGAATAGAAAAGCAATAAAACTGTTCATAATTTTAAATAAAAGCTTCTCTTCACTATAAGAAATTAAACCAAAGTAGAGAGTGGCAAAATTGAAAGTTTCTGTGTTTTTGTGCTGTGGCTGCAGGTAAAGTAACTGGAAAAGAAACAAAATCAGAAATTATCAGATTACCTTGGGTAAAGTAAATTAACTGCATCTTCCTTTCCAGCTTGATCATATCCACCAAAAGATTTGAAAAATAACATTTTATTATCTTTGTTAATTATTCAGTCCTTCCCATGATTCCAATATAAGCCAGCAGTAACTGAAAATAGCAGGAATCCAAGAGACACTATTTTTAAATTATGTATCTAGACCACCAAGTACAATGAATATAGGAAGCTTTGCAGGTTTTCTTAGACTGATTCTATTTCAATCCTTCTTGGCATACTGCTGAAAAATACAATCTCCTGTCATAACAAAATGAGCGTACAGATCTACCAGCCTCATTTAGATTCTTTTTTACAAATGCCAGGGGAAAATTAGACATGTTGTCTGGTTTCACCAGCATTGTTCTATGTCAGGTGTTTGCAACCTGTAAATCCTTAAAAAATTTTCAGAGCAACGTGGAGACCCTTGCAGAGCAAATTTAAGCCTATTCTAACATGGGTTTTGAGACATTTTCAGATGCTCTTAGACAAAAAATAATTGACCATTACATTTTAAGTTGCAAATCAGTGCTCAAATCAAAAGAAAAATATGTCACCTTTCTATTTCACCATTTTAAAAAATGGTTTAGGAAAATTACAGCTGTCAAAAAAACCAGCAGGGACTTTTGTCTCCATGTGATCCAGTCTGTTCACTGCTTCATGATTCTTTTGCATAACCAAAAGCTTGAGATGTTCACACAGCATACTACAGATTTAGATCAATGAAGAGCCACATGCAGACACAAACATGCAGGTCACTCCTGCCCACCACAGTACAGTAGAACCTTAGGGTCACCCAGCAGAGCTGGGAAGGAACCATTAGCATTGACCCCAAGTCCTGTGCTGTTTCAGCTTTATGAATCAGAAACTGATTGATATTTCTATAATGCAATCTGTATAAGGCATCATTTCATATTACACCCAATCCTATAACCAGTTTCTGCACTAAAATGTGCATTCTGCCTCCATTAATTCTTTTTTTTCTCCAAAGAAATTATTGTTTTTTCAATAGTCTGTAATTTTCTGCATGTTTTTCTTCACAACAGAAATCTTACTATGCCTTTCTCTGTTCATATATGGGTCCTTATATATTCCTATCCAAAACCAAGGGAGTTTATTTCACAGACACACAGAAAAGATTCTGAAAAGCTGCCTGATCTTTTCCATCTCCAAGCCTTGGGAATCTCATCCAGTTCAGATCATTTCATCCTTTTCAGTCACTTCTGGCATGTATCCTCCAGTCCCTCCTTGATTCAGTGGAATACTACCTCTCCTCCAAGTATGGTATACTCCTGCCATCCCTGGGCCAGCAATTCTCTGCATGGTCATGCCCTCCACCAACCCAGCCCCACTCTGTGTCATCCCTCAGCAGCCAGACATAGCTGGTCCTGCACCTTCTCCCAACCTGTGCTGTTCCTCAGTTGCTTTCTGCCCCTTGTATCTTTGTACTGAGGGACCCTGACACCATCTTCCACAACCAGATGTACTCTGTTCACCTCCTACAGGATCCACCCACACATGTTATGAAGCTCCAAAGTTCTTTATAAATACAACCCAAAATTTAAAAAAAAGTACACGGCACATTTACTGCAATATAATTTGCAAGGAGAGACACAACTAGTGCACTGTTTAAATATAAAGTCTGATTTTCTTGTCATCTACAGTATACATTAATCCTGCAGAACAGCAGGCAACACTGTAGGAAATAATGTAGCAATATTTTTGCGGCCACATAGGAAATCACAATGAAGGACCATACAGGGTGGGCAGATGGTTTTGTTTAATAAAACAAAAACAAAACCAGTTTCAGTTGTTGATACTCATCTTCTCCTATCCACCTACTCACAACTCTAAAATGAGTGAGCCCAAGTCATTTGTCCAGCATCCAGGCAATAATGTATGTGCAGGTGCTGTCTGGGAGTCCTTGCAATGACATGGGGGAAAACGGACTCCAGCTGTCAAGTCATAGAATCACAGAATGGCTAGGCCTTCTTACATCTTCTGTGCTCCTCTTATGCTGGTGACCATGTACTGGTTTTAGGTGAACCTTTTCGTATGTGTTAGGAACTGTCAGTTTCTCCATCCCCACCTCCATTAGATTTGCTCACCGCCCTTTGTCTCCCTGTCCTGGTGGGAAGCTGCAGGTAGATGTGCGCTGAGATCTTGCTGGCCATCAACACACACCATTCTCATAGTCCTTCTCCTGACTTTCCCTCAGTGCTTCCACACCCAGACATTCCCAGGTTTAACATTTCTGTAATAATTATTCTGTGACACCATCTACACAAGAAAGTTTTTATTGCTGCAGGTTGCACGACGTATTTGGAAGAAGGCTGGGAGTTCAACGATTACTTCTTCAGAAGAGGGTGCCTAGAATGACTTTGGAGCATGTAAGGCAGTTTGAACTCGTACCCAAAGACTGCACTATTTGGAACTCTGTTCTGTGAGCTGGATATGCCTATTGCACCAGTGCAAACAGCCCATTATGAGTAGTGGGGGATCATAGGAATACAGACTGAGATTTTCCACTTTCTACTCTCAAGATTCATATATATATCTCAGCGCCTGTGTAAAATCCCATCAAGGCAAATGCATTACTTTTAAATAAATTGAGTGTTAGGAATTTTCCAGCAATAATCATTTTTATTTTAGTCCTGAATAAGACAGAAACATTCCTGTAAAACATTCTCAAGCAATTCCTTCTGCAGAAGATCACACGCATCAACAAAAAACAAACAAAAAACCCCAAAACTAAGACAAAAAAAAACTAAACAAAAAACCCTACTGATAGAAAACAGCTACACATACAGGTTTCCTATGTGCTTACAATATTCAGCCTAACATATAGAAATTGTGAACAGAATAGGAAATAATATTATGTATTAACCATACAAAATATAGAAATAAACGTTAACAGGCAATAGATGACCCACCCGCTATATTTGTCACTTGGTCCAGAGCCCATGCATTTCCCCACTCTCAAAACTCAGTGTCTGAGTATCAAGCTACCTGATACTGCCTAAACACTACCATGGACTGTCTTCCCCTCAGCAGCTCCTGCCTTAACCCCAAACTGTCACTTCCAAGTATTAGCAATAGTACTGCTATCAATTTGAAGTGTACTTTACTGGGCATTGTTTCACCCATATCGTTGATCTCAGACACTGCTTCTTAGAAGAAAAGGCCACAGACAATAACTTGCCCCTTAAGCAGCTCACAGAACTGATGATGTTGAATCTCCAGCACTTAAAAAATCAGTGACTTCCCTGTCACAGGGTAGTTAAAGATCAGGCTTCTTATAACTCCAAGCTACCATGGCTGCGTGCAGCATCAACACAGCAACAGTATTATTTTTAAAAAATCAGACTGAGAGTCTAGACACTTTTCTCTGCATGTCCTTTCAGATGGAGATATGTGTATATATAGATATATAGATATATAGATATATAGATATATAGATATATAGATATATAGATATATAAAAAAACAGTATGTGGGTGATATTTACTTACCAATTCTATTCTGTTCTATTCTATTCCTTTCATTTTATTTTGTCTGTGCAATTTTAAGACACGTTCTTCCTTTCAGCTACAAAAAAAAATTCTTTTTCTCTTTTGCTTTGTTATTTCAGTTTGTCCAGAATTCAAGGCTGTCTGACTGTAGCTTGTTCACCACCATGAGAACAATTATATTGACAGAGAAGTGCCTCTGACAAAAAAGTATTAATGCCTCTGAAAGTACAGCACTAAGTGCCTAGGTATATACCTCAGGCTTCTTTGGGGCTAGTAATAATAATAATAATGATAATAATAACAACACAGAGATGTGTGATGCTCCCATGATGAGAGTTCTGGGCTTTAAGAGCAACTCATTAGTTCAGCTGCTTTTCCAACCTCCCTGCTTTGTCATTCCAAAACAGAAGCCCAGCACTGAGCTGCCATGGCAATACACAACATTTTCAGGAAGTGAAAGACAATGCTACATCCCTGAAGAAAACAAAAGGCTTAATCTAAACATGTCAGCAGCTCCATGCATGGCCAGAGGGCTGCCTGCATTCAACCCTCAACATGAATTTTGTCTCAAGAATTCGTAATGGGAGTCATTCTTAGCATCATATTTTAGAAAGCCATGGTCACTTTGGGGCTTGAAAGTGGCCTGGTTTCACACTTTTACAAACAAACAAACAAAAATAATTCTGAAGAAACTGTATTTTTTTTTAAAAGCATAAAAACTACACAGTGGGATCCCTAGAAATTCCTATCTGAAGCAGGTATTTTGCTAATATAATGCTTCATGTATAAACTGATTTGGCCTACAACAAATTTGCACAATTTCATTAAAAGTTATCATATACAATACAGAGATTATAATATGTAACAGAAAAAGAGATCTAATTGATGTCATATTTATATAATCAATACTTTTTTTACAGTAAGGTTCTAAATTTGCATGGCTTTTAACATAACAGCATAACTACATTACTTCCAAACATGACATTTCATAACTGCATATGTATATTTTTAAATATTTTTGATGTTTTAATCTGTATACACTTGCACTTATATATGATGCACTTGAGGTTTGTGCAGTGGAAGACATTTTACCCAAAAGGATTTGTGTCAGCTAATCTCATATATTTAATGCCAGCAGATCTTCTGCTGAAGAAGTTATGTCTTCAGATTACAGATAACCTATTCCATTGAAGTGGCTGTGATTAAGGATTTGCACAGTGTCAGAGCAGTGGCAGCCAACAATATGTTCCAGTTCAACTATTCAAAATCAAAAGCCTATGCACACTAGAAGAAACAGTCCTTCAATCCTCTTATGAATAAATAACTTACATTATTGTGCAGCTAGTCATATGTCACCTTGCAAGAGGAAAACATCTGTAATGTTCACTTTTTAAACACTGTGCACATGGAGTTTTCATCTGCTTGATGAGTTCATGCTTTTTTCAGACATTTCATAACATTGCAGCCAATAGAAACGAAGACTTTTGTGTTTCTGCGTAAGGCAGGACTGCAGGGCAAGATTACATCTGCCAGAAATGTGTGTTTGCTTCCGTGCAATGCACTGACAAACAAAACCCATCCCGATGGTGTCACAAGCCTGTACAGGTGTGAGGGGGTACTGCTTTTCACACAGCACTCTGATTTATCTCACTGCAATGAAAAAAAGCCACAAACAGCAAGGCAGTTTAAGGGTGACCGCTCATCCTCAAACACAGAGAAACACACACATTCCAGCTGGGAACAACACAAGTGAAATTTCTGCATGTGGCCGTTCTGCTCCCATGGTTCTTGCAGGGCTCGATCCCACCCTCCCTGCTCACATCCCACTGACTGAAAGAGAGGTGAGGAAGAGCCTGAAGGGAAGATTTTAATCTTTGTGGGCATAGGTGAACACTTCATCTTTATATCCTGTATATAAAATTATCATGAAGCCTGAGTAGTTGTGTTCCATGTGCACAAACAATAGTAGAAATTCATATGGACCTGAAGATGAGCCCTTTTAAAGAAAGGTGCTACTATGAAGAGAATCCTGCTTAAGACATTGAATATTTTCATAATGTCATTCTTAGAGAGAAATACATTTTAGGGTTGACATTACTATGTGGACCAGCCAGAAAAAAGTGTTTCGGGGGTGAAAAATAGTCTTGTATTATTCAGTGAGGCAATAAAAGTGACAGCATCAAAAGTCACTCTTTTTGCTGTGCATTTCTGGATGAACTTTGTCAGAACACATGATCAGAAAGATATAACAATTTAGCACTGCAAAGAAAAAAAGCACAGTGGATCTGCTCACATTAGATTGCTTGCAATGAAATGGCAGTAACTATAAGAAGGAAAATTCAGGAGCACTTAAGACACATTTTACACAGATATAACTGCAGGATTTTCCCTTTTACCTCTGAACTCAGTGCACATTAAAGGTGCTCAGCACCCTGCAGGAGCAAATCCTTTCCTTCCTCTGCTTTACATGCATCTCTGCCTTGTAGATATTCTCTGCTGCCTCTATGGCTTCTCCCTGCTACCCCTTATTCCTGAAACAAGCTCTATTTAGGTACATACCCCAGTGCATGTCACAGGCAGCTCTGCTCACACCTTAACTGTTGGTTTTCTTTTCAACACATGTATGCATCACATTTTCTGTTGGTTTTGTCTAAACACACAAGTGCTCCCAATTCAAGTACTTAGATATACCCTTTCCTGCAATCCCGCCCAGCTACTGGAGCAAAACCGGAGCAAAACTCTGTCTTGGTGGACACACAGTGCTCCAAACGCTCACTGCTTGCTGTACGATTTACACCACAGAACAAACAGTGAGCACATGTCCAGGAGGAAGCATGTGCAGGATGATTGCCCTGCTCTGTGCCAACCTTCATCAGCAATTTTACATGAGATGGTTAACTATCCCACACTGCATGATGGGCAGGCCTGCTTTTACCCTAGTTTTTGGTTTGTGTGTCAAGACACATATAATGCTACTTTTTGAGTGTGAATAAAATATATGGAAATAAATTCAGATTTCCATGGCTTAACCTAGCACATTTTGGTCAACCTTCACATTACCAGAAAAATGTCATTAAAATGTGCAATGACATAAAGTTCACAGTGCCAAGAATCGTGCAAGCAGAAACCATTTACCCCAGATCTTCCACCCTGCATAAAGGCAGCAAAATCTCTTAAAACAATTTGCAGCAGGATTATTTTATGTCTTGAGCAGGACCATCTACATGTCCTCTAAACCAGTAGGGCAAAAATAATCCCTGTGGCACTGGAAACAGTGGAGTGAGTGCCGGAGTGAGTGCAGGGTTGGCAATTGGCAGCAGGGAAGTCCTGAGCTGTAACTAATCCGACATAAGCAACTGATTTATTATGTGGCCTTAGGCAAATCCCTTCATTCCTCTGCTTTCATTTAGCCATCTGTAAAGTGAGAACAGCAACGTGCACTTTGCAGGGATGCTGTGAACACGGGCTGCACTTGTGTCAGTGACTCCCAGCCACGCTTTCCAAGGAAACTTTAGCCCACCTGTGCAAAAAGCAAAGCCAGTTCATTCCCATGGTGCAGGCTCAGCAGAACAAAACCAGAATTGTGTGGAGGAAATTACCAAATTAGAAAGTAGAAAGTAGAGAGCAGAGCCTGGAAAACAGAGGCTCAAAAGACATTGCATTCAAAAAGGCACCAGTGTCTCTGGGATTTACTGAGCCTCTGGTGGATCATAAATATTTCTACCTCTGTTTAAAAGTTTTGGCAAAGTCCATGAGGTGAATATTTTACCCAAGGTAGAACATAAAAGCCATTTGATGTGACTGTGATTCTGACAAAAGGAAACTTTTTATGCAGACATTTGAGCCAACATTATCAAATTCATAAACAATATCCATTTTCTGTGTGTCATGTTTCTCTTCTGACTGGTTCTCACTAAAAGCAAAGAGCCTTCATTTTTTACAGAGTACTGCAAAATACAATAGGTATTATCAAGAAAAGAAAAAAACAATTGATGTAGTCTATCAAAGCTTGTCATGTTTTAACTGAGTCTCAACCACAGTAAACAACAAAATGTACCAATGACAAGATAAAGTTCAGGCTTCTCCAGATAAAGCACCCACTTGAACAGAGAAGGGTGTACACGATCATTGCTTGGAGCATGTGGCTGGCAAAAGGTGTTCCTACAGCCACAATATTGGGCAATAATTAGACATGTCTGTCCCATTCTCCATCCCTATGCAACAGGACACCTGTAATATGTCTTCTGACTGCCATTCTCTACCAAGAAAATTCTCTCATTAGTTTAGTTGAACATCTTTCCATGACAGAAAATAATTTCGAAACAGCAGCATCAGCGTGTTACAATCCCCTCTTGTTACAAAACCAGCTACGAGCATCATGGACCTAAGAGCAAGGTGCACAGCCTGAACCTGCCACTGAAAGTGCCATCTATTCCGTTATGCTCCCTGACCTTAGTGGCTTGATCTTATAAAATTAAAAACTAACACGCCTCTTATTTTTTTCTGGTTGTTGGAGGGAATGCTAAAATCATTTGGGTGAATTATTCCAAACAGCTAGTCCACAGTTTATACAGCCTCAACATTTATTCAAGGAAGGAAGAAAGATTTTCAGAAAAATATTTTACATATAACTGTGCAAGTACTTACATCTAATTGTACTGAAACTGCTCTTTGATGCAACTCATTTTTGTCCTTTCTGGAAGCTTCTTTACAGGCTACTTGTATCCCTTTCAATGGCCTACGAATGATCTTCTGCACGTACTTGACAGGCAGTGCCATGACTCAAGTGATTCCCATACAATTACGATCATTACATCTATTAATCTGCCAATAGCCCTACAGCTCATGCTCCTGCCTTCAATGCCATTCATCCCACCTCTTTACAGAATCATCACCTGCTTTTTCTCATAGCTGAGTCACCAGTCTGAACACAGCAACACTGCAGGTTTCTTGGAACTCTCCTTCTGACACCAACTCTGTGCCAGTTGTATGATTTTCAAGAAGAGATCTGTTGTGACTTTCTCACGGCAGATTTATAGAAAACTGTGGGGACCAGTGAGCCCATAGCACAAAGGAGCCCATTGGCAAACCCATCCCTAAGGATAAGAGATCCTCCGGTTATGATGACTGAAAGAGCCTCTCCCAGGATGCTTTGTTCCGTTATGCTAATGTACCCTAGTTCTGCTTCCCCGGTTGGCCATTTGGCCTCGCCACCCCCTTATACCTTATTGTTCCTTCCCTAGAAAGTTCTCCCTTCCCTACTCTCCCATTGGACCTTGTTCCCTGCCACTCCCTCAGAGTTTCCCCACTGGCTCCCATACCCTAGTCCTGCCTGTGTACCGCCCCTGTGCCCTCCGACCATGATGCCTCCTGATGCTTTCCCTGGCCGTGTAATAATCCCAGACCCTCCATTGTTCTGTGTCTTTTGTCCCTGGTCCCCTTCATGCCTGGGGCTGGAATAAACTTCTGCTGTGGAAATTCTGCACAAGGACGCTTCCTGCCTCTTTGCCGTCGATCTGTCAAAGAAGCTATCCAGTGTGTGTGTGTGTGTGTGAGTGTAGTGGCTTTGCGAGCAACTTTCTGCTGGAGCCATTTTGGGAGGTTGTGGCATCCCACCAGAACACCCCGCAAACTGACAGAAAACTCTCTGTTTCTTCTTCGAACTAGCACTGATTCATTGGAAAAAAAAAGGTGGAGGGCATGCTCCTCACGTGCCTGACTAGGTCATTTACACAGAATAAGCCTTTTCAGGAATCTACCAAATTAAAATTACTTTACTGCAGCAGCGAGTGGCATAACAAGTGTCCCAAATCACACAACTATCAGACTGGCACTGCGGCTGCCTAACAACATTAGAAGACAATTACCATTCAAAGCAGGGAAATACCATCTGACAGCATGAAGGTTTAACCAAAGACAAAACTATCCATGTTACAACCAATCACCCTGCATCACACGCTGTGATGTTTGTGTACACAGACCCCTGTCTAAGTTAAATAGCCCTTCTGCTATAATTTTGTCTGCAGTGGGAGCTCCATGTTAGATTGTGACAGGAGTAAGAGAGACTGTGAGGGAGAGAGATAGCTGTTTTCATTCTGCTTTACTCGATGCATTAAGTGTAGTTTTTACTACTTTGGTTCAATAATTTATAGTAATTGTATGCAATGCCTTCAAGATCCATTTGCAGGATGTTAGGTCTGAGATCATTCCCTTTCAGTTGCACAGCGAATCCTCCTTAGAGACCTCAGCCCTGACTCTTTCATCCCTACACAGAGGGCTAAGGATAAGCCAGCTGGTCATGAGAACATCAGGAGGACCCAGAGGGATTTGGGAGTATCACAGAGGAGGATAAGAATAAATTATCAGAGGCCTTTGTGCACAACCACTGGAAACCCTGCAGGCTCAAAACACAGGAAGAGCTCCTTCATCTGCCACTAGGGTCTGAGGCAAGCCACTGCAGCACATGAGGCTCTCCTTAAAGGTTAAGCAATTTATTTTTCATGTCCATGAAAGTACATGGGCCTTGGGAATAGTTTCCATCTCCCTCATCAGTTCAAGCCTGCTACACATTAAAGTACATAATACACAGCTAAAGCCATTGCCAGGCTGGCTCATAGCTCTCTGCCTGCTTTTCCAATTTCAAAACATTAACCATCTTTGAAAAATGTGCAGAAGATGTATTTGACACATATTCAAAAACAAACAGCTGAAGGGATAAAGGGGTGGCTATGCAGGGCCTTCTCATTATAATTCCCACTATAAAGAGCCTAGAAACCAAGATTAAATTGTTGAGCAATTTTTTCAAAACTACAATGCAAAAGGAGGTGAAGAAACTGGTACTTTAATTAAAACTGCAGGTAGTAGCAGCTATTGTCAGTGCATTAATCACAGTCTCTAGTACAGCAACAACTGATGCCTTCATTTTGTCATAAGGACACACTCAATAGCAAAGTGGTGCAGTACCAGCGTGAACACTGTGGGATGGATGCAGTGGTTCAGGACACTGTTGATCCTTCCTGAAGATTCCAGAAGAAAGAGGTTCACTGCTGTAGTGTATTTATGCTAAATTGTGACACCCGTGTTAACCAGTGGAAGAGCAGTGTGATTCTACCCATCCCTTGTCCGTTTGCTCCCAAATGATGAAAACAAGAAAAATATTTCCCCATTTATCCCACACTGACCAACCAGTTTCTTAAAAAAAAGGCAGGTAGCCCATAGCCACAAGACCCAGAGCTTTCCAATGCCCAAGTTGTCTAATGCTGTTCTAAAAGAAGAGTCTGGCAATTCAGGTATGATGCTGATGAAATATTACCATCATTCCTCCTGGAAGTGGATCAATTTATCACAATGTTTTTGGCTTTTATTCCATAAATTCCAGATACGAAGTGAAAAATACCATGGTGCTAAATATTTTGCAGTAATACATTAATATACTTACTGATTTAATACTATATATAAAAAGTTTTTAGGAGAAAACTGATATTTTTCTACCATTGTGATATTCCTGGCAGTTGATAGAAATGCAAAATTAAACAATGGCACTTCCTTTAATTTCACAGACTGTGATTCTTTCATGAAACTTTTAAAGATCAATTATGTCCCATCACTGCAGAAGTCAGGCTGAACTAAGTGATTTATGCATAAATAGCCTTATACAGTCAACTACTGTAGAATGAGCAACTCATCTGTTCAATGTACATGCAAAGTACTGTTATTTTTGCACATATTTTACCATAACATTAATCTTTCTGATGCTTCATATTTTCTGTCATGCAGGCATCTTGTTGTACATGTAGCTCTGTGTGACTTTCATAAAACATGTGTAGTTGAACAAAATAGAAACTGGAATCCAAGAGCAATTGTTTATGGATGGGCCTGTAAAATATCCCAAATACAAAATGAAAACAGTGAATTAATGCACTTCAAAGTCACCCTCAAAAATTTGCTTTCCTTTCCAGCGGAAAATAGAGGAAGAGTTTTCATTCCAGTAGAACTGCTGGGTGTGGCTTTTGAAGAAATGACATTGCAATAGCTTGTTGGGCCTTTCAGATTAAACTGATGGCTTGCCTGAAAACTGAAGGCACTCTTCCTCATCTGGAGCAGGGCTAGAGATACTCAGGCAAGACTCAGAAAACTCATTCTCCAACTCAGAGAGACTGGAAATATTAAGTAGCCAATATATGGTGATAGGGCTTGTGTCCTCTGGTGAGAGCTGAAAAAAATTTTGTCTGCCTTATTTTTAGTCCTACAGTCCTAGGAGTCAGTCATTTTATCACCAGGTACATCTCAATGCTGGTGTAACAGCAGCAGCACCATGGGCAGTACCCACAGCTAATGGAGAGTGGGAAGGAGCAGGGAGCCCTTCTGGATCTGTCATTTCCCTCCTGCTAGGCTGAAAAGATAAAGTCAGGAGAAGAAATGAGGGGCAGGCTATGTCCCAGTGAGTGGCACAGCAGAGCTCTGTCCCAGTAAAACAAAAGACTGTTGTCTACTCAGAGAAGCCACAAACTCTCATAGCAAGATGCTGGAATTCACTGGAACTTTTGTGAGTCTGAGAAATGGTCTACTAAGTCAGAATCCAGCCTGAGAGCTTCAGAAGTATTTTTGGGCTAGCTTATAAAATACACCTGCACAGCAGTGAAAATGCAGATTCATTAACAATTTCATTTCACATTTTTAACTGAAGAATTAGAATAATATTCATGGTGAATCCCTAATCAGGCAGAAATGCCATTTTATTTTGCTTTTGAAGAGTCCTGAAAATCTAAACTCAAAACAGTACACGATGCAAATGTTAAAGTAACAAAGAAATTCTATGACAGAGAAGAAATAAGCAGTATCTATTCGGGCAATATCTTAACAGAGCAGAGAAGCAACATTCACCAATCCTTTGTGTAGTCCTGGGTCTTTGATCATCCAGTGGAGTAAATGAGTTGAGGTGCATCTTTAAAACCCACCTGTAAAGGACTGAAGCACACTGACGCAATACAAAGCTTATCGCACATCTAAATCTATTACCTACAAGGAGCAGTTCCAGCACTGTCATACCCAACAAAACCTCCCTAGAAAACCAGGAAAGAACAGGTTTTTCTGCCAGCTTTAAGATGAGCATCTGGAAAATACATTTCTCTTTGGGCCTGATGTATTGTTATTTATCCAACAGCAGTGTGGCTGAGCCCCTGAGCACTGCGGTCTCTCTGTACCCTGCAGGCTGCTTTGTGCCATGTCGGTGGATGTGGGACCACCCTGTGCTCAGTCTGACTCAGCTCCGCACTGCTTCATAACTGCGGACAGGGAGAACAGAATGTCACTATCTCAGTGTGTTGCAAGAGGTTATAACCAAAACTGAAACAGAAATAACCATACAGGTTTAAGAGCTCTGTATCCAGCACTCACCAGTCATTAGGAAGATAATGAGGGACCAGGAAAGGAATTAATCAGAAAACCCATGGTAAGAACACAGCCTTTTATCAGAGGTACTTCCTCTGCTATGTCCTTGCACTCTCTGAGCACAACGTACTTACAGAATTTCATGCTTTATTGATCATCCCATACTTTAATTCAGCTAATGGATGGTACCAATTATTCAACCAGTTGGTCACGGAAAGATTTTAAATCATGCTGAAACAGAAATTACTCGCAAACCCATACTTTGCAGATTTTATGCAAGTGCTAGAGCATCACAGCTTACAGTTCAAACTCAGACAATACTTCGAAAAACAAAGAAGAATGGTCTGACTCCACAGCACTCTACAACCTGCAACCTTTTACATATATAAAAGACATAATGCAGCCAAACAAAAGCAGTATTTTTCATCTGCTTCCCAGTGACATCAATGAGGTACCTATCCAGGCAGATCATTTAGGAACACATACAATTTTCAACACACAAGCAATGTAATGCTACTTTCACCTTCCCAGCTGGGTAAACAGAGCTCCTGCTTTGGTAGATTTGGCCGTAAATAATGACTTGCCATAGAAGAAAAAGGAAAATACAGTATTAGCTGTTAGGTAAGATCTATAAGACCAAGAGGTTTCCCACCCCTCATCAGATGCAGGGGAGTTGAGTGGCCAGTGCCATCCCCTGACAAGACACATATAAACACAGGTCTGAGGGAAGAGATGGCAGGAAAGGGTAATAACCCCCTTATTTTCTGAAAGGGCTGAGGTAGGATCATGTGTGAGATGGCCAGTAACACCTCTATGGCAAAGAAAGATGAAGTCTTCGTGATTATTGTATTACTTCTGCTACTATATACTAATGACACAGGAAGCTTTTTTTGTTCCTATTTCTCTGCTATGCTGATCTTCTTCCTGGCTTGTTCCTTGCACTATTTTTTGGGTTTTGCTTTAGTTTTGCCTGTCTTTGCGAAGCAGAAGAGCACCAACATCTCCTGTGACTTAGGAAGAACTATAAAAACCCTGATTTGAAAGGACCTCTGGGTCTGCTGCCTGGATGCTTCAGGCAGCAAAGGATTCGCATGCTATTCACTTATGGTCTTCTGTGGCTGAAGGGAGCAGCAAGGGAATGCCACTATCACTGGCTGGTAGCGCAGCTGCTGAAGCATCTTTTTACAGATTTTAAACATCAGGTTTCTCTTCTATATGATCAGTGTTGCAATAAACAGCCCATGCTGTGCCTTAGCTTTCAACCTTCCAGCTGCTGAGACCAACTTAGCCTGATGTCTGGGGAGGTTACTCTAAAAGGGTATATACCACTGCATTACAGAATTATGTCATACACACATATAATCATGCAATCATACATTATATAAGGTAAGCATGTTTGCATGATGTATTCCATAGAACAAAAATAATTTTTGTATTATTTATAGCTTTTTTTAAAAAACTATACATGTGCAGTCTTTACAAAATGATTCAGTTACGCACACCGGTATAAGTCCATATGCATATACCCAAAAGATCATATATGTCTATGTGCTGTACATACAAAATTACACACAGTGTAGCCATAGACATAGATGATACAGATAGATATAGATACACATTCTCAGTAATATGAATGTCTTATTATATGAAAAGGGAACATAACAGCTTGTTTCCAGTGAAATTACAGCTAAGGTCCTTAAGCACATCCCTCCAGCTGCCAGTGACTGCTGAGCTCAGATACTGTGACGCAGGAGACATTTCCCCTCATAGAGAAAAGATACCAGTAAACTGCTGGTGGCTCCCATCTTGCTCGTCAGCAAAGTCTTCCATCAAATTGAAGATCTGGCAGTGTTTTGAAGGTAGCAGTATTTCAAAAGCAGCAGTACTGTGCAAGTGATTCTACTTTCCTCCTTCTTTGCAACCTTACACACCAGACACTAATACACAAAGCAAATAATCTACCCCTGTATTTGTGAATATATTTCTCTTATGCATGTGTACATACGCACCCAACACAGAGTGGTTGTGCAGGAGTTCAGGACAAATGGGTTTTAAAGCATGTAAGTACATATGCAGTCCTACATGTGCAGATTATCCAGGACTCTTCTACTTATAAGCAGAACAAGTGTAGATGAATGGAGAAAACAGCATAAAGCTGTGTTTGTCACCTATTTTATTTCTTTGTAACATTTATAGAGGATTTTGCAAAGCTAATTCTCAATCTTTACTTGCCATTTTGCAAACATGTTTAACATCTGCTGCATCAGGTAAATGTGTAGCTATTTACCCTTCTGTAGAGATCGTGCTGATTACATAAAGGAGCAGGTGTATTTCTTGGGTAATGCAGCTGAAACAGAAATATTTTGTCCCAGGGGAAACCAGCCACGATGTATGAAATGTGCTGAGGATACAGGATCCAGTGCTTACTAGGAAAGTCTCAGCCAACTCCCTTGCAAGGTGTGCAACCTCTGTACATCAGGAGCATCAGCAACTGGTAACTGAATGTGCTGTAATGAAATTATTACACAAACAATTGCAGACTCTGTGCTTTTAGTGGGTAGGACAAGAGCATTTTTTTTTCTCAGCAAGAGAGACTAACTAAGCCCTTTTTTTTCTCTCTCTGTCTCACACAAACACAAAAACTTTGCATAGAACAGCCCCTTATACGCCCTTCTTTCCTTTGGGAAGCATAGATATCCTAACTCCGTGAGTGCATGCAGCAGGTCAGTACCCAGCTGTGCAACTTTGTTACGGTAACGATTATGAACGATGTCAAAATCTACCACTTTCTACTCCTGGGCCAGTACCATCATTTGCTGTAGGTGCTCTTTGCCATATTTAATCTCAAATTCCAGCCTACGCCCAATGCTCTCTGCCCTGCTGTTCTCAGCTGATCAGCATTCAGATCCCAGGTCACACTCACAGCTGCCACTGCATCTTCCTTCATTTCAGCTTAGCTTAGCTTTCCTTCCATCCAGACAAAATACAGCACCTCCAAGCCATATCACACATAGGCAGCCTGTCTTTGGATGAAGTTACCTCACTGTATTTACTACGTAATTTGGTAGCTTACTCCTTAATGGGCTCTACTCTGGCTGCAGGCAGATCTAGTCCAAAGTATGTTAATTAGCAAGCAGTCAGACCTATGAAATATTGGCCTTGTAATTATCCATTGAAAATTTTCATCTTACTGAACCGCTTTTGAGCCCATCTAAATTGCTTCCCATCAGCCCAGCAGGGTTGCTTGAGAGGTAGGGACTGGTACAGTACAAAGAGGGCGAACCTCACTAACGAAACTCTCCCTGAGAGTAGTATGCAAATGAGATTTGTTTCATCCTTTATAGTCAGCAACTGTAAATGCTATATGGCTGCCCCACTCATTAGAGCAAAGGCATCATGCTGGATAAATACATTGCCTTCTATCCCTGTTGCTTCATTCCTCAGTAAAATTCAAACTCTGGAAGAACTGAGTAGTCAGTATTATTCACTGAGCAATGCAGCACAGAGGAACAAGCTTTTGCAAGAATATAGAGTCATGCTGCAGCCTTCTCGCTTCTGAAAGCCTAAGTGGTTTCCAGATGTTGTGCTTGCAAACTCTGCTCACAATCTGGAAATTCATGAAAGAGTTTTAGTTCAGAATTGCACAGAAAGGGCAATGAAATACTGCCCTGCTGGCACAGTTCAGCGTTAGGTGCTGCTCTGACATAATAAATTGTGAGAGACCACAGGCTCCTGCCTGATGGAGAACTTCCTTGGTGGGTTTTTAACAGCTCTTTGATCAGAGACTTCACAGTGTGATGCACAGATTGACTGAAAGACACAATGATGTTACTGAAGTTTGAATGTTGTTTGATTGCTACTGAATTGTACTAGCTCCCCTTGTCTCCTGTGTCACTTAATTCGATCTTTCTTGATCTTCCTCCCTGACATTTCTAATCACATAGCACACTTTTGCAAAGGCCAGGGGTGTGGGGGGGGATGCAGGACATGGGATTGCTTTCAGCCTTTTGCAGATCCAGTGGCCTACCACAGTATTTCTCTCTTTCGCAGTGGTGCTTAACTGGAGTTTTCCTCCATTCTTCCATCGCATTTGTACAAGTACATTCAGAGATGAGAATTCAGAAAAAAAAATATAAGAGCACAGACCTTGCAGGAGGTGAGTTTGTCATTATTCTCTTTAATGGCATTGATTTCCTTTTCATTTTCACTGCTGAAGAGAAAGGAAGAACTGTAAATAAGAGAATAATGCTACTGTCACTCTGACATACTGTAATGAACGGCACAATACTCCTTGAATGAAAAACACAGGAAAGCAGTTCTGCAAAACTACCATTTCCAGGGTCATAGGTGATACATCTATGGAGTTTTGATTTTTTTTTCTGGCTTACAGTGTAATGTAATCATAGAAATGTAGAATCAGAAGATGCTCAAGGGGTCCTATAGGACAGCCCCCAGTGAGACATTTAATGTCCTCCTCTGAGGATAGGGGAGTTTGGCATCTCCTACACCTCTCCTGGCATGCGAGGACCGAGGCTCAGGTGCAGAAAGCCCAGCTTATCAAAGTGCAGGATGAGCTGCACCTACCCAGCATGTTCCTTCTGTCCCTACAGCACTCCTGGACCCATGTGGCAGGGCGAGCTGAGGAGACTTTGGCCCAGAACAGACCACTGCTGCACCAAAATAAGTCACCCTAGCCCCCTAATCAACTTCTGGGCAAGCCAGAGGCAGACACCAGGCTGAAAACTTCTGATCTACCCTATCCCTCCTCGTACCACACACAGTTCCCTGTCTCCAATGACCCCCACACATCCAATTTGTTTGCCTAAGCTCAACAAAACATGCTCTATGACTATGCATGCTGCATTTACCCTAGAGAGAAACCTTTTCCTACTGTCAAAACTAAATATTCTCCTAATGTAAATTAGACTAATTTATTCTGGTGTCTCAGCAGAAAGTAAACCATGGCATAAATTACTAGTTCCAGAGAGATCCTGTTTTGTGCTCCTGTCATACTTCAAGACAAAGCCTGACCCTAAGCAATCAGAGGCATATTTTTGACATAGGACTGTCACAACATAATCCAGCAAGCAGGTAAGGACAGAAAGCTTTGCCATTTCTTAATGAGAAAGCTGCTTGGAAACACCTCTTTTTTGGGGTGATGCTGAGATACAGGAGAGTAACTTGCAGCAGTCTTACATTGTAGGGTTAGATACAGCCTGACAAGATGACTTGAAAAACTTGATCTGGTGATGAACTGTGCCAAGAAAAAGTAAGTCTGTTTTAATTGAAATATTTCCTGAAATAACTGTTTGGAGATATCTGAGTTCATCAGTGAGTCAGATGCAAAAGGAATGAAGCTATTTGCACTTACCCAAATTTGCACAACTGAATCCCATTTAAAAAAAAAAAAAAAAAAAGCTTTTTTTATTAAATGCAGCTCTACTGCAATGGGAGAAATGGAGCTGGGGGAGGGGCAGGCGAATAACCACCAGGTTAAGCTAACTAACAGTGTTTTAAAAAATATAAACGTTTTTAAAAAGAAAAAAAAAAACAGCTAAAAACCCCCAAACCCTCAAATGCATTTCTTTGCATTGCAGTAGAATGTTGGTGTCTGGGGGATGTTCTGGTGGGGTGCTATGACCTCCCAAAACCGACTCCAACAGAAAGTCAGTCGGCAGCCACTGCATTCACACAGACACACACACTGGACAGCTTCTTAACAGGTCGATGGCAAAGAGGCAGGAAGGGGCCTTGTGTGGAATTGCATAGCAGAGGTTTATTTCACCCCCTCTCATCCCATGTGAAGGGACAAAAGACCTTGGGGGATGGAGGGTCCCAGGTTATATACGGGGGCAGGGAAAGCATTAGGGACAGGGGCGGGACACGGGACTGGGGTACAGGAGCCAATGGGAAAATCTGAGGGAGTGGCAGGGAACAAGGTCCAATGGGAGAATGGGGAAGGGAGAATTTTCTAGGGAAGGAACAGATAAGGTATAAAGGGGTGGGGAGGCCAACTGGAGAAGCAGAACTGGGATACATTTTGCATAATGAAACAGCATCCTAGGAAAGGTCTTCTTAGCTCACTCTAACCTGGAGAGGATTTCTATCCCTTGTATTATGGGCCCACTGGCCCCCACAGTAGAAGCCCAGAGGATATTGTGAATTCTTCTAGATTTCAGCAGACTATCAGTCACTGTGATTTTGTCCCTCTCCTATTTAGCAATCAAATGCTCACATTTTACTTGGTCTTGGACACATTTCTTTAATCCTTCTTACAGAGAAAACTTTACTGAAACAGATTGTTGTACAGCCAGGTCTTTGGTATTTCCATTGCTGTATTTATCTCTCCATGCATTTCTGAATGAAAATAATCAGAGCATCAGCTTCTTTCCATCTGCACAGAAAGAGGAAAGGTTGAATTTCACTGCTCAAGACTGCCTTATAGTCCAGTATTTTAAATGAGGCCATTTGAAAGAGAACTAAATGTCTGAAAATGCCATAAACTTCCTCGAAGAGAATGCATTCTTCTGCAAGTTAAACTTACTTGCAAGGCTGAATTTACAGTTAACTTTAGTAGAGACTTGCAACAGAGGGAGGGAGTAAATGCCATGATGCCATGCTGAGATAGGCCTTTATGTGAGAGGAAAAAATACATATGTGAAATTCTGAAGTACTTGAAAAGCAGTGTTAGTGTCCAGAGAGGGAATTTATGTGTCACGCAGATTTATCTGCCCTTATGAGGTCAAGTCTTTTATACTGGTGGCTTAACAGTAGGAGTTTAGTTTTCACAGGAGTTTTATGACACTGGCTTTCTGAATATCTCTCTGCCTATCAAGCACTCACAGACAGGAATAAAGATCAATGTATTTTTAACTTACTTACACGGTACATTTGTTACAGATTATGCCATTTTGAATACAGACAATAAGCCTCAGAGCAGGACTGTGAAACAGACCTTCAGGCAGAAGAGGAGTTCTGCCTATAGGAAAAAGATGCACAAGAAAACTTAAATGAAGAACTGTTGTATGTCAGACAATAAAAACACAGAAGGAAAACCACAATAAGAAATGAGTTAACTGTACACCAAGAAATGCAAGCTAGGTCTAGTCAAAGACCATCTAAGGAGAACCTAAAGAGCTGATACACCAGACAGTCACTGGCTCTTCAATATCATTTCCCCTCTGCTTCTGCCAGACTGTGGGCTCCTGACCACGTCTCTGTAGAATAAGCTCTACAAGTAGCTGGGAATTTTTATATGTTTATGTTAGTCATCAAAGAATGAAAAGGGCAGAACAGAGGAAAGCAACCACTGAGTAGCAGGATAGCCCAGGTCCAGGGCAGTAAGGCAAGCAAGAGGTGGTGGGAGCTGCAGGAACAGGAGCCTGGTGCTCTGGGCCATGCTGAGTGTGCAGAACACAAACAAGAAGAGCTTCAAAAGCCTGATCATCACACAGAAGTCCAAGGTAAGGCAGATACTGTCTGAAGTCACAGCAGCAACCTAAGGAGCTGTGACAGACTAGCTGGGCCTGGAGCAGCAGCCCAGCAAGGGCCAAGGAGATGTGAGATTGTCATACAGAAGATGGGCTCTAACTCTGGGAGGTCAAGTGTGTAACAGATATTTGTTTGGATGATTGTAGGTGAATAAAAGATCATGCTGACCTTGGTTTTATCGACTTGAAAAGCTGTCTGCTTCACCGGGTGAAGTGGGCTGCACAGAATTTCCAGGTCCAGTGGGAACACACCAACACAGGGAGGTACCAAGGAAACATCACCATCTTTCCCCTGCACTGCGATTCAAACTTGGTTACATTACTCTGAACCCCTTTCCTAAACCAGTTGCGTTTACAGCGTAAGTAACTCACACTTGCAGTTCATATCTGTTGGTTGCTTAATCTTCAGTGCTTCTCTTAAGGAGTTTCTAGATGTCAAGACTGCCACCCTGCAGATGAGGAACCTGGTACCTGGAAGGTGGTGCAATGTGTTTAGAAGCAGAAGACAAGCAGTCCAGATACAGCAGCACAGTATTAGCAGGTAGCTTCAGTGACATGATATTTAACTGATGTAAAAATGTAACCAAATACTGTAACCGAGTAGCTCCTGCGTGTCTGCCAAAATCAAACTGCCTCTCACTCCTGTGTGCTCAGAGGCGTCACAGGCTCCTGAACAAGAGGAGTACGTCAGCACCACCTCCTGGCAGCCGAAAACTCCAGAAATTTAAGAAATAAAACGGAAGGTAAGATAAAAACTCTCATCTCTTTCTGGGAAAGACAGCAAAATCATGCTGTCCAAGCACTAATGATAATACTTCCAATTCCTATAATGGTCTTTTTGTACCAGGATATATACCTGCTGTTTGGGAGTGATGGTCTAGTCAATGCCTTGAATGAATACAAGACACCATGGCAGGGAGAAGGATAAGACATAAACACACAAAGACACATATCTTTGACACATTAGCATAAGGTTGAAGTAACCCCAGAAACTCTCCTCACATCAAATGTTGTCATCTGAAAGCCAAAGCACTCTGAAACTTTAGTGGAATGGCATGAAAGAGGATTTGGAATGTGTTTAAGCAGTCTTTGCAGTGTCTGAGTACATTCATGCTTTACTTGCTCCTCACAGCAGTTGCAGCTGAGACTGTGGTCTCCTTACAAAAGTCAGAAAGGCAATGTCAGCATTTGTCTTGAGCAGAGAAAAAGCAATTCATAGACAAGTGTTGGCAGTTTTCTTCAGACAGTGTTGGATCCTGCACTTGAACATGACGGCCTCGCAAAGGGCAGCATGTTGATTATCAGCACTATAAAAGGACCAAGACAGCTCTCTAGCTCTTTCTTTGCCCACTTGACAGTGTAAAATGATGATGTAGGAGGGAAATCACTGAGCATAAAATGCTCCCTGACTCTGAAAAACCACATGGAAGAAAAAAGGAAGAAACACTTGCAATATTAAATGAAATTACATTATTCTTATGCCAGTTCTTCAAGATGTGAAATTACTCAAGCAGAACTGCTGGTAATCAGGAGGGCCAACTGGCAAATTGAAACCTGTTTATGTCTATGGGAAAGATAAAGGTCCTAAAACAGATGAGAAATAAACTTTAACATTTTTAAATAAAACTGAAAAAGATGGGTTTGGGAGAAATCCTGACTTTGATGTCTCAGAAAGAAGCTGCAAACTTCAGCATTTCATGAAAGGTAAACAGCAGACTCTCAGGATCTACACAGAAGGCTTCTAATTTGGAGGTGAGACAATTAATTTTCTCACTCCCAAAATTCAGTGAAGGGTTCTCAGGAGCCCTCTTCTTTTCTTGGTTTATATAGCTCCCTTCATTTTCTTGTGGCCAAATACAACTTCTAATTTACATCAATAGAAGAGCTATTTGCAGGCATTAGCAAGCTCTAGCTCCTTTTTTTTTTCCTGACACAGAAACAAGACCTTTATTTTAATAGTGGATTAATCTATTTGTAATTGTTAAAGGTTTTTAAGAATAAATTTTGCTCATTCACTAAAAAAAAAGTGTCACAGGTGAATTTGGTTTTTTGGGGAGTACAGAATGGCACTCCAAGGACAGACTTGGTCCCTCTGCTCTTCAGCATTTGAAGAAGAGTCACCTGGGTAAATCTTGCTGAAGAGATGCTATAGGCTATCGTGTTACGTTCTATTAAATCTGGCAAGAGAAATGTTCAAAGCTAAATCTCACAGATCCACCTCCAAAAAGTTAGGCTGTTCAGAGAACAATCAATATCTAAATTTTCTTGGAATCAGGAGGAGGGAATATTTGTAAGTGAGATGAGTCACAAATTCTTTGTCTCACCTACCACTTCCCAAGCATACTAAATACAAGGTATACCATCTTCATCCAAAAATTAACTGAATGAGTCTGTTTTACAAGCCAGACAGAATCAGAGGGGGTAAGCCAGACAGAATCAGAGGGGGTGGCTACACAGCATACATAACGAAAAAAAAACCAGGTCAGCTTTTGCTGAAGTACAGTACTTTTTCGACCTTCCATTAAAGCTTAATATCTCAAAGCAATATCAAGTTGATTTCTTGACTGGACATCCAGCCCCTATTCCAAGTTTCAGAACTTCCTCCATTGTTGATACTGGACCTTAAAATTAAGGAGGAGGGGATGGATCATTCCCAGAGCTGTCCATGGCTTTGTCTCAGGCGGGCACTTGTTGGTCACAGTGAAGACCGTAAGGTAGAAAGCACTTGTATTTACCATCTGTGCCCAACTTCCTCTCAAATTGTTCAATGTTTTCAACAGCTGGGAATGCAGTTTTGCTTTGTTCTGTGCAACAAGCTCTTATACAAACCATGGGTTTTGTGGGACAGAGCTACGACAACCTTTTTCACTAATATGCTCAAAGCAAACAATCATTTAAAGACATCAGACTCCTCATTGCAGCAGATGCTCCTTTGCTATTTGTGTCTTTAAACACATGATAATGTATAGCATATGTTTGAAGAAGGACAATAAGCATTCATGCTCCCAAGCTAAGGGATAGTTACTCAAGTCTGTTATAAAAAGCAGTATGCAAGAATTAGTATTATTCATCAGTTCTATAAAGAAGAATAACTATCACTCTTAAAAAGCCTAGACAGATGGAAATTAATTCAGAGGAAACTCTCGTGAACAAAAGCACAGATCCCAAATGTTTTGCTTACACCACTTTGGTAAGTTATAAATAAATAATTTTTAATGACAAAGAGACAGCTATAAACATAATGGTTATTTTCTCTTAAATGGGGTATAAAGATCAACTGAGAAGTTTGGCTTAATAAAACATGCTCAACTTTTGCAATCAAATTATATAATTCAAGTTAAAAACTTTTAATTAAAAGTGCTTTATAAATTGCATTCATTATGTATGTTTGCAGTGATATATTTCTTTGCCCTCTGGAGCAATCTGTTTTCCTTAGTTTCTTTTTTTCACTTAATAAATTATCCTCATTTACACAAAAATGTTAATGCCAAACTCTTTATTAATAGGATAAATATGGACTTCAGTAACAACAAATTATGTGTCACTATTAAATGATCTGCCCCTTCCCAGCCTAAGTTCACTGTTCAGCACCAAGCCTCCAAATGGTTTGGCAGCTGCTTTTTTCAGCACAGCACAAGAAATGTTTAAAGCAAAGATTTCAAGAGTTACATCCTTTGGGATGGTCTAGAATGATTTGAGATTTCTTGTGCCTTATTTTGAAACAGGGCAGTGAATGCTTTCCTTCGCTGCATTGGCTTTCTTCCCACAGTGCTGCAGCAGATTAGGATGCACAGGAAAGCAAGTGACAGGGCAGACTGGCTCTGTTTCTTAGCTGACATGAACAATTTGACATTTGAACAAATTTAGGACATGAGCCCCCAAACATATTGTGTTTTCTCACAGATTTTGGCTGCTATACCAGATGTCCCATCCTTACACAGACCCCACAGAGGCAGCTCAATGGAAATGGGCAAATTCTGCTTCCATGGTAGAATTACAAGGACATATCCAGAGATAGCAGAGTGTCGTGCTTTTCTTATAAAACCTTACTGAATTTTTTCACAAGAACAAAAATTCAGGACATGGTCTTGAACATTCCCAACTCTGGCACCCAGGCAGCAAGGAGAACACTACCATCTGATGCAAAACCAGGGACAATAAGGACACAGTTGAAGGACTATGTTAGGACAAGTAATGGCTAAAGATCCAGGAGAGGCTAGTAAGCCTGAGATTAGCTAAGAAAGAGGACTGACTTCAGAGCATTGAGGAAAAGACCATGATAGATGTAGCCAAGAAGGATCTCTAACCACCAAAGGATCTTTCTCTTCAAGATGCAGAGCCTAATTCCAGTTTCCCAAACCTGGTATCAGCTATGAGCTATAAAGCACCTTGGAAAGGGCACTTTTCATTCTCCTTTACTGCTGGTAAACAGGTGATGACAATCTGATACTGCTATCAGTTATTGTGCTGCTGAAGTGACAAAGATCTCTGCGATAGAAGGCTCTGATTCTGTCAACAGACAATTTCTCATGAGAAAATTTCTGTTATTTCAGTCTGCCTTCTGAAAATCCAAGACTACACAGATATTTCTTCTGAAGAATCAGTCAGATTGCAAAGTCAAGGATTTAAAAGTTAATAAATGGTAGAATTAAGGATTTATAGACAGCATCACTTTGTGCAAATTCGCCATGACACAGTTAATAACTACAGGGTCAGAAGAAGCCAAGGTGCAAACGTCAACACTTAGTTGGATAAATCCCTTATTTACAGACATTTATTTTCCAGAGTCTGGATGCTTATCTTAAGCATGTTTTTTAACACTTTCAGTGGCAGTTGTTGGGTGCTCAGCAGCTTTGAGCATTTAACTTAAATATATTCAGTCAAGTACTAAAATATGAGACCTTTCCAGACAATGGCCATGTGAGAAAAGTCAATGGACAAGCAATGGCCAGGAGTTTTGTGTCAGAGACCAGGAGACTCTGTCCCTCCAGGGCAGTAGCACTCCCTCACCTAAGAATTTGGTTTTTTCCTTATTTACAGTTCTCTCTACTTCCTTTTCAGAATTTCCTGTTTCTAGGTGATGTTGCAGCTCAGTGACCTTTAAGATGTTGGCCGTAGTTGTGGGTAACAAAGGTATGAGAGGGAAGAGGAAGCTGCTTCACTGCTGTTACATGTGAAGGCACCCTGGTGTGAAGGGCTGAAAGCCCTCTGTGGCCAGCTTTCAGGGGGTTCTCATCACACTGGCATGCCTTATTTGCTCTGCAGAGACAATGGACGGTTTATATCCATTTCACAGGTGTTTACTATCTTCACCCATATGGAGAAAAAGCAGGTTGGAGAGTGATCAAATTGTAGCCTGAGAAGAGAGACAGACAAGGTTGTAAACACCTGCACAAAATCACACGCTTAGTTTCTTTAAGGAGTAGGACACTTCTCTTGGCAGTACAGTTTCCTTCTGTCCCTGGCCTGACCTCACAGAAAAAAAACCCACAATTTTTCCTCCTTTAAAGATATTGATTTTAATACAATATTGTGGTGAGTTGACCCTGGCTGGATGCTGGGTACGCAGCAAAGTCACTCTGTTACACTACTCCCCAGCTGGACAGGAGAGAGAAAACACAATTAAACACTCATGTGTGGAGATAAGGACAGGGAGAAATCCTGAATGTAACCACTGCAAACTTTGAGAGAAAACCTGAATGTAACCACAAAGCTGATGGGTACTATGTGTTTGTTCATACTTCCTGATGACATTTTTGACATCATGCTTAGCCTGGAATGAAAGATATATAAATATGTATTTCATTTGGCAGCCTGACCTAGATAAACAATATATCACTTTCATGGATACAGGACTTACAAATGTCTCTGGAGACTAGAAATTTGCTGGCCTTTTGTGTTCATATTGCTTTGGTCTCTCATATGTTAAATAATTCAACCATCTATTTTCTGATTGCAAAAAGCTAGGCTTGACTCAAGTTTTCTTCAGCAACATGAGCCTGCAGAGCAAAGAAATGGTAACAGCAGGCTCCTGTGTGGTAAATCACTTTTGTGACAGCATTTTGTTCTTGCTGTGAGCATGTGCTACACTAGCATCTATTTATATTTTATTGAATAAGTCAAAGTGTGAATTCCAAAAATAAAACCAAAAATGTTTCTTTTATGAGGAAAAATAGTGATTCTCAAATACATATACTTATTTTTGAGGACATGAGTGAGTCAACAGCATGTCTAACCTTTTACTAAGGAACGGTATCTGTGTTATTGAAATATTTTTTCTTTTCCTCCAATAAATTAGAGGATGGAAGGACAGGTATCTCTTCTTTGCACAAGAGCTTGATGCAACACAAAAAGTATTGAACCACTAAACATGGATTCATTAACTGTTTTCCCAGCAGAAGCAGTATGCAGTATTTTTGCACTATTTTTTGCAGTATTTTTACATTTCATGTACATTAACTCCCATCAAACAAAATATTTCTCATAAATACATACCAGGGTCATTTTAGTTCCACCTTAAGTAGAAGATTGACTTGAAAGTATTTGGAAGAAGAACACTGGTGACACCCTGTCAGTACTAACCACATTTTCAAGATTTCTCTGGTTAGTCTTCCAAATCCATATGAGCTGCTCTAGAGTAGACCTGCAGAAAATACAGCTGGAGGAAACCCTGAGAGATCCCTCAGCTTGTGCTAAATGAGAGGTTGTCTGACCCTTGCAGGGCAGGCATTGCTGTACAGAATTACCAGGCAGACTTCCCCTGAGCACAACCTTCTCCTCACCAAGGAGAGCAGTGGGGCCACCATGCTGGACACGATGGCAGCAGCCACGGTGCCTGTGTCCCCTTCCTGCTGCTTTTGTTCCATCCCAAGCACTGTGCCCTCACTGCCTGCCAGCTGCCTGTGTTTCTCAAGGACCTGCTCACGTCTCCACATCCTAAAGGAATTTCATACTACAAACCAGCATCAGGGACTCTGTACATTGCAGTTAAGATCAAAGAAGCAGTGAACATGTGTGGCCTAATAAATACTTCATAGCATTACAAACTAACAAAAATTCTTAATGCTGCCTCCACATTTCTAGGTAGCCTTAAATGCTGACATAAGGAAGTTAACCTTTACTTTCTCAAATGATGGCTATTCTAAATATATAGCATATAAAAGTACAATAGAAAGTGTTATTTTTAAGTTTTTTATAGGGTGGTGGAATTTTTTTGCTAGGATGTGTATGTTTAAGATTTAGACTACAATATGTGTTACAGTGTTCAAAGGGCACATTCAGCTTGTGGTTTGGCAAAAGCCCTGCTTGGAGACACACTCAAGGTTTTGTGCCTTTGACAGCTTTATGCTCATGTTATCAGCATGTTCATCTTCTCTTGGGGTTTTAGCATTCTGAATGTTTACGGTACAGTGTCTTCAAATCAAAATAATGAGACACAAGCAGGCACCATCTTATGTATGTCACTGTCAGTAATTGAGAGGGACTGCTTACGTGCAGACTCTCATGGCTGTAACCCCAGAGAAGAGCTTAAACTCTATATTGAACTATAAGTCTAAATTTAGAACCATTATGGTCCTTCATTAATAATAACAATACTCAGCAGTTGAGCATAGCAGTGCCTTTTATGGGAGAACCTTGAATGTGCAATGAAAGCACTAAACAAGTCACAAAACACCCTTAGGTAGTTCAGAATTATATTACCCCTTCATTTTAAGAAGGAGTTTCAAGAGGTTTTTTTATAATTTTTTTTTTCATTATCTTCATCTAAATGTTTGAAAGGAAAACCAGGTCTGCTTAGCTTAGTTGTTAGTAGGTTTTGTGGACCATTCTGCTTCTACTCATAAAATTTAAAGCCATGTGGAATAACTGTGATCATCTAGTCTGGCCTTATGGATAGCACAGGATTGCTCTTCCTGGCCAGAAGATGGACGTTTTCCAGTTCTGTAGAGCAGTATTATATCCATATCCTTAATACACACATTATTCACTCCATACACATATGCCATACAGAGTCTAAGTAAATCAGGCCTGTTAGAATGAAATCAGTTTCTGGGACCTGTCAGTCTCTTACAAATTCACTTCACAGTTGATCTTCCTCAGCAGAGTACATGTTACTGCCAGCACCTGCACCACAGCACGGTGGTTTATGGACTGGACTCTATTCATACACCTCCACAGCTCGACACTGCAGAGGTTTGTTGCAATTAGTGTAGCATTCAGCTTGGTGTCTTACTGCCCACAGTGAATTACGTCCTTACTGTGAGCAGAATATTGAGTGTTCACAATAAAAGATGATGGATTTCTGCAAGGAATATTTTTTAACAATTACCCTGTGCCACGTGCTCCCCATTAGCATAGCAATGAACCACTCTCTTCTGAAATAACTTGTGAAGGATAACCTGCCACAGAGGCTTTCTCTTTCCTTTTATATTTAACTCATTTCAAACATGCATGATGTGAGAACAAAACAAAAGCCATTATGACAACACATGAGTACATGCATAAATTCACTGGAAAACAATAGAATGAGGGAAAATAGTCGAAAACAAACAGCAAAGGTACAGGTACACTAAAAGAATGCATACATATCACAACAAACTGAAACTGCTCTTTTTACTGTTTTGCTTAATTCTAGAGAGGAATAATTCTATTCATATTCCCTTCAAGGGAGATATATCATGTGTAAATCACTGGGCACTGTATTTTTAGTGTTCAAAAGTGTTTTCTATTAGGATAGGATTTTTCCTATTAAAAAACCTTTTCCTGGGAGCCTTTCTGTCTATTGTTGAAACAGTGGCTGATGACATATCAGTGAAAAGACCCTCTTTGGGCACCAGACTGTGCTTCTAAATATATCTCTTTTTCATCAGAACCTGGTGGGATTTAAAAGTAGCAGTGTAACAATAATATTCCAGGTATGGGGAGAATGTTCTTGTCAAACTGTTTGCAAATAAAATCCAGGAAATGAAAAGAGAAGGTATGAAGGAATGATGGGGGGAAATGCTTCCTACTCACAGGACCTTGCCAGCAAATAGAAATGCTTGAGGAAGGTTATTGTACTCAGTTGTAGAGATATGAGTGGAATACATCTTGGCAACATTCTTTTGTTCTGTACAACAAAACAGAGTAGCTGTTGTTTACGTGTCCTATCAGGGCCTCATACATGGAGAACAGAAAAAATGCATGTATCAGCTACCAGTATGCCTTCCAATAAACCCTGAACAAGAAAAGAAACACAACAAGGCACGTGTTAAATCAATACTTTCAATGTCTGGCAGAAAGGAAAGACGTTAAATATTTTGTTGTTGAACCAGCTGTAATTATGACAACAAAGAAAGGGACAGGACAGGGAAAAGATGGCACCAAATTTAAGGGACATGGAAACCAGGGACTTAAAAGAATTTAGAATAAAAGAAAGAAACTCTGTCAGGCTCATGCATCTGCATTACACCAGCAGCCTGAATACAAGGTATACAGGTCCATGCAAGGAGGCTTACTCTTACACAAATACAGCTGCTCCCACAGCAAAATCTCCTGCAGTTACTGAATCCTTCCTGCTCACTCTGTGAAAAGGTGTGTTTTGCTGGGAATACTCTAGTATCCCTTCTCGGCCAGTGCTGCTAGTTGCAGACCTCCTCTGTCCCTCAAGGAGAAGGGACAAAAGTTACTGCAAGACTGCAAGCATTTACGGGATCTCTGAAAGTAGCTAGTGCTCAGCATGATTTTAATCACTCCATCTGCCACCTGAGGAATCCTGGGTTAAATACATGCCTTTAACAACTGTGGGCAGAAGGGCTCAGGTAATAGGTCTTGCCAAATGAAAGGCTAAAACCACAATTTATTCCACTTTGTGACATCAGTCTTGACAGTTATTTGTCAAAGCTGCTGAGTGCTTTTTCTGACAGGTTTCTTTAGGAGAGACTGGTCTTGAGAGTAACGGAGGTTGCACTAACTTTTGAGGAAGGCAGGAGTACAAGAATACAAGGGGCTTCTACTGAGACAGCTCTGTAATGAAATTTGCATAAGTGAGCAAAAGCAAGGGGGAAAATCAATGATATGAAGTAACATGGACTTCGATGCTTCAATCTCTGTGCTTTTCCACGTAGAAGCATGGCGGGGGGGGAGGTGTTGGACGCATTTGCATTTAAAATGTCACTGCTTTCTTTTTCAGGTAGATAAAACATTGGTTTTCATTCTCTTTAGAATATATTTACCCAAAAAACAAATCACCTGTAATACAAGACACGTCTTATTACCTCTAACACACACGCACACAGTTCTTACTCTTACACATTGAAGACCCTGTCATTGATTTTTTACTGAGAGTTCCCATGAGGTCAATGAAAGCTGGGAAAATGTGACCATATGTTTCAGTCTTGCCCTTGGTTGGGTAGTTACTGACACTTTCTTTATCCAACATTAAAGCTTCTTCATCACATTTTATGTTTCAAAGATATAAGTTATTTTAAAGTAATTGACTGAGATAGTGATCTCTGGAATTAAGATAGGTGTAATTTGCATACACACCTGCTTTGCTATAAATTGCTGGCAAGGAAATGCAGTATCTAAACTCAAGATGCTTTGATCATCCCCATGTTATATTTAATATGCTTGCAGTGAGGAATCTGTGGGGAGGGAAGAAGGGAAGGAGGGAAGGAGGGAAGTTTGCTTCAACCTCTAAATAAAAGCAGAATGACACTACCAAAACTTGTACAAAGATCCTTATCTAATTTTTATCTTTTTTAATTTGATCCTTTGCATGATAACAACAGTGTCATTACAGGTGAATTTCCAGACATATAGAAACATAGCATCATAAAATTGCTTAGGTGGGAGAAGACCTTTAAGATCAAGTCCAGCCATTAACCCAGCACTGTCAAGCCCACCACTAAACCATGTTCCCAAGTGCCACATCTACACATCTTTTAAATACCTCTGGGGATGGTGACTATTGTTTCACACCTTCGGCTTAGCCAAAATATATTGCTTGAACTGCATGGTATGAATCCTTTAAGTGCTGCTTGTGTAAGACTCACTCAAAGTGAATTAAATCCAGCACTGAAAAAAATTCAGGCTGGTCCTACTTTTATCAATGCAATTCAAACTGGAATTACCCTGCACCCTGGCCATTCTTAGGACTTTTCTATTGTAAATGAAGCTAAACATAAAACACTTGTTTATAATGCTGGGTAAAACTCTCTAAATTGCTATCCAGCATCAAGTAAAATTAGAATACTCCCTTTACTTCCCCCCCCCAAAAAAAACCCCATGGTTTTGCAGTAAGTTTTCAGATAGTTTTGACTTCTTTATATTCCAAAACAAAACCTTTCTAATGAGTCTATTTTTAGTATCATTAGTGAAAGGTCTATAAGAGGCATCTAGGTGCCAACAAATTTAAATCATTATTAGCAGGTGCTGTGAAAAATCCAAGTCTCCGCTTTAAGAATCATAAACTTAGAGAAATACCAGGCAGCCACATTAAACAAACATGTTGCAAACCAAAAAGAGAGGGGGCACAAGGAGAGGTTAGTGGTGATTGTTTCCTGTAACTGCTGTTTCAAGTGCAATATACCTTACTTTGGCAAACTGAAGCTAAAAAGGATATGAATGTCAGAGGAAAATAGTAAAAAGGCTGCAGGGAGGTATGAAGAAGACTTAGAAAGAAATGAAGCAGTCCAGAAAGGAAATCAAGGGCTCTGAAGAAGGGAGAAGGCCTGAGGGATAAGAAAATTTGAGACCCCACGTTAAAAACAACCATAACCCCTGGTTAAGCAGAAGCTGAGAGGGCAGAAGACAGTCTGGGACCACCATTGTCAGGTTAATTGCACATGATCATCTGTGTTACACTGTGCACCAGCCACTTGTCGAGTCTTTCCATTGGCTGAAAACATAGATTATAAACTCTTCAAGAAAGAAACTCTCTTTTACTGAAGATTTGGTAACTTTGCAGTTAGCACAATGGAACAATGATTTCTGGTCTGGGTCTCCCACAACACAAGGACAGCTATTAAATGCAGAAACTGTACAGCCCTCTGCAGTCATCCTTTACACTGCGTGGTTAATGCAGTGATTTTCCTCATATGGCCTACAGACTCCAAGGAAATTATTATTTCTAGGTTCACAAAAAGTAACTAAAAGCAGCATTCGATTATAAACAGTCTAATAAGTAGTCTATGCAGGAATCCGTAGCTCTCCTGGAAAGCACTGGAGCATAAATATATTGGAAAAAATGATGAAAGCTTGAGGCCTTGTATAATTTTGCAATAATCAGCAAAGGAGAAAGAGAGACTCTGCCTTTTTGGCCAGCACATGGTGCATGCCCTGTTAGGCAGCTGAGGAGCAGAGAAGGTCCCATGAGCCTCCAGTGACCCTGCACCAGGATGCTGCTGCCTGCTGCCGGTTTCTCCCAGAGTGTAGCAGAGGGGTATCCCCACAGGTGAGACCATGCAGACTGGAATAAGAACTCCAACTTCAAGTCTTCATAAGGTGCATAATCTCTATCTGGGTTTTTTTGCATGCATGTAATTTGAGACCTTATACCATTTGTCTAATTGTGCATACACTGAAGGTTGTTGCCTTGGCAGAGTGGATGTTCAGCTAGGATTTAGGATGTACCAAGGGCTTAAGAAAGGGAAAAGAAAATAGATGATTGTGCAGCCTATTATATTTGGCTGACTATCTCTCCTTTTAAGAAATGAAACCCTTAGAAAGCTGTTGAGCAGAGCAGGGCAGACACACTGTGCATTCATACTGCCCATGTTCCTTTCACAGGGTCAGGCAGAGACACCACATTAGGTAAAAGTGATAGTTATATATCCATTGAAAACATGCCTTTCATTTTTGACCTGTTTTCACTACTGATTTTCATTGTTTCTAGCTGTTTTATAAATCCCTTCTGCCTAGTACCACGTTTCTACAAGATTTCCCCCCCCCCCATATATTTTGGGTAATTCTTCATGAATTTTTTTTAACATTGCTAATTTTAGTCATTCGGAAGAGGCAAATGTTTTGGTATTTTTTTTCTTACATTTCAGGGGGGAAAAAACCAAAAAGTGGTCATTTTTAAAAGGTCTAATTTTCAAATAGGAAATATCAGATGAGAAAACACAGCAGAATCCAGCTGGAAGGATTTCTATATACCAGTAAATAACAGAAGATACAAGGACACTCAAAATAGATATTTTAAATAATGAAATTATAAAAAAGCAGGTATCTAACCTGAAAGGATCCTTGAGAGACAATATAATCCATTTCTTACCTGCAACCAGAGTCAAACATGCCTACACTGCTCCTGGCAGATGCTTGTCTAAGCTAATCTTAACAATGCACCATGATTGTGCTCTCAAACCTCTCTACGCAACCTGTTTCTACAAATATGTACCCCTTTAACATTAGAAGGGTTTAGGGAATTTTTTTTTTGTTTTACCATCTCATCCAAACTTGCCTTGCTACACTGAAAGCTCTCCTATCCAGAGAGAACAAAAATTAATATTTGGGAGATTTGTTTTTTCTTTTTCAAAAGAAAAGAATAAAACCTTCTATTCCTAGTAAGATAAAAATAGGCACCAAGTTCTCATTCCTTCAGAATTTCATTTACCCTCCACAAACACCCAAAGATTAATAATGACTTGTGATTGATTTCAGTAAGTTCTTACAATATCCTGGCACAGGTGTTATGATCCAGATAATTTGTTAAACTGCTTTAAGTGTTCTCCCATCTGTCTTTCAACTGGTCTAACCTGAGATTTCATCCACTTATTGCCTGTCTAAATAGCAGTTTGTCAAGTGATAATCTGAGAAATGGAGCTAAGAAAGATTTAAATATTTCCATATTTTACTTTTCATCTGTCCACAACCTTCTCTCTTCACTGAGTGGAAGGGGTTTTTTCCTGTTGTTGTACTTACATACATGTATTTTATACTGCATGTTCTTGCTTTGTTTTTATTTGTATATCTTAATTTTTCTGGATTTTTTTCTTTCATTCCTATTTAGTTCTTTACAAATCATCCATAGTAACTTGGCCAAATCTCCACATCCACTCTTATTACACTCAGAATTTGTTTTTAGCTAACCTTTTTCTTATAGCACTTCATATTCTTTCTCTTCATTGAAATGATTAATATCTGAAGATTTAATATAGCTTCTCAGAGAACTGCCAACTATTCTTAACTCCTTTTTCCATCTCAGACTTGTCTCCTGTGATTAGCAATACCACTGCAGCCATAAATCTGAAACCACATGCAGAAACCTAACACAACCTTTTCACATAGCAGGGAATGAATTTCAGAAGTGAGAAATGACTCACAGAACAAATATGAACTCCTTCTATATATATGAACTGGGGAAAGTCTCCCTTCAGATGGTACATGAATTTGACAGGTTTTGAAATGCATAATGATGGGTTAATGTTACTGCATTTAATCTCAGCAGTCAATGGTGAAGAAAGCATACTTTAATAAAATACATTGCTACGGTGCAGGAAGCTGCATGGAGAATTAGAACCCATTTAAAAGTTTAAGAGAGCTTTTCTGAAAGGCAAGAGTCAGACATTCTGAATGGCAAGAGCTACCTCAAAAAAAGGTTCTGTTGTTTGGACACCGTATTAACCAGATGTCAGAGTGACATGCTTTTACTTTAAATAATAAATGTCAATTATTAATTTAGTTAACAGATAAAAGACAAAGGTATGTCCAACTTATATATTTCATATAAAATTTGGGTGTTCCCATGGGTACAGAAATGAGACTCACTGAAGTCAGTCCAAAGCCTCAAGTTTACCTCCACAGTCTCTAGATCCACCTTTAATACGTATGAAAAGATAAAGTGAAGTGAAAAGCTTGAAGATAAACATAATCAAAACATGACTGAAGAGTTCTGCAGTCACACAGACTTGTTAACCAAGTAGAGGTACATGGCACTGCTGCTCAGATGTAGTGAAATAAATAAAGTCTATCCCATAAGTCAGGTCTGAGAAAAGAATAAATAGGTGGTGATGTAGAAAGATCTATGGACCTGTTTATCCTGTTAGTGTTGAGCCAAGCTATGACTATTGGAGAACAGATCATTCAAGTGACTTTTATACTGCTGTATAACGGACTGATTAAATAGGCTTATAAAACATTTAAGAACATAGGAAAACTACTACAGATTAACAAAAAAGGCTTGACAAAGCTTTGGGAAAGGGAAAAAAGATCTGAAAATATATAGAGGACTCTATAGCAGACATCCAGGAAGTTACACTTCTCAAGTCACTGACACCCTCAATACAGGAGACTTACAAGGCTGTATATGTTGGTGGCTTGAAAAGAAATTAAAATCCAGAAAGGCAAGCTGAAATTTGTCAAGAATCTTCATAAAAGCATGGAGATTTGCAGGCCGCGTGTTAGCGTGTGAATAAGCTTTTTTCAAAAATTAAATGGCAATATCTTTTCTACTTGAACATTAAAAAGGTGATATTTAGAGCACATCTTATCTTCTGGAGATCATCACAGTTCCAGACAGCAAGAGATTTCAAATTCCATAGAATCTGAGAATTCTTAAGGTTGGAAAAGACCTCAAAAATCACCAACCTTTGACCAAACACCACCTTGTCCACTAAATCATAGCACTGAGTGCCATGTCCAGTCATTTCTTGAACACTTCTAGGGATGGTGACTCCACCACTTCCCTGGGCAGCCCATTCCAATGCTTGACAACTTCTTCCTTTAATAGATTCTGCCTGATGTCCAACCTTCACCTGGCACAGCTTGATGCCATTTCATAGCATTATATCTATATTCAGATAAAGCAAATTAGTCAACTACCCATCCCAAACAAACAAAGAGTTTAGTGCCATTAACAAATAACTTAATGCAACCCAAAAAGTAAATAGTAATAAAAGACATCACTACCCTGAGAGAACAGAAAACACATTGCTCCATCCAACAGTAGCTCAGCATTTCCCCCTTAGAGTAACTGCCAAAATGTATTATTCTTCCCTTGAAAGACAACTTATTGTAAAGTGTTAAATTGAACCAGACAACTGAGGCACATGCAGCTTTCCCTTCTGCAGAAAGTTTCATCAACTGCTATCCATAGGGGAGCATTAGACTATTCTAAGCTTGAAAAGAGCACAATGCTAGGAAATGGTAAGGAACTGATAGATATTTCTTGGCATTATTTTGATTCACAAATTTTGTCATGAGGTACTCAGAAATAACTGACTCAACAGTAAAGATAATGAGAGAGAAACTGAGTTTTAGAGAAGTTCTGGACATAAGGGTACTTCAAGGGAAAACACCAAAAGAGTAATGACAGCTAAAAAAGTTTCCTTTTTTTTTTTAGTGTCACAGAGCTTTTTAGCTTCTTGGAGAAAAGAAATAATTTAAAGCCGTTTCTTTGGCACCAGATGGTTGCAGTGTGAGGCTTGCACCCAGCAGCTACAGGGATTTCCTATCCTGTGGCAGGATAAAGGCCAAGCTCCTTTTACTTGCATAAAGTCTGAACTTAGCATCTAACAACATCTAAGAGCAGTTTCTAAACATATATAAAACATCTAAATTTCCACTTTGCTTTAAGCTGTGCTAAAGATACTTCTGAAATAGAGAGACAATGTTTTACAGTACTTGTTGCCCTTGGAAGAGTCAGAGAGGGAACAATTTGGCCCAACAGCACTTGTATAAGGAAAATGGAAGGACTGAAATGGTCTTTTCTTTTTCAAGAGGATTAGCTATTATCCAGTCTGTCCACAAAGGAGTCATGGTCTACTTGTTACTCTTCTTTTAGATCTATTTCTTCCAAAACAAACACATTTTAATTTAGCTGTTCAAAATGCTTATGTTCAGCCCTCTGTCTGTAAGTTCCAGTGCCAATACTACCAGATTCACGACCCCAGAGCTTGGTCATATATTACTGGAAATATTTACAGTACAAAGGGTTATGCTGCAGGATTTGGAAAGATGAGATATTCTAACAGTATGGTGGTACTTACACAGCCAGTTTTTTATGAACAAATTAGAAGAAGGTCATACCTCCCGTGGGGATGACTCAAGAGGAGCTCAAGGTACTCCTAGAGCACAGAAAGCTGCAGGTTACCTCTTCCCAGCTGACATTTGGCAGCAGAGTACATGCACTTCCAGGCATCTGCATTGCAAAGTGAACAACAGGCATATAAATCACCTAAAATCTCAGCTGTTCACCTGACAATGCAACAAGGAGTAGATGATTAGCAGCACTTAGCTATGACTAAGCGAGAAGTGACATGAGATTTACTCCATGTTTTACAGTCAATAGTTCACTTTGGTTTTCATCTCTGCTTTGCTTTGCGTTATACTTTGTTAATTGCTTCAGGAAATGGTTAGAGTCTACAGGCTGCCTGGAAATTGGGATGTTTTAAGAGAATGTACTGAAGCACATTGATCTGAATGATACGGAATCTATTCTTTCCCGACGGCACATAGCAACTGACCTTGCCTGATTGCACAAGTCTACCACTCTTGCATTAATAGTTTACAGCTGGTGGTTCCAGTTTTCATCTGTTTTATATATATCATAAATCTTTCAATTGAGAAGCAGCTAGCCAATCTGCAGGACTCTGTAACATATTGAAATGCCTGTTATTGGAAACTGTGGTTAGCTCCTAGGGATGGGTTTCATTCTAGGCAGAAAAGTGCTTTCTGCTGGATTATGCTGTTAGAAAAAGCAGTGACAGGTAGACTTCTTAATTAACGAAAAACACGCCCAACAACATCTTTAGGCAAGTCATTATGAATATATGAACCCATGCACTTATCAGTAATCTTTATTGAACAGAAATTATCCCCATAAATATAGTGCTGATACAGGACACCGTCAGCACCTGTCTCTGTCTTTTAGCATTTACTGAGTTACATTGTATCACAATCAGTTGCTTCACAAAGTAAATACAAGATTTTAACTAAAAATTATACAATCATAGAATGGTTTGGGTTGGAAGTAAGCTTGAAGATCATCTAGTTCCAAACCAAGCCAAAGGCAGGTGTGCCACCCACTAGATCAGGCTGCTCAGAGCCCAATCCAACCTGGCCTTCAACACTTCAGGGATGGGGCATCCACAGCTTCTCTGGGCAAGCTGTTCCAGCGTTCACCACTCTCACAGTAAAGAATTTTTTCCTAATAGCTAATCTAATTCTGCCCTGTTTCAGTTTGAAGCCATTCCCCTTTGCCCTATCACTACAGGCCCTTTTAAAAAGCCCCCTTTAGGTGCTGGAAAACTGCTATAAGGTCTCCCCAGAGCCTTCTCTTCTCCAGACAGAGGAACCCCAACTTGTTCAGCCTGTCTCCATAGGAGAGGTTCTCTAACCTTTTTATCACCTTTGTGGTTCTCCTCTGGACTCATTCCAACAGGTCCATACCCTTCTTATGCTTGGAACCCTAGAGCTGGATGCAGCACTCGAGGTGGTGTTTCATCACAGCACTGTAGAGGAGAAGAACCACCCCTTCATCCTGCTGGTCGTGCTGCTTTTGATGCAGCCCAGGACACAATTGGCTTTCTGGGCTGCAAGTGCACAGTGTTGAGACATGTCCAGCTTCTTGTCAACCAGCAGCCCCATCAGAGCTGCTCTTAATCCATTCTTCTCCCAGTCTGTACTTGTGCTTGGGATTGCCCCAGCCCAGGCACAAGACCTTGCACTTGGCCTTATTGGACTTCGTGAGGTTTACACAGACCCACATCTCAAACCTGCCAAGGTCCCTCTGGATGTCCTCCGTTCCCTCCAGCCTGCTGACCATACCACACAGGCTGGCACAGTTGGCAAACCTGCTGAGGGTCCACTTAATTCCATTGTTCATGTTGCCAATGTAGTTACATTATGTTTTTCCTTTGTTCCTTAGCCAATGATCTTGGATCCCCCCACAACTCAGTGCTTGACAAAACACCCCTATGCATTCTTTGCAATCAGACATGAAACAGAGACACAAATTCAGAACTGTCCTTTAGCACTGCAGTTTTGTCTGAGACATACATATTTAATGATTGGTGGGGTTTCATCTGTCATATCCATTATTTCTGTGCCACTATATCTAAAAAGAATTTTCAGATGATCCAACAAACTAAGTAGCAGAAGTTCTGTTAATTACTTGATGCAGCCACTGTCCACAGAAGAGGGCAATTTTTGTCCTTGCCATTTCAATCACTTGAAACAGATATGGAAAATTTGAGATCTTAGCTTCTCATTTTGTTTCTGAAGCAGCAAATATCAGCCACCATTAACTACGTGCAATGTACCTGAATACAAATGAGAAAGGAAATTACAAGTAAATCTTATCTGTATCAGTGCTACCAGAGAGTGCAGTAGTTCGATACCCATATGGACAAGAATAGCCAGAACAGAGGCTACCACTGCTTTTCAACAGGGTAAAGTCCACATGGTTTAGTACTTAAAAGAAAAAAATTCTACTCAAGTTGTAGTGGCAACTTGTAACCAATTTGTAGTTAATAGAGATCAATATACATTTATTTACTTCAGTTCTCCATAGATGAAAACTGATGAGAGAAAAGTCATTATTAAAGCAGATGTTATGATGATGAAAAATGGATTAGGATTGCAATTTTCAAAGAAGGGTGTTCTGTTTACTTCAGAAAACTTGTGCCTGCAAATATCCATGAGGCTGTGATGTTTTGCACACAAGTGTGACAAGTTTAAATTGGGATGGGCAGGGCAGGGAAAAGTGAGCCATGAACTGTTTTTCTCTTCATAAGAAACAGTTACAAGAATTTTCTCTTCATAAGAAACAGTTACAAGAATTTCAGCATGTCCTGCTAAAAATATAGCTATCAATACACAGACAAAACCGTGCCATGCCCCCTGGCATGGTGCCTGCAGTCCTTCTGGGGGAGGCAGGGCAGCCCCAAATCCCCGCCTGATGGACAAGGGATGCACAGAGTCTTCTCCTACCTTCCCTCCTCCCTCATTTCCACTTTCAGTTATTAAAGCTTCGATTTGCTAGGAGATCAGCCTGCAGTTCCCTCCATAAGTTGCTCTCCCCTTTCTGCAGCTTGTCCGGAATGGATTAGAACAGAACCAGGGAGGAACAGATTTGTGGGGCTGCGGCTGACAGCTGAACAAATCTACAACTGAGCCTCCCCTCTGCCCAGCTGGATTCATGAGCCCTGTATGGAAAATGTTCATTGCCAGAATAATGCTAGGGTCTGAGAAACCAGAGTTTTCCCCAGGCACAGGAGTCTACTACAAGTAAATCAGTTTTCTAATAGCAACCTTTTTCATAAGTTTCAAAAATAAATTTCTCAGTCTAAAACACAACAGTTTTGCTCTTCTCAGACATATACTTTGAGAGTGTGCAGGTAAGCCTGGAAAAGTTTACAAATTCCCATTTTTCAGTTCCAATACCTGTGACTTGGTATGATTTTGCATGTGAGTTTAAACAACATTTTATATTTTTTAAGGGAACCTTAAAGTTGCCTGAATATGTGCTCTCCTGGCTAAAAAAATCCATGCTTGCTGTTATTTTGCATACCTGATTTCTGATGCTGCGGCACAAACTTGTTGCAGTGGTTCGGGCTACCACTGGAGCGGCCAGAGAGTCACAGGGCCCAAAAACAGTGCATGCCCACTGGTGGGCATCACCAAGGTTTAAGAATTCCCCCGTAGTTAGGGTGAGTTCCCACAAGACCTTGCACTTAATGTAATTATATATGGATTTTCCCTGGCTAGGATTGGTTTGCTGTTCTCCACTCCTTTTATCACTTATACGTACACCCTCTAGAAATTTCTTTTTGATTTTAGCCCCTATTGGCTCCCTTCCCTTAATCGCCCCTTCTCTGTGTTCCCATTGGTTCCCTTGCCCCTGCTCCGCCCCCTGGCCCTCAGCCCATTGGCTCTGTTGTTCTGCCCGCTCCCCCAGACCCCATACTTAAATTTGTACCCTGCCCTGCATCTTGGTTCTTCATCCCTGCATCTTCCACAAGTTTTGTTGCTGGACCCGATACGAAGGGCCCTTCTCACCTGCTTGCTGCCGGCTGTCGCTGTGTCTTTGTGTGTGTGCTGCGTGCGTGCCCCGCTCCACCGGGAGTGTGTGTGCCTGCGCCGTCTCCTGGCCCCTCTGCGCCAAAGCAGCTTCCCCTAATCTGGGGATGCTTCTGGAAGGCTGCAGCAACTCACCCCTGCTCCACAGCACAAACCAGTTGCTTTCTTTGGGAATTAGACACTAACAAAATTTCCTAGTAAGTCTGTACTGTTCAAAAACCCAAAATAAATCAAAACTGCAGAAGCTTACATGGATTTATTTTCACTTCTCACTAACCTTGACAATTAATTCTTTTTCGTGTAGTGAACCCTGCATACCACCAAATTTTGAAGATCAAAGGTCTACTTTATAGTGATAGTGCTGCTTTACTGTTTCATTTCCTGTAAGACTGACTCTAGAGCAATGGAAGCTCTTCTTTACCCACTGAAACAATGGCATTATGTTGGCATAATATTAAGCCTTATCGATAAAAAAGTTTTAATGTATACAAAAACATACTCACTGTCCTTGCCTTCATGCCTCTTAACCTGAAACTATGGACCTATTCCATGAGAAAGGAGAAATGTTCCCTATTCCTCTTTCTTACGGATGTAATTCATAACATAGTTAAAAGACATCTAAAACTGACCATAACTTCCACAACAAAACATTGTATGCTGCAGAGGAAGTGGTCTCACATTAGGAAGTGTTCTTCGTCTGCCTGAAAGTTTTATTCACTTCAGGGTGGGGTCCCAGTATGTCTCTTAACAAAATCTTACTTCAGAAACAACTCAGCTTCACAGACCAATTCTGCATGAGCCACATCCAAGGGTGTGTCATGTCTTTGTGATTTACATGAGGTTGTCGTTTCACAAATGGGAAGATGGGCATTTCTGACTCCAGCTAACCCAGAGCTCTGAGTTAATCTAGTGTCATACACACCTTCCATCAATGAAGTTTTCACAGGCTACATCCTTTCTCTGTGCCTTTAGTGTTCTTCCACAGGTGTAAGTGGGGGCTCAACTTGGAACCACAATCCAGATCTTATTTAATGATTCTTTTGTGTTGGGAAAGTCAGAAAAAAATCCACTTCAGTCCTCTCCAGGGCAAGAGAAAGAAGAAAATATGCAGGGAAAAGAAATAGGAAATTCACATGCAATAGGCAAAACTAAATCCAAATGTATACACACGGGAAATGAAACTGCTCTGTAAGAATTTACCACTTTTCTATATATTAGCTCTCCAGAGATAAACTGCCCTTTAAGACATGAATTCTGGGTATCACGGGTAACAATGAGAGAATGAAATTCCAATTACTCACCTTGAACACTATGAGGAAAACTCAGAAAATAAAAACACATTTCTACTGTTCCTAGCAGCCATACTTATACTCAAGGGACAGAGAGAATCTGTGATAGAGGGGATCCCTTTCAAGGTCATGTCACCATAATGTTTTGCATTTTTGTTTTCCTTTATCTCGAGGCTATTCTACTGCCAGTCAGTGCAGAACAGGGCATGTTGCTACTTAAAAACAGCAAGTAACCTAATACAGCTTTATACCAGGCTCTGGGAACGTGGGAAACAGATAAAAAATGACTCAAGAAAAAAAAGCTTTTATCTACTTAATGTAGCAAGTGAGCATATGAACAGAGGCCACGGGGAGTTTCAGATGGAAAGCAACCAACTCTGAACTTTGGTCCAATACAATGGTCACAAGAGACTTTCATGGCAACTGCAGCATGGTGAATAACAAATGAAAAAGAGAACATTACATGGAAGAGAAGGAATATAGGATACATATATCCTATATACGGCAAATGTATTTGCCTGTTTGATAGAAATGCAATAGCGGAGAAAAAAATTAGTACAGTTGCTCAAGATGCAAAGAAAGGACATCACAGAAACTTCCAGATAAAATGTTAAACTGTAAAAAAACTTACCAGGAAAGAATGTTTATGCTTAACTAGGCCAGATGTTACTTTATGTTTTTAGCCAACCTTCATCTTCTGTCACACGCTCACACACTCACCTGGGAAGAGTATGTGTCTGTCTACTTAGAGTCATTTCACGGATCCAGCTGCAGAACGCTTCCCACTGCCAAAAGGGTCTCCTGGGGCCCCCACGGGCTGGAGAGCCACTGGTGCCTGGGTCACTCAACCCAGCATCACTGGTGACACTGGGAGGTAAAGGCCATCCCCTCTTTCCATTACTCCTCCTCCTCCACCCAGGCCACACAGCCACTCGTGGAACTGTGCTAGGAAATGGATTACAGAAATAATCTGGACTGAATTACCGTCTCAGATGAGGTAGGAGAAGCAGTGGTGTCATGAACTTTACTTCCAATTATCTGTTGAAAACCATTTTTTCCTATTTTTTCCCCCAGTAGAGCTGTAACGAATGCATAGGCAGACTACAGTTTGAAAAATAACTTTGTGGATATTACGCTTTTTATGCAGCTTTGCACATATCTGCTGGGAATTCTGCTGTGGCTATTTTGAACTGAGTCCTTACCAGAAAGGACTATAAAGGAGTGTCTGAAGTAGTAAGCTATAAAGAACAAGCTAGAGAAATATGTGGAGAACTCTTCTCACCTTTAAATACAAAAGATACAACTGCATTGCATTATCTTCCAGTTAGCAACACTTGCTGAATGATTATATTTTACTGTACCTCGTTCTTTTAATATAACTTTCCTAGAGAAAAGAGGAAAATGTGTGATTGTAGGCAACTGGCCTCAGCTGCTCCAGTATATTCCATAAAGTAGCATAATTTATAATCACCATGTATTATTAACCAGATTCGTTTTCTGGACATTAAGAGCAGAACTCATCCATTTTTATTCTCTATGGTAGAGGACAAAGCCAAGAGGAGTGGCAAGTGTTAGAGCAGCATCTCTGAGTGACCCACCCCCATCTGCTTTGCATGAGGGGAGCTCCAGTGCTGCCTTGCAGAGTCTGCAGTCCAACACCAGAACCCTTTCAAAACATTTTTGGCATTTTACCTGTAAACACACAATGTTTTTGAACAGCAGAGAGCAGGGAAAGGGGCAAGGAAGAGATTTCTGCCTGGCATGAGAAGAAGTTGCCCCAAGGGCCACCATGCCAGGCCCAGTCAGAAGAGGACACGTCCAGCATTGACAGAAATAATTTACAGCTCTCATTCACTTCTTTCCTTCCCTCATAAATAAGGTAACAGGCACATCAGTGCTGAGACACTCCCAGCCTACTTGAAAACTGCTGGCATTCCATAGCTAAAGGAATCACATGATGAAATGGGTCATTAAATAAAGCAGATGCTTTTATTGTAGCACATTAACTTCTGTGTTATTCTGAAAAAAATGCTTATGCTTGGGCTGAGTGCACGCTCCATTCCTTCAAAGCCAGCCACTGAGCTTAAAACATTTGTCAAGCATTAAGGGAGTCAGATACACAGTATCAGAGGTCACTGACTACCTCATACATTCATTTGCTATAATTTTATTTTTTTTGAACAACCAAGTACCTTTTTCACAGTAACCTGCAGTTGGTACCTGGCTCCTTTTTCTATAATGTCATACAGCACTTACGGCATCTGTCAACATCTGCAGCTGCTCCCAGGGTAATCTGGAAGGTGACCCTCAAGGACTAATGGTTCTGGTCAAGGAACAGCTTAGGTTTGGGGACTTTGGGTTTTAGGTTTAAAGTAAATATACTGTACTTGTATCTGTCATCCCAGCTGATTTTTCCAATGCACAGAGAAACACCTTGTGGGATTCACAGAGCAGGTGATGCACGGGGGGGTCTGGGTAATGGGACTGGTGCTTTTATTTTCCAGAAAAGACACAGAAAATATCTTAAGAAGGACAAGAGGTCACAACACAGAAAGTATAAAGGGAGATAAAGTCATGCTCACATGTTTACACAGCATGCTCAGTGGTAAAATCAGATCCTTTTAGCTTCTAATCAGATGGATGCTTGGGGCTTACCTCTGTTTCTGCTTGAGGAAACTGTGCTAATGCACAGGTGAATATTTTTGCATTTAATACGTGCTTTCGGTTTCTGGAAATACAACCTTTAGCATTTCAACTGCTCCTACCAAAAGTCATTTTGATGTCAGATCAGCATTGCTCAGCATTGTTTCATTGGAAGGATTGTTTTTCCCCAATACTGAAATACATTTTTCATACCAAAGGAAAAAAAAATAATGCAACAAAGGTAGAAAGAGAGTAACTCCAGAGAATGGCTGTGAGGTGGGATTCTTCAGACTAAGCTTATTAAAAGGATTTTGTATTGGGATGTCCACCTTCTTCTTTTTCAAGTTTTTTAGAATGTGCCTCTAGATTTTGGCATTGCAATGGGATAGACATCCATTGCACCACAAGAGCAAGTCACAGATGTGCCACAGTCCAAGGAAGAGACTTAAAAATAAAGGTGTGGCAGCTTCATACACTACAGCATTGCCCTACATCCTAGGGTACCCTCATCAGGTATTGTCAGGGCCACGTGCACATCTCCTTCTCCCTTGGCATGGACACTACAGAGACGAGTTGGAAAAGTCACTGCCAGGTGAGAACATAACTCCCCCCACAACCCTCTTTGCACCAGGGAGGTCTGGGTAGTGAAGGAAAGCTTTCCTTGTGAAAGGGAAGAAGATCAACACAGAAAAATAACTGCAGAAGCCAGAAGTCTGGCTTCTTTTAAGCATCAGTAAGCCAGGAACAGATTTCCCTCCCCATTACAGTAATTTGGTTTTCACTCTGCCTGCCGGACCCCTTTCCTCACTGCAGCATCGCCTCGCAGCTGCCCAGGCAGAGGACAGGACGGAATGCCTTGTGCCACCCATGCTGTGAACACATCCCGGCATTTTCCACCAACTGCTCTGTCTTCTCTTGCAATAACCTCAGCACAAAACACACTGTTTAAGGTTGTCCAAGCCATCAAGTGTGTAGCTGCCTCGCTGCCTTTCGCTGATGCAGGCAATCCAGTCCTATGGGATAGAGGAGTAGCTGGGGATAGGCAGGATGGAAAGGGGCTGGCATTGAGAGGGAGGGAGCAGGAGCAGCCTCGGAGAGCTTCATCTGGTCTTGGCACAGGGACAGAGGATGAGGGAGTTGCAGGGAGAGGAAGGGCTGCCAGGGCTGCCCCTCTCAGCCACAGCCCAGGGGTCAATGCTGCAGCTCTCCAGGCTCTGCCAGGGACAGAGTTTGGAAACAAGATTGTTCTCATATCCCTGATTTTCTAGGCACATGCCTCCTTTACCTATGCATCAAACGACACTTCTTGACCTTTTTTGGCCCCTTTTATTTTGTCTCCAGTAAGTTAAAAAATCACACACAGTGGGGTACAGAAGGGACAGAGGAACTACATCCTCCTCTTCACCGAGGCTGAGCAGCATTAGGTTAGACAAGCCTGCCTCTCCTGTGTCTCTCCTGAGCTGAGATGGAAGTAACTAAAAACTGTGGGTTGGTACTTTTTAAACCCTTCTAACAGAGGGACAGAGTTCCTGTGCTCATACCCTTCCACAGCAAAAGAAATTATACCTTAACCCTCACAGTTAAATACCTATTTCTCCCCAGTATCAAAAACTTTTGTGACTAACCAGAACCTTAAGCTTACTCCAACGAGGAGATTTAGTAACTGCTGCTTTGGACTATTGAAATGCAAATTAAAATCTCTTAGGGCAGTGCTCTAGCAATTTAATTTCAGGCTGTGCAGAGCTGTGGAGGAATGCCAGGAAAAAATCTCCCTCTCCTTGCAGAAAAAAACCAGATTAAAATATGGAAGCTGGTTTGCAGTCTATTGTGCTGTCATTCACCACATTCATGCTACATGTGCCAAATAAAGGGCTGGGAATCAGGCAGTCAACAGTAAGTCTCAGAAACATCTGTGAACTTCACATGCAGCCTTCACACTTAGTACTGGATACCAAAAACACTTGACTGCATGAGTCCTCAGAGATGGAGCTGAAGAGAACCAGTGCATTACCTCTGTGAGACACCAACCATCCTACCATCTGCCCTAGAGTAAAATGGGTAAGGCTTACTGCAGAAAGATTATGTGGGTGGGAAGAGAAAGTATTTCATTTAGAGCTGCTGAAATTGTCTAATCCAAGGGCTTGGACTGTGCAGTGGGAATCTGGGTGCTGGGGTAAGTGTTCATCTGCTGAACACTATGATACGAGATGAGAGAAGTAACACTAAACTATAACCAAACTACTCCCTGAAAGGGAAGGATCAGTCTTTTCCCCTCAACACAGTAGATTTGAAAAGGGGAGGAAGCCTGGAGGGATGAAATGCTCTTTAGAAGCCACTAGAGGTAAATAAAGAATAATTTAAAAGACCAAATATTTGTCCTGTCTTCTGCCTATCCCATGCTGTTGCCAGTGTGCAGGGACATTTCTATGGAATCAGAGGGAGCACACAGGGCAAAAATGTGATCTCATCACTCTATGGCAGCCCTGCACATCAGGCTATTCAGGCCTGTTTTCCCAAAATCACTACTAAGCAAATACTCCCCAACTATAACATTAGGAGTGAGAGGCTACTCCCAGCACACCCAGCTCCTCTATCCCATTAACCTGGAAACATGGGAGACACCTGCTGGCATAGACATTCACTGCTAGCATAGTCCATGGCAAAATTAATACCTAAGGCTACAGATTAGTCAACACACTGGTCCACTCTAGGGGGAAAAAACCCCTCAAAACTGAAACAAAACAGACTGTTAGCCTCTAGGTCTCTTACTTGTTTTGGGGGACCCCACCACCACTTGTGTAAGAGACATCAGAGTTATTTTATCTCATCCCATGCAAGTCAGATTTGCCAGCCACAGCCACAAGGAGACTGAGCTATGTACAATGCCCTGTGCAAATTCCCTCCAGACCACTTTAGGAAATGTCATTAAAAGGCCAGAGCTGAAGGGAGAAAGCAAACCTGTAAATCCTGACTGCCTACGTTAGTAAAATTAGAGAAAGGTACCATACTACATCCCAAAAAGAAAAAGATGTGCAGCAAGGTGTTCGTTCGATGCTGCTGACAGTACCAGAGCAAAATCCTTTCTTTCCAGAAATTAGGACCACATAGAGACAACTGCTCAGGGGTCTCAGTCTTGTCATTCCTCAAACTCACGCCAACACTCTGTGACCATGAACCTGCTCCATTTCCCACCTCACTTTCTTGTAAGTCTCTCTTCATTGCTTTTTGTATCCCAAAGACCCAAAAAAGGCACCCAGGGAGAAAGCTCCAGAATCAGCAGTGCAACCTATTGCTCTACATAGTGCAAAGGACACACACATGCAAGGCGAGACTCAGTCCTTCTCTGTAACAATAACCTGACAGTCCTTCTGCAGCAGAGGGTATGTGGTTCCTGAAGACAGCAGGGCTCAGCCCATGCCCTGAAGCATGCTGGCCGGGTGGCCTCTGCTGTAACAGCTGGGAGAAATTTTGGAGTGTCTTGAAAGTAAGATCGTTAGATGTGCATTTCACCATTGCCACCTTCAACAGCAAAAATAAGTCTGTAATCACAATAAGTTTGTCATACTGTGGTGCAAATTGAATACGCTGGAAGTACAGGGCAAAACAAATAATCTGATTTATCACAACAGACACCAGTCCCCATTTATAAAAACTTGAATTTGTGCTGTACACTTGTTCTACAAAGAGCCTCGGTGAGTCATTCGCTATCCAATAGTTACATTGAGTTATCACAGGAGCAGCCATTACTCACAGTGACAGTCTCAGCACAACAAGCCCCTGTCGAGAGCACGTGAGTTTCTGCCTACATGGAACAGATGAACCTAATGGATATCCACCCGGCTGAGCCCAGCGCCCGCGCGCAGCCACGAGCCTGACTGCACACAGGGGGACAAATCCCCCAGAAGTGCATCTCACCAACAGCAGTTACTCTCTGCATAAGAAAACTGACATTTTGCTGCTTTGCTTTAGACAAGCCTGGGTTTTGTTTTTTTATTTTGGGGGGTTTGTTTCTTTGTTTGTTTTTGTTGAGTGGGTGGGAAGTAAAAATAACTCCTACTTAACAGTCACCAGGCACATCTGGCAACCTATGGGGAGCAGGAGGTGGGGAGTAACCTTTCAAAAGTGATGGGAGCAAGCTTGGCTTTGATGTTGTCCATCAGATCTGATCTGCCTCTCACACTGGGGCACAAAGATAACCAAAGGTCTGGCTGTGAAGCCTTCTTTGGGGAAGAAAGGGGCTGTACCCAGTTCTGGTGCAGGTTAGATCAATCTTGGGGGCTATTCTAATCCAAACCTATAATCTTATTTAACTGACTCCACAGACCCACCTATTTTATCAAAAATCTTGAAATCTAAGTTTTCTAAAGCTGCTACCAGAGGGAGATCAGAATTTCTTCCATGGCTGTATCTCTTGGTTAAGAGATATTTCCTGGCTGCAAGCAGACATCACTGTATTTGAGCTGATCCCAAATTATTTTTGTTAAAACCTATGACCAAGCCTTACAGTGAAAAGATTCATTCCCTAACCAAGAATAGTAAAGAACAAACAAAATGCACACCAGTTATTTTTCTACTGTCAAAGTTGCTTCATTGTAATTTTATAACTATTTCCTCCTTCTTCTAAAAATGTAATGGAAGCTAGCGTCTGAAAGCAGAATATTCATCTCCTGATATTTTTTTTTACTCCAGTTTTAGGCTTTTATATCTTCACTGCATATTAGATGGGGAAGAAAACCCCAGTAAATAGCTAGTGAGATTGATTTCTGGAAATGTTATTTAATCTCTGGGGTTTTTTCAGCTCTTAATACAACACAGCCAGTAGGGAACGGTCACATTTTGTGTTCATTCATCTGATTGAGGAGAAAAAGTCAGTTCCTAGTGCCACACATTTAGGGGGGGATTAGAGTAATTACTGCAGTCTGAGTCATCAGGGCCATACCTGGCCTCCATCAGTCTCTGCACACCCTTCAAGCAGGGAGCTGCATGGCATAATCCTGCACCCCCACACCCCAGTTTCTGCAGTGCCACCACCCCAGAGTAGGGTGCAGCCATGGCCACCTGCAGCCACTGGTAGCTGCTCCAATCCCATGGTGAGCCCTGCTCCCCCAAAGACAGGTGGAAACAAGGGGCTGAGAAAGTCCTCCTCACCACAGGCACCAAGGAAATACTGCCACTGACAATAAGGAGGAAAAATATGTCTACCTGGACTCATTTGTTTGGAGCTTTGTTTAAAAGGAACACGAGGCAGATGGGGAGAGAATAAATCTGCACTAAGAAACGTAGTGGGATAACAAATAAGATGACAACACTGAACTCTCCTCTTCAGGGAGCACAACTACATTCTTACCTAACAGTATGTCCCTTTAATGATAATACACTGTCAACAGTTCAAAATCACATTAATATAAAAAAGTTCTTACCTTCAGTTATGACAAAGCTCTCTATTAATCTGAAATCCTTACTGTCTCCTTCCCTGGATGTGTATATCTAATTTGCAACTACACTATTTGGGGGATTTAAGCTATAAACGACCCCATCTGATGCTGCAGTACTTTTACCCCCGGAGGGGTGGGAGGGTGGGAATCAGGTTCTCTTCTGAACCATTGCCAAACACCACAGCACAGCAACTTCAGTACCTGATCAGGCAAAACCTTTTTTAAAAGGCAATAGTTATTTACACAGACAGTGAAGAGCCGAGAGATCAGAGCTCTGCTGTGTGGCACAGCCACAAGAAATTACACCGTGTCTCTTTGCCCCAAGATGAAGAACAGCACTTACTGAAACCACAGCAAAACTGGTCAAGTCATCCTCTATCCATCACAACATCTGCAGCTACTTTTGCAAGGCAGGCGAGACGATGATAAATATGGCATGAGGGCATTAAAGTGTGTCTTTTTCCCGAGCCACAAATAAAGCTGCCTGCAGGCTCTGCCTCCCCAGAAATAAATGTCGAGGAGAAATCCAGGGAAAACAAAGGGAGCTGGTTAATTGAGTGATGCCCACATCACACAACAGACATGATCCTACAGAATGGAGCATGCCGTCTCAATCTGGCAGTGTTTACAAACACAGTGCAACTGGCATCATCTCAGTATTGTTGTAACAGGTGAGAACACATACAGCCTGGGAGGAAATAGCATTTTTATTGACTGACAGATTGCGGTACTACATTACATTGAACATCCCAATAAAAATGGAGTGAGCCTTGCCTAAAATATGGCACTGCACTGTGCAAAGGTTAGCAGTGCAGTGGTCATTTTGTCAAGGTTAAGGTTGTCCTGCAAAGCTTTGCTGGAATGGCTTTATTGGTTATGAACGTTAAATAAATAAGTAAATACAAATTGTATCTCAAAACTTAGCTCTGCTAACCCCTAGAGCAGGTACAGATATGCTTTTAGCAGCCTAGTTGGGCTGACTGAGGAATCAGTGTAACAAAAGCAGAATCTCTGTCTGTATCTCTGCTGCAGGGCTCAGCAGACACGCGGTGCCAGCAGAGCTGCTGCTTCCACCATCAGTCACCCCAGCGCAAGCCGCACGCGCGTGTGTACGTACACACAGACAGTGGGTGTCTGCAGGTACATGTCCTCACTCTCAAATCTGCTTCCAGCAGTGGCCTTCAACTCTTCCTGGAGCACACACAGTCCTCAGCAGCTGCTGGCAGTGCGGCACTCACCCCACTGCCACTTCCCTTCGGCCTGCCTAAAACCAGATCGAGGAAATACAAAGCGGATAAAAAGTTCTTAGGCACAAATTTGACACTTAAGATTTTTCAGAGATCTGAATTACATCTCTGCTAATTATACATCTAGTTTTCTCACTCTGACAACTTCACGACTGACATTTCTTTGCCTCAGATTTCTGCACTGATCTTCCACCCCTACAGCAACCAATGCTCAAGTACTCACTGAGTATCATTACTCATCAAATACCATCGAGAGTAAATGTTCTGTGTTGCTACAATCAAGGGTTGAAGAAGGCTCCATAAGAGATTTTATCACATAAAGACCTTCAAGGGATTGTGTAGACTGGCCAAACAAGTCTGGATGGAATTACTTTCTTGTCTTGCAAAAATATTTCAAGGGTCTCAGGTTTGGGTTTTTTTCATGTACCTTGATGAAAAGTGATTTGGAAAAAAACTAGAGATCATATATTTCTCGGAAATTACTACTATACCATATATCCCAAATTAGAACATATATCCCAAATTAGAAAGATGTGAATTAAATCCCCCTTCTGCTTCTTTCAGAACAGAAATTTCCTTCAAAAAGCATTCCCTCTGAGAAAGACATTTCACAAATAAGTTTAAAAAAATAAACTTGGAAGTTTCCTATATTTCTGACATAAAAATTTTGCTCTGGACTATCAGACAAGGAGGAAAATGATAGCAACTCACATTTAGGTTAGAAACATCTATATTTAAACTAATCTTCCACTGAAAGAAGGCTCAGCCCTGAGTGCAGACAGAGCTGATCATTTCATCACCTGCTTGTGCTCATGTATATGTGAAGGTGGATGGCCTAAAACCTGTCCATTACTGTCCCTCAAACAGCAGCACAAGAAGGAAGCTCTTAAAAGCCTCAACCTCCCCTCCCGTGCCACCTGTGCCTTCCCTGAATCCAAAATCTGACTGTTCCTGCCCTGAATGACAATGCTGATGTCAGCTTCTACTGCTGAGCAGCTCAGAGCCAGCCCTGGCTCCTAACCAGCCAGGCAGACCTTGAGCCTGCCAGGAATTTTGCTGAAACACTAATGAATGAAAAACTGGAGATACTTCTCCTGCATGTTTTGTCAGCAGCATGCACGTGGGCCCTGCATGTGCCAAGGAGCAACAAGGAAACATCAGCAGAGTATTCACACATCTGTCACTCCGCCTCTTTAGACACTGGTGCTAGAAGGAGCTTCACAGTCTCTCCTGGGTTCATAAATCTGAGGGCCTATATGACTCTCAGTATCCCTTAAACTCTACCTTACAATTGGACAGACCCAGCACACCATTTCTTTCATGAAATGCACGTTACACAGAAGTAAGACTCCTTGGATGAAGCACAGCTGGAATGTATTCTGGGGAAGTAAATATTTCACCACTAATTATGATGCTGCTCAGGAAACAAGAACAGAGAATATCAGTATTTAGATGACTGAAAAAACCATATTTGCTACACAGGGACACCCTCATTCAGTAATAGCCAGTAATTTCTCCTGAGCTTGGGGCTTTGATAGCAAATGGATGAGTGGAGAGTGGGATCAGAAAATAAACCACTGCCTGGGAAGCTGCTCTCTTAAGCAGAATACACTGATATTTCTTACAGGAGAGAAAAATGCTTTCTTGGCTTTGTCTGTGACACAGGTAAGCCTGGTGGGAGCAAACAGCAGAAGGAATACCCTGCCTCAGGTGTCACACTGTGCCGTGCAGCTCTCACTTCATCCATGGTCATCATTGCTCTTAGTTTTCAGAAGCCTGCACATTCTGGAAGAAACAGGCTGTTTCCATTAATTAAACCCCTACAATGTCTTGAACAAATGGAAAGCATGAAATTATGCATGGAAAAGTAGCAGGGAGGATTACCAAAAGTGGTTTTCAGTTTTTAATTTCTTCCACAGTCTGAAGAAAAGCTAACCCATATTATTTCTGCAGTTGCTTCAACCAGTTCATGTTCTTAAAATTCATGGAAATGATCATTTTCAGAACAGCATTTAAAGGCCCCACTGTATTCCAAGCCTTTTTTTAAACATGAGAGAGAAAAATCAGCAGATTACAACAGATAAAGCTAGAAGGAACCAAAACTTACTGAAGTTGTAAAAGATCTCCAGTAGATCCAGAAGGATTTGGTCCGGAGTTTGCCTCATAGTCTCATCACCCTAAAGGCTGGTGGCAATGACAGAGTACAATTTCTCTTTTCTCATAGTGAGAGTCATATTAATTGATAAATGCTGCCTCATTTGAAAGCTGGGTGCTTATTCCCTGGCTCTAATAACACTCTGCAGACTTATGATTGATTAATTGACAGGCATTTGGGATACCTAGGGATGAATATCAACAACAAAGTGAAATGTCAGCAAATGAGTGAAATATACTGCAAGGCTTGTGTGGATTATGAGAAGCTGTATTATCAAACAAGAGAATGAAGTCAAGGGATAAGCAAGCATAGAATCAGAGCATGCAGCAGGATAGTGATAATTAAGTCCAGGGAGATAATTTTATAAACTTAGGTTTTATGGCTTTACTCAGATGCTCATCTTTTCTTGTATAACCAGTAGTTTATTCAAAAATCACACTGGTAATCAACTTGAGTAGAAGTGGCAACGTGAGGAGAAAAGGGGCTGCATAGTGGAATGGTGAGGTTGAAGAAAAGCAAAATTACAGTCTCCCTGCTGCCTGCTAATGATTTAATGACCTCGAATGTGATCCACAGAGGGCTGCAAAAGCAGCTCTCTTTTGAAATTCAAAAAGTTTCACATCTGTTATGTTCATTTACAGACATAATTGTGACCAAATTCATATCTAAAAAAAACATTTTGTCTGTCATTTTGGACTCAAGTTGCAATCCTTTTCAGTAAATATATATATATATTTATCAGCAAGTAAGCGATAATGTCCCGTAGGTTAGAATTGTGACCTCGGTGTCACCCAGAAGACAAGCTGTGTTAATTGCCCAGCTGCAGTGCCATGAAAACAAACACATCTATTTATGACGATTGCCTGTTCTTACATACCTGTTACTGGGTGCCCCAGAAGCACCATCGTACTTTTAGAGTGAGGCCAGCCTGAGAAGAAACCAAAACAAAATAAAATGTTTCATATTTCACCACAGAGTTTTGCCTACTGTAAGCATGAGCTGGAGCAACTGTGCATGGCTTTGGGAGAGGACAGGAGAAGAGCACAATGATAAGATAATTGCCGTGAATATCCAGTGTTAAACCACCATTCCTTGAGGTGCCTGATTTCCCAGCTGTTCCCCAGGCGCAGTACTGTGGGATCAGTGCTCCACACTGCATGCATAAATGAAATTATGGCTTCTAATTTGCAGCCTCCAAACCCCTAAGGAGTCCATGGAGTTATTTTAAGATGTCCAAGAAAGGGGATTACAAAAGCAAGCTCCTATACTCTCTATATAGGTTGGGAAGGAAGTTTTTTGGTCCACAATTTGCTAGAAATTGAAATTCTCTAAGTCTTTAAACAGGCTAATGGGAATGATAACCACAATCACAAGGCATGACCTGTGGTCCCATAAGACCAGCACGAGCAACTGTGCCATCAAAGGCTCCATCAGCCTTTCTGCTGCAAACACCGGGCCAGAACCTGAGAAGCCTTTATAACAGAGATCTCATTAAAAGGTGTGCCCAAAACTTATAATTTCAACAGATGAGAATTTCCCTACATCCATAGCTTTTCAAGAATAATAATAATAAACAGAGGCATACACAGTTTGCACAAAGCACTTCAGTCTTTGCGTTCGTAAGCTTAGAATCGACTGGAAAACTGAAAAGAAGATTCAGTGTAGTGAGAGCTTACAACCAGAATTATCATAAATTACAGTGAGAATAAACGTGTATTCATTTAAGAAAATGTAAAGTTTGATTTCACATTTAAGCTATTGCTTCATTATAACGGCTTTTAAATACCTATAATTACATGTTGGTTGCTATTGTTCAGACCACTTCTTTATATGAACACATAAGGCAAATATGTTATAAAATAAATCCCAGGCACTGATTATTTTTAATAGTGCAATGCTTCTTCTATTGTAATTACTTGGGTGCAATGCCTATTAACCTATTCAGCATTCCTAGAGAAATTTAAGTCAAAAGCAATCTGATTTACTTTAAGGTAAGGGCTTCCCATCTCTGCTCTCTCTCCCCCTTCTCTGCTCAAATAAATATAAATGTGTGTTAGCTATGCAGAGAATCAATGAAATTATATTAAATTTTCAATTCAGCCAAGTGTCTGCAAATTCAACTAATTATTTATATTTTCAGTCTTGTTGATGCTGTGGTTATTGTAAAGCTCAACAGTCCATCTCTTTAATGTGACCAGTATCTGAGGCTTTTATATGTCCATTTCATTAAATTTGAAACATTTTGTGGCCTAGTTAAGAGGCGTAGGCAGTTTTCTAAATATTTACCAGAAACTGTGAAAAATTATTTGGTCTCCTGAAATGCATTTTATAAAGTAGCATATTTTCAATAGGTGCCAATAGCTTAGTACACATGCTTTAGAAATATTTGGATGTTTGGAAAATCATTACTGACTGAGTTTACTTCCCATAGGACTTCTGTGAAAAGCTTTGGTGGAGGTTGGAGAGCAGCAGGTCCTTTCAGACTCCACATAGCAGGCCCTGCTCCAGGAAACTGTGCAAAGTACCCCCAAAATAACATTGTTCTCCCTATTCCAACCGTAAGAAAGCAATTAGCTTGATGTTAGCAAATCCTGACAGGGACAAGAAAAGCCTGCCCAAAGACGTTGGGCAATGAATTTCAATCTGTAATATGACAGACATTGGTGGAAATACTTCCAAATTGATTTGAATCCACAAGGAAGAGTTCACTGCAAAGACCTGCTGTCCACGGTTGCTAAACGCCCTTCGACATTTGTCAGAGGAGTGCGGGTAACAACCTCTGTTCTCCTTGGCAGACATCCTCAGCTTTAAAAATGTCACGTGGATTGTACATTACTCATTTCCTGTTTAAAAGTGTCCATTATTAGCAAAAATGACATATTGGTAAAGAGAGAAACTAATCTGCAAAATGATTTGCAGGGATTTCAGCAAAGCAATTAGGGGAATTTCTGGACTACAAACACTGTAGTGTGTAATGTGAGATTTCATCTTGACTGATAGACCTGTCAGGATTTCCATCCAAAAATACAGCTGTGTTTCCCTCCTTGCCACCCCACCTTTTAATGAAATATATGTGACATTTTCTTCTTTCCTGTATTTCTTATTAGCACCTTAGCCAACTTTAATCCATTTCAATCCTCGTGTTGTCCCACTGAGCAGAACAGATGTCCAGCAGGACTGGAAAAAAAAGAGACAAGCTGATGCCATATCTACAGGGCTCAGGAGCCACCAAAGAGAAATGCAAACCAAATGAAACCTCTAAAACATACCAAATGCTCATTGGGTGTGGGGAAGCAAGGCTAACCAATTTTAAGTTCTGGTACATCATGCAATCATAGAATGGCCTGGGTTGGAAGGGTCCTTAAAGATCTTCTAGTTCCAACACCCCTGTTGCACTGGGACACCTTTCACTGGACCAGGATGCTCAGAGTTCCATCCAGCCTGGCCTTGAAAATTCCCAAGGATGGGGCATCCACAGCTTCTCTGGGCAACCTGCTCCAGTGCCTCACCACCCTCACAGTAAAGAATTCCTCCCTAATATCTGATCTAAACTACTCTCTTTCAATTTGAAACCATTCCCCATTGTCCTGTTACTATGTGTCCTTTAAAAAATTTCTCTCCATCTTTCCTGTAGGTTCCCTTCAGATACAAAGGCCGCAATTATGTCACCCCAAAGCCTTCTCTTTTCCAGGCTGAAAAAACACAATTAGCCTTTCCTCACAAGAGAGGTGCTCCAGCCCTCTGATCATCTTGGTGGCCTCCTCTGGAGTCACTCCAACAGGTCAATGTCCTCCCTGTTCTGGGGACTCCAGAGCTGGATGCAGTGTTCCAGTTCCTTCTGACTGCATGGATGATGCTGCTCCTGATGTGAGTTCACTCTTGTGTTCTGCTGTTTGCTGTAATAGTCAGTTCGGACACAGCCATGCCAGCTGCACTGGGAGGGAACACAAGCATGGATAAACAGAACATTCAAAATAATTAGATACCCACAACACTGCAAATAACTTAAATAGGGGTTTTCACACTCTGGAGAGTGGGGTGGAGCTGCTCATGGCAGATTTTTCGTGGCTGCATCTGAACTATTATAGCAAACAGCAGAACACAAGGGTGAACCCAAAGTGGGAGGAGCCTGCACCATCCATGCAGTCAGAAGGAAGATTTCATTTCCTACCTTATGTATGCTGTGCTGCAGCCCTTACACACAGACCACACCCGGCCCTGATGGCTGAAGCAGAGGTTATGTTGTGATAGAGGAGTGGGAACAGTTCCAGGTGCACTGCTGGGAGCACAAAGATTTGAAGATAGTGTCAAATGGCAGATGAAAATCTAGGACCACCGGATCAACATGAAATCCAGAACAAGACAGAATTAGCACCTAGGAGTGTCCCAAACACCCAGAACTTTTAGCATCAGGATGCTAGAGAAGGCTAGCTGAAATATTTGTTCCCATTACAATCCAAAGTTATTGCTCAGGTAAAATACACCTTTACATATCATGTGCCCGAAAAGAGAATTTGCATCGTTGCTCATTGTCATTGCAGGCAAGCTTGGAGAAACCAGATGAGACAGTCTTCTCCATATGCTACACAGGAGGACATACAACACATGTGGTATAGACTGATGCAAATGGGCCAGAACTGGGGTAAGGAGGGATGGTTCCCTCCATCTCGCAGGTGAAGCAGGTAGACAGTTTGCCACAAATCACCAGGGAAATTCAGGGCCACATCTCAAACTGAACATAAACTGTCCCAGGCTCTGCAGCACGGTTTCTGAGTGGCAAGAAAGGAGATGTTCAGTGGGACAGCCCTAAGAGCAGCAGTGGGGCAGTGCCTGCTAAGCCAACATGAATCTGATACATCTATTAGGAAAGGAAAATAAATTAGTGAATAAATTCACTCTTGTCCCAACAAACAAGGGTGTCCCCATAAAAAAGTGTCTCTGCCCACTGCTGGCATATCACAGAAAGGTTAAGAGATTAATGGAGCAGAAAAAGATGGTGTCAACAGCAAAATCTGTTACTGCAGCTGTACCCCATCAGAGCATTAAACTGCAAACTGGGTATTTGCACCCTTCCCCACAATTTCCCAGGGAGACCACACTAAGAATACAACGAGAGAAGTCCAGACATGGGCTCAGCCCTGCCAAAACTTCACTGGAAATGGAGAGAGGGGTTTGCAGTCAGCTTGTAAATCTGGAAATATTTGGCCTTAGGCTCATATCTGGTATTAAACTGTGGCAGTTTCTGGTAAGCAGGCAAGACTATGCTTTTCTCATCATAATTTACTGGCCTTGCCATCATTTTCCAGTTCACCAAGGCAAAATCCTATTCTGCCTACACCTGATGGCATGTCAACCTTCTCTTTCAGGCAGAATTACCCAGCTAGTCCCTATTTACCATTCTTCGTCATGCAAGCTGGATACTTGTACCTGCTTGCACATCCTGAGGATGTGACTCCACAGTTTTTCATTACTGTCTCCAAAAACCATTCTGTATCCTTTTGTAATGCAGGTAGATAAAACTGTTCTTTCCCTCCAGGCCCTATAATATTTTAATTTTTCAAATCTTGAGTAAAGCAAATAAAAATCATATTAAGTGACTCTTTTTACTGCTATTTGTACCTTAGATATGCCATTTTGTGGTGCATTAATAAGAAATACATATGCCAGAACAAAGAATTACTAAGCTTCACACACAGTGCATTGTGACAAAACATTTATTTCTGGCTGTATCCACCACCAGTGGCTCACAGTGCATCCTGACAGCTGCCACTGGTGTGTAACCTCCTGAGCAGTCCTCGTTAGCACAGTTTCTTAGCCTATCATTTCACAAAAAGAAATTACTGTGGAACAGCTCCCAAATGAGCACCTCACCCTGCAACTCAAATTCAAGGGCTGAGGCAAGAGACAGAACATCTGCCAGAGAACAGGATATTTTGTATGCTGATCAGCAGTGGAGAGCAAATAAACCATGTTCTGAAAACAGAAAATTGACTTCCTCCAAATGAGGAGAGATTATAAGCCTCTATGCTTGCTCTGAAAAGGAAAGGCAAGTGGCTGACTCTGCATATAATAACACCCCCAGTCAAAGGCAGGGTAGCTCCCCAGCCTCGATACTGCTCAGCAGGCAGAGGAAACCCTCCCTTTCCCACAGAGGCTGAGGTTTCTGGATGATGGAAACACTATCCCTTCAGTGTAGGCATTACTTTAAGGAGAAGAGGTAAAAAAAAAAAATAAAAAATTTGCCTTTCTGACTTTTTTGGTTGGTACCTTTTAGGCTCTTGGATGCTGTGTCCTTGAAACTAAAAGCTCAAATGTGACTGCAGAAACAGAAATTTTTTTCTTCTTCAGCCTTTTGTCAGGAACAAAAGCATTTGCTTATTGATCTCCCCGTAGAGAAACACAAAGCAATACTTAAATATCCATTCCAAATCAGAAACAAAAGGTAAAAACCAAACAACTGGACACCTGCTCAAGGATCATAAATTTCTTTATGTGACTCCATTTCTCTAACAAGCTTCTTTTCTTTTCTTGAAAGTACTATTTAAACCTGGAAAACAAAATTCTCTACTTAAAAGCAATTCTGGAATGGCAGAAAAAAATTAAGTGACCAGAGTACTGTTTTGAACATGTTTCAAGTGCTCATCCTGAAGTTTCTTGAATGTATTTGACTGGTAGCTCTGGAAATAAAAACTAGGGCTAGAAAGACCAGAGCAGGAAACAGAATATGCTGATTGTTTCACTCCAGACACATCTCTTAAGCCCAGCACATTACGGGAACATATCTAGAGTGCAGAAGACAGCTCTGGCATCATGTCAAAGATGAATAAAATATCCAGTTATACATTTTGGATATTCAAGTATTGAAAAACTGTTTGTTGTTAATTATTAGGCTGCATGTAAAAAGATAAATTAACAGAAAAAGAAGTTCTCTTCTTCCCTAGTCAACCAAATCTGTCAAGCAAAAGATATTTTCATTGGTTTTTTTGGCTGTGTAGTATTTTTGTATATTACAAATTGTTAATAGTTAGTTATGATTATAAAATAATTATTAAAATATGAAACAGATCCATTTTATGGCATCAATCCAAAATCATTTGCTGCAGCACATAAGCTAGTATATGAAATTTGCTGAAGCCAGGGTTTCACTCCAGCTATAAAATCACAAGACTAGAATACAAAACAGACCAATCTAATACAAAGACATTTAGGAACCTTAACTACCTGTGTTTAGAGACTATGAGATCAGTGATGCTCAGAACAAGAGGACGTGTTTACAAAGTATACACAATCCTATTCTTTGGTCAATCTGTAATAACAAAAATACTTCATTTTTGGGGTATTTCATCCAGTCTTCAAGATCTCTCATAGAGGAGTACGATGATAAAACATGGGGCTGGCTTTGGCTTTCACAACACTGAAATCAATCAAGCACCTGTATGCAGTCCAGAGGGATGATAAATCGTGTTTGTCACACCTACAACCAATTTTCTGGGGAAAAAAAATCTAACAATTTAGAGGAGCCTAGATGCCCTATATTTATTCTTTCCCTGAAAGGCAGAAGCAAAGACAGAACACATCTCTCCTTTTTTTTTTTAATAAACATCTTTGTAGAAAGAGCCTTTCTTTTTAGAGCTAGATTTCTTACTACAGCTGAAGCTTCTGCTTGAGGCAGAAGCTATTTGAAATGTTTGAAACAGCACTCTGGGCTCCATGTAGTGGCCTAGACTATACTTCATAAAATGAAGTTATATTAATCTCAGCATTTATCATGAAGCATGAAAAAGTTTAAAATGCCTTAGATTTTTTATGAAAAACAATATCATGAAAAATCCTTCCTATTATATCTGTTTAATTTACTACCTCCTTCTACATATATATTCTAGTTATGAGACATGTTTGTTTTCTTTATTGGTAAATATTAGGACAATATGAGATTTTAAATTAGAAAAAATATGTGCTGTTGTGAGCTCTTAGTTACAGAATTACTTGTTTCCACCAGGTCTCCTAGATACATCACTGATCTATGTAATCCAGATAAATATTCAAGCAGGTCAGTCTCAAACACAGATGCTTACCAGGCAGATGATGTTTCTGGAGCTAAGAGAACACAGGAGAGTAATTTTCTCTGCATCATCACCAGCCACCTTTGGTTACCCCCAGCCAAAATTGCCAGCTACACAGAAGCGTTCAAGCAGGTTCGACACGAGGGGTGAACTTGTGCCTCTGGGTGTGCAGTGAGACTCATTAGTTGCACTGCAACAGTGACCAAGCAAGTCTTCTCGAGCACTGGGACTGAAGTCCAGGGTAGAAATAAACCACATACAAAAAAGACACAAGAAGAAGAAATATGAGAGGCACAGAAGAACATCTGTGTGCAGAAATTTCAAACATAGTAAGACACTTCTGTTTCAAAAAGCAAGGAGAGCTAGAACCTGCTATTTTGAGAAGGTGAAAACAACAGTTAGTTGTTGTTTCTCATCATACAACACAATGACATGATCAGGCACCCAACTTAATAAAAAGAAACATTTTTTCATGTAATAGAAAATACAACATGGAAACACAAGAATGCCAAGATAAGAAATGTAAGTTACTTCAAAAAACTGCTTTAAAATTCATGGACTACCCAGAGAAGGATCACTGCCCACTTGTTTCCTTCCTTTCCTAAGCATCCGAGGAGTTGCAGCTGCCAGGGATGAGGTATGGACTAGAAGGCTATAGGACTCACTCAGCTTCATCAGGTAGCAAAAAGCCATTTCAATTCAAGATGCTTAGGGAGTACAAAGTAGGCAGCAATAGCAATGAAAATTTAAGATTTGCCCATCAGAATAAACAATATACAGAATAGGCAATAAACATATATCAAGCTTGCTATTGCCATTCTATGCTATGAGAATTAGAGCTGGGATTGAGAGATTGCAAGTAGCTCCAGGACTTCTTACCTGAATTACAGAGCTACTTTCTAACCAAAGGTCTTTGAAAACAGAAGATACCATGACTAGTTTGTGTGCATTTACTTATTTTTATTTGGACTGAAAAAAGCAAAGAAGTCCAGGCTTTAGACGCCCTTGTGATCACTCATAAATGCAATTCAGTGCATTAAACCCCGATACATTAAAATAATCTTTATAAATAATTATGAGCTGACATCTAAGAGCTAACATGGCTGAAATGACAAATTGGAAATGTCATCTCATGATGTGCATTAGCCCAGTGTCACTCAAAGCCAATGTATTTTAACTCATATCAAATCAGAATTGCCAGCTACTGTGGACTTCTCTTTCCTTGAACAAGATATGGCTGAAAGGCCTGCCGAGAGAAACCTGCCTCTAAAGCTTTTCTTTTGGAGCAATCTATCAACCTTCTTCATGTGCCATTAATGTTGGACATGGGAGCATGGCCTGCACGTCAAAATGCTTCCATGGTGGAAGTGTTGCTTTGGAAAACAAACCAGGCTAATAAAAATATATTTTATAAGCCGACAAAAGTATTACAAAGCTGAATGAAAGAGACTTGGACAATATCAGAAACAAGACCTGGACTGTTCTTTCTCCAAAAGTCCCAGGTAAAGGAACAGGTGAAACTTTCTGAACACTGAGAAGAGGAACAGCATGACTAAAGGTCTTGTCAGACACAAAAGCATCTTTCTCAGAGACATATATGAGAAATGGACACATTCCTGTGCCTTTTGTCATCGTTGCAATGCCACATCAATAATCCAGAATTGAGAGTCAGAAAGGGAAAGCCCCTGTTCATACAAGAGCTTCTGCATTGTCAAAGATCCTGAAGACGTTTGTGGACAGCAAGAGAACACAGACAGTAAGGGAGGCACAGACTTCATCTCAGGGTTATTTTGCATATAATTTGACTTCATGTATTTTCTGACTTTATATTCATAGATTTCAAATCCCTCCTCAGTATCCAGTTGCCAGCTCATATTGGGTAGGCAAGTGGCCAGCTGAGACTATGGACATAATTAATATCTATTTTAACAACCCACTTCAAACCTTCAACTTATAAAACAGCTCATAAGTGTAAAAATATCTCTGGTCACAGTCCTTTCCATGTTATATTTTTATCATCTGCCCCTCAATATTTGCTACATTCACTCATCACATCATCTCATTATTTTAAACTGTAAACTGTTGGGGACAAAAAATATTCTGTCTTGCATATTCTTGAGCAATGAGACCATGAACAATGAGACTCTGCCACAATAGCTCCTTTGGAAATTAATACATGTAATAATATTATTATACCCCTCCAACCATTTCTTTATCATTTTGAAGTATGTTTTCTGCTATATTTTTTTAGGACTAGCAACGGAAGCTGCTGTCTGATTTGCTCCACTTTGCATTTTGCACTATGTGCCCCTTAGAGCACACATCTTCCATGGGAAAAGTGTGTTGTAGCAGCAACAGGGTAAATTAATTCAGACAGGGTTTGTCCTTCAGGAGAAGATGCCTTGGTTTTGTCATGCTCTGTGTTTTTGTGGTGCTCTAAAGTCACGGGACAGCAATCCACAGTACGCAGCACCTCAGTGTTGCAGTGGAGATCAGGAATGGAAATTGTGTTCTCTTGGAAATCTTTCATTCTACATTGTCCTGGGTTACAGTGTATTCTATTACCATGAGCTGTTGAGACCAGGTGTACCAATGTTCCTTGCCTCCTCCCTCCGGACTATCTCCTGTTAATGGGCCCAACAATGCTTTGCTTCGTGACTCAGAGATAACTCACCCCCGGACTATCCTGTTAATGGGCCCATCAGTGCCTTGCCCCATGACTCACCATCCCATTGTGAGATGCTCCGCCCAGGGGAAAGGAACCAAGCATTCCCACCTGGATAAAATCTGGGGCCTGGAACAGCAGAGGCAGATTTACCTACTGGGATCCCAGAGGACAAGATCTACACCATTGGATTTTCCGAGGAAGACCAGACCCTCCTACAACACTGCTGGACCTTCAGAGGAAGACCAGACCTTTCAACAGAACCATCACTCCAGGAGGACTGCAGTCACCATCTAATTGGACTGTTACCAACCCCCCGATTATCAGGGGGTCAGGTTTGTGCTCTGACCTTGTCAGTGGGTTGGTTTTTTTTGCGCTACTGCATTTATTTTATTTTTCCTATTAAATTGTTATTTCTGACTTGGACTCTCTCACTAGTTTGCTTTCAAACTAGCACATACATCTCTTGACCAAAGTGCTGCAACTCAGGTGGCTCATTATCATTTTAGCAACTTCCAGGTTCCCACAGCCTGATGAAGGAAGCAGACGGATCTTCAGACATTCCTGGTACATATTTTCCCTCTTTCCAATTCGCTGAACACAGAACACACAAAAAGAGACAATGGCAAAATGAAGTTTGCCTGAGTATTTCCATTAAGCCAAACCTGTTTCTAAGAGCAAACCTGACATTAAAATCCCATCTGGGGAGTGCTTTCAACTGAAGACCTGCTCAGATGGTGCATGTACAAAAAAGGTCTCCTGCCTACCAAAGGGAAATGCTTGAGGGATTGAATTGCCCACTTGTTAGTAACAGTGACTGGGAACAGCAGCATTTTCCTGCAATAATGGAACACTGTGACCTGAAATGATCACTTCGTACTACTTGGTTTACAGGCAGGTTTAACATCACAATTCTTTTGACAGTGTGATTCTGTGCATTCACAGAAGAAAAAATCTTTAGAGTTTGGGGAATTTTTTTGAGGTATTTGTATTCTAACAACCATGAGTACTAAATAAAGTCCTCAGATGTCACCCACAAGACCTCCAGTCTTTCTAGGTACTTGATGGCTGTTGACACACAGAGCCCACAGCCCAAGCCCCATTTACTGCACAACCAGTTCATGCATGCAGAAAACAAACATACTGATGCTTTTATCCCTCCCTTTTCTATTCCAAAGCCACCCTGTGACCCCAGGGACCAGGCTGGACTCCTTTCAGTGCTAATAACTGTTCTGAATCATGAGCAAAGCAGGACTGATGGCCAACAGAAACCTTCTTTACACTGGGAAGTTAAGATTTTACCAGTCACTTACAAACATCCACTGAGACTAGTTCAGAAGTATATCTTTAATTATTAGAGTTCAGCCTTCCACCTGGCAGAAGAAACATGCAAAGTAACCCATGGTTTTAATAATTTACCCTCTGCAGCCGCAATTTGGCCATACAGCTAATTCATGCTGTAGGTTCTGCTCAGTGAAGCACCACAAATTATCCACACAAGCAAAAAAAAACCACTTAGAGGGAGTAGATTTAGGTTAAGCAACATTCAAAGATTTGCATGCAAGACTTTCACCATAGTGAACCTTGAAGACATTAACACCATGATACATCAGATGCAACCAATGCATTTATTTACTTAGAGCACAGAAAAGAGCCAACTTTTCTTTCCCAAACCAGTCATTCAGCAACTGTTGAAAATTAAGACTCTTCAAAAGTACCCAGGAATAGCATGTGTTGGTATTGGTTTTTTGATTTTAAATGAAGTATTTTGACATTTGTATTTTAAAGGAATGTCATCAATCTTCAATTTACTGGTAGAGAGAGGAAAGAAGATACTTCTAGAATATTTTTACCAATTCATTCTAGTTCACAGTATTAAAAACATTAGTCCAAATCAACTTCGTTATCTCCTTATGCAGCTATAAACTGAGCATTCAACTTGTGAATGAATTCTCACATGAATTCAGCATGTGAGATCTCAGTTTTCTAAGCAGCTGGTCAATGCACACAGTACAGCCCACCTGCCTGTCAGACCCAAATTCCTGTTCTCAGCTGAAGAAAGTCATGAAGAACAGTTTAGTGTGATACTAGGAATCTCAGCCCTGTTGAGACATAAATGTAGTATAAACCTTGCTCAGTAAAAAGGGTCTATTCACTTCTTTATAATGTCAATTTAACAACAGCTGTTGAAAATGGTCCTTACCAAAGCTTGAGATGCATTTATTTAGACAATTCTTCCAGATTTATGGACAACATCAGCTATTAGTAATTAAATGTTCTCTATGGTTATGATGACTAGAAAGATGACAACTGGAAGAATAACATTACATATGGGAGCACTACTTGCCTTTCTATTTTAAGACCTTGTTGTTTCAGGAAAGTTCCTCAGGTGATTTTTGTTAGAGAAAATGATTATTGCAGTCATTCTCAATGAGGAAGACTCGGACAGGTTTAGGTCCACTAACATGAAGGGGGAAAAAAGTAACTTATTAGGAACAAACTTCTTTGCTGGCAATAAGCTCCACTAAATTAAAAAAACTTCAGTAACAGACTGTAACTAAGAAATGTAGCATTTTTTCAGTTTAAATGTAATTAAAACTTTTTTTAAACAATTCTTTCTTATTAACATTACCACAAAATACTAAATCACTACAGCTGAAGAGTGCAAGTGAAATTTTTGAAACAGCATTAAAATCTATTTAGGAAAAAAGCATTTCTAGAGTTTTCTAGTTGATGAAAAATAAGATCAACTACCAACTACCCTAGACAAACTGAATCTAAACTGAGAACTGAGAGTGCTGGTGGCTGGCATTACTGCAGAGAACTGGGTTTAGTGCTCTAAATCTGCACAAAAGACAATTTAATAAATATTGAACTTAGCACATGATTATTTCATAACATGGTAAGAACACTACTTGCAGAAATATGACAAGTCTGTTACAGTACAGCTGTTGTTATTCAGACATAAAACCCATTTACAGAAAGCACTTTAGCAGAACCAGTTATACAGCTGGATGGCATACACAGAGATATGATTTTTCCCTCCCAGATAAGCATTTAAGCACCTTAATTAAGTGTCACACAGGCCAACTGGCTTAAATAGTTTTCAGCTACCTGCAGGAAACAAGTGTCTCTCCTCTGCCATCTAATTTGATACATGCTGGGAGCACACATTGCAGTTAAAAAGAGTGAATATCCCATCAAACTTGCTTGACAGCCAATTTAGATATTCCAGCTTGATGGTTGTGCTTCAGATCCCTTTGGCCTTCAGGTTGGAAGCAATTCAGCAGGCTGAATATTCTACTATTTTCATTTCTGATAAAGATAGTGAGGTTGGTTTGGCTTTCCCTCAGAAGTGAAGTCCCATTTACATATGCTCCAAAACAATCCAGAAATCAGAAGAAAAGCTTTGCCTCTAGAACTGGCATAAATATAGTCATGAGGCCTCCTCAGTGTAATTACACCTCCCTGGATATGTTTAGAAGAAAATTTACTTAATTCCTTTGCTTATCATTTCATTTGATGGGAACTTTACAAAGGCAAAGGGAGGAGTTTATTTCATATGGCCTAGGAAGGTCTGCAGAATTTTCATTGTGTAGAGACTTTTTTCCTAGGTGATGCATGAAAAAAAATTGAATGAAGTGGGATTCTTTAATCCAAAACTGCAGAATCCTGGGGATTCAAGGTAAGGCCTTACATAGCTCGAAAGAGGGAGCTTAAGCCAAAACACAGAGGCAAGAGACAGGAAATCCATGAATATCAGTGATGAATTTAAAAAGGACATTCCAATGTATTTTTCCACTGCATAATAAATTTGAAATCTTTATAAAACAAAATTATAACAATCGTTAAATGAATGGTAAAAAGGGGAGAAATATACTTTTCAAGGCTCATTTCAAAACACACCTAGTAGAAATAAACTGGGAAAGGACTACTGCACTCCTCACATAGGCTTGCACTCGCCAGATTACTGTGGCTGCACTACCAACATATTTGACTATTGTAACTCTGATTACACACCCTACAACTGATTGAAACAGGTATTTAAATAATTATTTTTATTTTTCTTATTTGTATGTTGATTCAGATATTTGTTATTCTCGTTATTCTTGACATACTAAAGTAGTGATGAAACTGAGAAGTAAGACCATAGGTGAATATCTAAATTCAAGTGAAAAGTTTGCCAACTGCAAAAAAAATTTTATTTCTATTAATGCTAGGTCCTGGAAAAGGAAGTTTTACAACCACTCCTTAGGATATCATAATAGAGAGAAAAATTTGATCACTGTAGGTAAAACCACTTTTCAACAGTGCCTCCTGATTTAGCAGAGAGACAATGTAAAAAAATCCCTCGCCTCCCTCCAAAGCCATAGTTGACAAGGATTCAGCTTTTCTTCCATTCAAAGTCACATAGTAACTGCAATTATTATTGGTTTTTACCTACAGCATATTAAGAACTTTACATATTTTTAATTACACTCCAGTACCAAAGATCAGGTTAGAATCAAAGTCATTCAGCAGGTTTCCTGGTATTTTTCTACAGCCAACCTTTTCTCTGAAAACTGCAGCTGGCCAAGACACTGACACTGCAAAGACCTGAACACCGAGTGGCTGAATCACACATTTCTGACTCTTCTGTCTCTCTTAGATTGCTTCTGTATTCCACCCAAAAGCACTACAGCAGCTGCCTGCACCAAGGACACTTTCAGCTTAGATTAAATTGTTATTAAATCCACACATCATAGACTTTAATGGCCAAAAGGGCCAGCCAGGCCATCTACTTTGAACAGCGCAACAGCGACCATTCCATTTCAACCAGTACTGCACGCATCCACCTGACTGGTTCAGCCTGAGCAAAGACACTTCTGATCCAAACTGATTTTAACTGAAGTTCACTTTATGAGCCTGGCCATTGAGCATGGCAGGGACTTGCTGTTTGCATAACACCTACCATGATACAACTCTGATCCGGAGTAGAATGCAATATTCTTCTGAAAAATAAGCATTGTGCCGTATATTCTTCTACTATACTGATCTCTTTTTCATTATCCCATGTTCATGAACCACCCTAATTAAAATTGAAGATTATATGACCAAACATCTTCAACTTGGCTGAAAACTTTCATTTCAGCTAGAAACACAGCTTCTCATGATCCTTTCATGGTGGTTGTAATTTTTATTCAAGGGAAATTCAGAGTTCATACATCTTCCTTTTTGTATCCTAATCACCAAGTCCTGCTCCCCCTCAACTGATACACACCAATATCACCTTCAAGTCTCCAGTTACTGAACCTACTTCTGAAGTCTTCCAGTGCTTCCTCTGTTAATAAGTTAGTATTTAGGTATCTATTCCTACATATTTCACAGCTATAATTCACTCTTGACATTATCCCAACCATTTTTATACCTGTTTTTCAATCAATTTACCTATATAAACACTTCAGGTTCCTTGTGGGATTGAATTACACCCATTGATCATAACCTTTGTCCAATTCAAACACCGTAAATCCTTCAGCACTTGAGGGATTTAAACAAATCTCAGCAAACAAGTGTGTTAAGGGGTGAAAGTCTTTATTTTTTTTTCTGTCAACTAGATACCACAGGCAGAAGTTTTGATGTTGAAGTAATACCATTACCAAGAGTACTTTATGAACACAAGCAGGAAAAAAGTGATTCTTCTGTGGGTTTTTAAAGGACTTCAAATGGATATGGATTTTAGAATTTGCTGCATATGCTTTAAAAATAAAAAAACCAACTGAAGTATCATGATGTGAAACACACCCAAAAGAACTACTCGGATATTGAGACCTTGAATACATCTTTCCAGCTGTAATTCATTGTATTTTCCTGATATGTACTTGGGGAAAACAAGGAAAGCATTTGTAATTGCTTGCAATCAGTAAGCTTACCTGAAAGCTCACACACACCATAAACCCCTGGGGAGGGAGGTGGGAAAGGGGTGAGAATCAAAGGAAAAAAAAACCCTCATGGGTTGAGATAAGAATATTTTGTTTAATAACTGAAACAAAATTTTAAAATTATTATTATAATAACAGTAATGAAGAGAGAGGAATAAAACCCAAGAGAAAGAAGTGATGCACAGTGCAACTGCTCACCACACACTGACTGGTGTTCAGCCTGTCCCTGAGCAGCAATTGGTGATTCTCAACCAATTCCCCTCAGTTTATACACTGACCGTGACATTCTGCAGTATGGAATATCCCTTTGGCCAGTTTGGGTCAGCTGTCCTAATTGTGCTTCCTCCCAGCTTCTTGTGCACCTGCTCACTGGCAGAGTATGGAACACTGAAAAATCCTTGATTTAGAGACCACCCTGCTCAGCAACAATTAAAACATCAGTGTGTTATCAACATTATTCTCATACTGAGTCCAAAACACAGCACTGTAACAGCTATAGGAAGAAAACTGACTCTATTCCAGCCAAACCCAGGATCAATTACATGGGCTTAAGACTGTCTGAAATGTTCACCATTTTCAAGGGAATCTCTCAGTCACCTCCATTTGCTCTGCTTTAGCTCACGCTGCCAACCAGCCTGCGTGCGTGCAAACTGGGTCCCTTCTGGAAGAAATTCACACGAAAGGCACATTCTGCACATTCCTCTACCTGCTAATGACCACTCCAGCCACAGTGTAAGACAAAAACTAGTCCAAGGTAAACCTCCCAAAACACGCAGAGAAGGAACACAGCTGCGTGGATCGGCTCCTGTGGTGCCCTGACGGTGGTGGCTGCTCCCACCATTCCCCTTGCCAGGGCAGCACTCCCCACCTCAGCAGAGCACTTTTAGTCACACTCAACTTGGGAGCTCCTCACCCTTCCTTCTGCTGAACACCCGACAGTGACGTTCTCTTCATCATTAGATCTTGAAAGGCTTTGAAGCCAGAGACTGTTTTACTGTCTTTGATGCTAGCACTTCACAAGCCTTGGGCCAGTACTCCTTTTGAAACATTCATCTCCAAATTGAACTGTGCTACATTTGAGATCAGATTTGGATGGAATGAAAACTGCTTCCTACATCAGCATGATTGCTGCACAGGGCTATGTTCTGGCACAGTGCAACCCCTCAGAAAAGCAACCAAATATTATCTTAGTGTTGCCTTTACTGATGCAGAACACTGGAGTGTCTTCTCCAGCAAAATTTCAAATTTTAGATGTGTGTCTCCTGCTTTTATTCAAGTAGCAAAATACAGTAATTTACTTTAAAGATCCACTTAGAAGAGCTGATACTTGCAAAGAGATCCATCTGCAATGCTTTACTGCAGAAACACATTTTCTTTTCAATTTGTAAAATAGGGATTGGAATTTTGTGGGGCTTTGGTTATTGGTTTACGTGGTAATTTGGTTTGTTGCTATTTTTGACTACTGCATAATTCTATCAGGGTCCCTTTTGTTTCCAGAATCCTTCTGACTAAGTATAACTTTAATAGCACTACTACAACACAGGAAATGTTTTCAAATGAATAATTTACATATTCCTAGTGATTCTGCCTTTCTAATCTCAAACAGTTCTATAATCATGAAACAAGTGATTCTTACTGAATTTACAATGCAGTAAGAGCTTAAAGCTCCTTGGTGCTCAACAGCTCAAAAGCAGGATTCTCTTTTGGATTTTTCCATTTTATTAATTCCAAAATATTTGGCTTTCAAAGGAAACTCAAAATGGTCAAAATGTGTGAAATATGAAAATAAATTGCCATTTTCTTCAAATAACAACAAAAGCATTAATTTCAGTCCTTTGCTAGTTGCTTGCAACTGTATGCTATAGTCTGTACATTTTTCTGCTATTTAATTATAGTCCTCCTGACTAACAAAAGGAAAGAAAATATAGTTTAAAGCAATTTGTAGTACTATCAGTCAAGTGCTGTAAACCTACAATAATGAAGTAAGGCAATAAAGCACAAAGGCTTTGCCCCATACCCTTATGTTTCTTGCACTTCAGTTTAAGGTTTTTCATTCCGACAATTTGCATGGTTATATTCTCTTTATTGTAACAAAGACTTTTTTTTTAATTTTATGCTTGAATTTCTAAAAATACATTTATTCTAATGTAGCAATCCATTATAGAATAGGTGTGCAAACAGCCCATTCCCAACATAGATTTCAAAGCTACAGCAAAGCTCAGAAAGGAAGAGCTGGAAGTTTAAAGTCTATGTGAGCAGGGTTAGGGCTGAACCAGAAATTACATTTTCCCTTGGATGGGAAACACCACCTGCATCCACTGCCTTGATGACCGCACTCTTCTCCCAGCTGTTTCACTTAGGAACATTGCAGGTCTGAAGGAGTTTCACTTCTATTGAAAGAATCCATGATGTCCACTGAGGTACCTCCAACTCAGGTATTCAGTAACGCAAAAATCAGAGGACAGTTACCACTTCCAAAGACACTTCAAAACCCGTAAGTTTTTTAACCATCTACTACAACCCATGGACTTCCACACATCAGGTGGGGTGGTGCCAGGAGCTTAACCACCAGGAAAAACCAAGCCCATGGCTGTTTGTTACTCCTTGTTCCTTGGGCCCAGGACAACCACCACCCTGCAGGACCCAGGCACAGACCTTTTGCCCAGGGTGATCTCTACAGCTCCTTGAATATAGGATACCCAAAGGTGTCACAGGTTTGGTAGTTCACATGAAAAGTCCCTAAATAAACTAAGGAATAATTCAAGGAAGACAAAAGGAACAGTGAACCTGGTGAATCCTCTTCTAACAAGAAATGACCTGTTATTTTTAAAGCCTGCTGTTGCATTACCACTGTGCAGGATATGCACCTTTAAAAATCCACTCTATTTATGAGAAACCAAACGTTTACAGTTAGCCCAAACTCTTAACAGTAATCAAAGAGTCTTTAGTCCACAGTCTTAATAGTCTAAATCATCCAATTATTGCAGAGAAAATAAAACCTCTAACACAATATAAATAAAACCTCTAACATAATACCATTAGTTACTCATGCACTTACTTGTGTCTATCCTTTGTGTCTTTCTTGTGTCTATCGCTTTCTCTAGTGCTGCATGCACCTTTCCATGGCCCCTGGGGGTCCTGAGACCAACATCACATAGTCAGGGTCCCACACTGCTCACCAAGAGTTGCAGGATGCTGATGGTGGGGACTTTCCTTCTTCTCTCTAGAACCCACCTTGTGTAACGTAACACATTTCCAAAAACATTGTGCTTTCTGGTCTTTCTTCATTGTACAGCAATTCCACATTACAGCCAAATAATCATTTATATACAGTGTTGTATATTTACTCTTTCTTCTCATATCCCTAGAAACTTGTTTTGCACAGCACTTTAGGTTGTATTGGTTTAAGGATTGGTGCTTGGCACTGGGATGATTTGTTTATACCCATGGAGCCTCTGGCACCTAAACTCATAGATGAATTCATTCTATACAAAATAACTACTTATTACTTCCTAGCCATTAGCCACAGAAATGTATCAGAATCATTATAAACATAGGCAGCACAGCACACAACTGTACAAAGCTAAGCTGCCATTTGAGAGACAAAAGTTACAGCTAAAACAAAGCTTCAGGTGGGGCAAGGCAAGCTCAGAAAAGTGGAGGTCAGTGAGTGTTCATGCCAAGGCTTCACAGAGTTGGTACAAGGCCCTGGCAATGACAGTACTGTGTTTATGTGGTTACAGGCTGCACTGATAGCAAGGTCAGTCTCCAGGGAGGGCATAATGTTGTCTTGAAACTCCTTAAGCATCAGGTAAAATAAAATTGAGGTCTTTTAAATCCCTGGGAAAGTACCCAAACAGCATGCTAGAAAACAGCAGCTCTGCTTGGAGCTCCCACCCACCGCACAATAGCTGCTGCTGGACTGAAAGCAGTTTGTGTGTTGGGTGACCTGGGCTTTGGGAGAATGGGTGGAATTTAGGTGACCCAAAGCTTCATTCAGATGGCTGTTTAGCTTAGCAGGGCACAGGAGGCTCCAGCCACACTCAGACATTGAGGAAACTTCAAAAGGAATATATGCTAATAAGCTTTTAGCTTCTTCATGATGAGTCAGTTGGTAGAATATCTTTTTTTTTATTACTTTCTTACATACAGGTGTCTAAACTCTGATTATGTTCTCTTCCAAGCATCAAAACCAGCTCTCTAAATTTAGTGTCAAGTTACAAATTAGGAAGCTGATTTCCCTCAGCTCCTCATATAGAAGAGACGGACAGACTCCTCCAGAGGGTAATTTTGATCATAAGAACTCCTACTTAATTACCATCCCAATATAGCTAAAAAGAAAATACAAAAAACTTTTGCTTTGCAATTTTTTTATTAAGATGATGCATAGAAAAGTGACCACAAAAGGGGATAAAAATATTTTAACATTTTGAAGAAAACTGAAAAAGGTAAGTCGGACAAAAATTACCTAGTAATTGTGAAGGAAGTTTCATTTCCCATCCTCAAACACACCATATAAAACAGCTTCCTAAAGCAGTAAGAATAAATATTGGATGCAATTACAGCTTTAATATTTGTCTTTCTTTTTTTTAGCCTACTCAAAGCACTAAATGCTTCTGTCTTCCAGGTGGTGAAGTGCATATTCCTCAGTACAGGGACAAATCCAGCTAGAGAAGGGAAAGAATGAAGGAAATAAAAAATAACACAAATAACACACAAGTAACACAGCTGCTTAGTCTTCAGTGAAGTATGCTTCCAATCCTTCCAGTTCTGTATCAGCTGTTGCATTTGAAGAGGTGGGAGTAGAACTTGAATTTATGCTTTCCTGACTATTATTTTTTTGTTGAAAGTTTCCTGAGTTATTGAATTCCTTCTTCAGTTCTCTACCACCACTTAACAGCTTCTGACTCTCTGTAAAGTACTGATTAGGATGATTCAAAGAAAACCCAATGTCATCAACCTGCACATAAAAGGAAAGGAACACCAAGTTATTACACTTATTTCTAAAAATAACCTTTTTCATATTCAAGAACAAATTAATCAACAATTTAAGAAGTTCTAATTTTGTTGAAGAACAAGGCATCAATTTGTAATTAACATCTCAGTAAATGTTAGCATGACACAGATCTAGTTTCATCAGAAATTTTCTTCCTTCATTGTAGAAAACATCTAAAAACACAGAAGTAAAGTCGCATCTCTTTAGAGATGCGGGACTATCGAACCTACACCTTAAAACGGACTTTCCCCACCCAAAAGAGGGAGTGAGAGAAGTCTAGAGTGCAAATGAAAGTGGAAAATACTACGAGAAGTTGTAGCAACTGCGCAGTATAAATCTAGATCTTAAGTATTGCTGTGAAACTGCAAATGGAAACAAGTGGCTTCACGCCGTTCTCTGGTTTTCCCAGTAGGCACAAATGCAATATTCACAAGGGAGAGGGCTAAGACAGAAGCCCCACAGACCAAGCTCATCTTTGCTCCATCAGTGCCACCATCAGCATCCCAACTCTAGATGCAGTACCAGTACCCCAGAACATTTAGTCTTCAGTGGAAAAGAACACAGAAAACTAGCATAAGGTGCAGCATATTTGTATTACTACTTTTTACTCAGCAGGTGCATTCTTTCAGCTCTGCAGTTATTTGATAAATGAACATTCAATTAATGCTCATCAAATATTTCAAATCAACAAAGCTTTCAGCTTTAAAAGGAAGCTATTCTGACATATTCACCACAAACCAGAGTTATAACCTTTGTGTCTCCTTTGGGAGGCTCAAAAGTTAGAAATGCTTACTTTAAAAGGTGCTTTCACTTCCTATTCAAGGCAACCTGCACCTTTCATCTGCCTGTCAGTTTATGTGAATTCTAGGAACATTTTAAGAAAAGTACTGCTCTTAAAATACGTTGGAAGACTTACCAAATATGGGGTACAACAAACCATGGAAGACTAAGAGTCATATACCAGAAAATTTCTGCTCCCTCTATATTCCTTTTTTCCCAGAAGGGAGGGGCCAATTCAGGCACAATCAGCAACTCTGCACACACACAGAGTGTCCTGAGGACATACTGTGGCTAATTTAATACGCCAAACCCCGTCAATTTAAATTTCAGCCGCTTGTGAATAATCAAAAAGCAGAGGATCAATGTGTGCTCCAAATGGAACCCTGATTAAATGCATTACCACTGCCTAGCTTAGCTCCATTAGAAAATGGAGACATGGATAACAAAATCTAATTCAGACACGAATTAGCAACTGTAGTCAGTGACCTTGCTTGAAAAATCTTAAAAGTAAGTAACAGTCCTAGCACTCTAATTTCGTACTCAAAGCCATAAAGAAAAAAAAACAAAAAACCTAACCCAAAGTCATCACTGAATTTCATTTTAGTCTTATCTGGATGAGTTTCATCCAGCCAGCTTTCATCCATGCTCCAATTTTCATTACATGGGAACTAAATTACTTCTTTACACGAAAAAGGCTTAAAAAGAAGCGATATAGTGAAAAACTGCCTTTCCTAGTAGAAGCTCTTAATTAGCTCTGGTTTTTTTAACCTTAAAATCTCAGTTCTCTTCAGACCAAGTTAAGAGTCACTTTGTAACTCTTAATTTTATTCTAAACTCTTCTCTCCCCAGCAGACTGGAATAAGCTGTAGAAGCAGCTCATTGTATGAATGGAGCCTACAACCATGTTTTCAGAGGTGATTGATGGTATTTGTGGGTTTTAATTTGTGGGTTCTTAAAAGCTATTTACGGGTTGTTAGTTAAAACTGTTGTATGATTCCACATATCATTTTTCCTTTTCAATCTTGAATGCTACTAGAATAAAACTCTACCAGATGAAGCTTAGACAACTCCTAATTAAAAGAATTCCACCCATTCAGACCATCACCTTTTCGTGAGAGCCTAAAAAGAGAAAGGGGAAGATTTATTCATCATCTTCATTTGTGATATAGTGACATAGAAAGAATTCTGTTCTCTGTAATCTTCAACAGGGTTCAGTGAGCATTTCTCTGAATAAAATATTCTGCTCTGGCTGGAAATTCACAAGAAATTTGAACACAAAAATGGAAGTCTTTTTTACATCAGACTGCTCATATTACTTTATGTAAGTTTTTCAATGTTTTTAAGTAATATAGATAAAAGCACATTCATTTTAAAAGCCTCATCTTTAACTTAGTTGTAAGTTAGCTGAGACTTACTACCAGAAATAGAGAAAGTAGATTTCTCTAACAGCTTTGCCAATTCACACCTGTAAATCTATTCGGAATCCACCATACCCAGAGAAAAATGTACTTTCTGTGCAGTCAAAACTTCAAGCTTTTAACATGCAAAAGCTTTAAAACTTTAAGCTTTTAACCAGGCAAAAAGACCTGCCACTTCAGACACAACTGTATAAGCCATCTAAGTAGGTGATACTAACATACTAACGCAAGACTTTTTTTGGATTCAGCACGTTTTGCACACACGGGCTCTCATACAAACTCCAGTTTAGTATTCCTGCTATAGCAAATATTGTTTTGAAAATCCTGAAATAATAATTTTGCAGCTGTAACATCTTTGGGGTTTAACCACAAATTTTTTAAATGACAGCTGATAATGCTACAGCTGATATTACAGAAAAACCACATGAAGCAACCATGGTGCTACAGCTTTCCTTTCTCACACTTACTGAGGAGTTAACAAATTGCCTACATGTACTAATGTTCCTGCCTGAAGACAATGCACTGGACCACACAAATTATGTCTGCTTTTGTTCTGTGGTTGTGAAATGGTGAAACCGAAGTTCAGGAGAAGTGTAGCATTAAAGTTAATAAGCCCAGGTTACACAGAGCACACAGAGCATCAGCTTTTTGTTAGCCCATGCTATCTGAACCAGTAGCACTGAAGTGCAAGGACACAATCCCCATCACCCACCCCCCAAAAATACATATCTAAACATTCTCACTCTAGTCCAGCTGCACATATTAGCATAGTCTTAGTGCCAAGCACTAGACTTCTGAAGCTGACCCTGTGAACTTAGAGAAATAGAATCTTAAACAAGTCTCTGTTACAGTCGTTCATAGTTGGTCTAACCCACATATACACCATAACTATTAAGAATTGCAGGCAACACCAACAGCTCTTCCCAACACATCTCAAACACTTTCTTGGTAAAATTTTTACATAATTTAAGTTAAAATTCTCCATGTGAGCAAGTCCGCTATTTCTATGAAAATTTTACTTAAGATTGTTCCCCTGCTGAAAGAAACAATCAATGAATGTTATGCTAACTGATTCTTCTGAAATTTCCTTCACTGAAAAACTCTGCTAGTGATATACAGGAAAGCAAAGGGTTGATTGAAAACAAAGGTCACCAGCTTCAAGACACATCTTTTACCACCCCACAGAAAAAATTTAAAAATTAACAAAGCATATAGTTGTAGAATAGAAAAATCAGTCCAAGCAAGCTGGTAACAAGTTGAGCAGCTAAATTCTGTTAAAAATTTGCCATCATAAGCATGTGCCATTCAAATTACAGTGTCTGTGTATTCTGCTTCCTCTCACTGAAATAATATCAAGAGCAAAGCAGAAAGATGATCGTGAGTGCAAGCAGCAAAGACAGATATTTATATTACCGCAAAATTGATAAAAATAATGCTTTTCTGGAATTTCCTATAGAAGAATGGAAAGACAGCTTTCCTAAAATGCACAGTACTGATTTATCTTTTGATGAATGTTGACCTTAGGGTCTACAATCGTCTAGGGAAACTATTATTTCTACTGACATGAGCTTACACAGAGCGAGTGTTACCTAAATTTTAAATTCTACATTATTTTGAATTTCCTTCCAGATTATTAGACTTTTTTTCACATTTTCTAAGACTGTAAGACTAAGTGTTCCTCTCAAAATACAGCTGCCAAAACAACACTGGATACAGGCTCAGGGTATACCTTTGCTATACACATTCATACATATGACTGCTGGAAATATGTGAAGACAAAGAAGAACAGCTCTGCTTCACTGGGGTTTTGTTATGACAGGGAATCTTGAACCAGTGCAAAAGCTGGTTCTTTGAATGAAGAAATCACACAGGAGATGGAGTGTGGCCATTTGTTATCTTGAAGTTATTGGGGGAAAATTGTAAGATAACTTTGCTTACGATTAAGCAAATGGGAAAGCTCTGAGAATGCTCATCTTGATTTAAAAAATAATTACACATCACTACAAATGTGAAAAAATACCAATCAAAAATTAACAATAGGAACCATGCAAATGCTGGGAGATTAAATTAAGAGGTTTTACATCCTTTCTGTTTATTTTTTAAGGTGTATCTAAATACATCAAACTTGGCAATGCTTTAAAGCCCACAAATTTGATTAAAAGCAGGATACTGAAAAAGTTAAATGACTTGAAATAGGTAAGATTCCACAATATTGATCTTTTCAGGAAGATAGCATAACATTTTACATCTTGTAATGTTGAGGGTATTAATAAAATCAATATATAAATGCAGAAAATTATAAAAGAATATTTCAAATTGCTGAAAAGAAAACTAGCAAGGCAAAACAGCTAATGCTGGATGTGCAAACAGAAAATAGTCTCTGGGTTTCATTCATGAGTTCCAAGGCCGTCTGCAAAGACAAAGTTGGTGATAACAGCTGAACAAAGAACAGTAGCCACTCACATCATGCGCCAACTCGAAGTACTTCTGACAGGCCAGTTGGTAATGCATGCCCTTCACCAGCTCCAGGATCTACACGGAGGGAGAGAAACGTGACAGAGTCACAAGTAGCACACATACATCTTATTGATACTTTTAACAACAAGGAGTTCCACAACAGCCTTGTACAACAGCTCATGGACATTGCAGCACGTGACATCTGTGAATCCTGCTAATAACTGACAACATTTAAAAATGCCCTGGCTACATTAAAAACAAGATAAAGCCACAGGAAGGTACACCCGACCCTTAAAATGTTATTTCAATACTCTTAACTTCAAGAGTAAGTTGAATCTATATTTTGGTAATATAATTGTGACAGTTATTGTCAAACTATCATATTGCAACATCTCTTCCATAATTGCAGACATAAATCTAGTAATTCAAGGGGTTGAAGCATGAAGCAATCAAGGACACGATTTGTATTTTTATTTTCCACATTACCAGTTCATGCAGATGCACAGTAAAATACTACTGTGCTCCCATCGAGAAAATTTAATGCAAATCCTTTAGACAAGTATCTGTGAGAGGGTAATGCTTTTACCTTCAATCAGATTTGTCCTTTTTGAAATGAAGCTATTTCTAGTCAAGCTCAGCAGAATATGTGAGTGAATAGGCTGTTTTGAACACGTATTAGGAAAATCATGCCATCTTTTGTAAATACAATTTGCTTTCCAATTCTGCTTCAGGTAATCTCTTCTGTGCTGTATAAAGTCCCATTCTTATCACCAGAATGCAATGCTGGTTGAAATATTTTAAAGTTTCATTACCTCCTCCCTCCTTTATATAATCAAAATGTATGCTCTCTCTGCTTATCAAACAGAGAAAATTGCTGGAATTAAGAGATAGCCTTGGTGGAAGGAAAAATAGTTTTCAAGAAATGTTAATTTCAAGACATTTCCCAAGGTTGACCTTTGTGTCAAACACAGCAATGTACAGCTTAAATTCCTGCTGTACTCATTATCGGATGCTGCCATGTATTTATTGACAGATATATAAATAAACTACATTTGCTGAATGGATAAAAACAGCAACACACTGCCAGGAAAGTATTTAGTCCCATTATTTCTCTGTAATAGCCCAAGTGATTACACTTCTATCCCTCTTGCCACCTCAAGTTAAACGTTCTATAAAAGAGAAAGGCCAAGGCCAACTAGGCAATGAAGTCTGAAATCTGGCACTATCTGTGTACATACATATATTTCTGGGGTTTTTTCTCCTCTCTCCTTGAAATTGACTGAATAAATTAGTAGTTAAGGATTGAAAAAACTCATCTATTCTAAACACTTCCATTTCATATTGCCTTACATTTTCTTGTTTGTTCCTTACAATATAATCTATGCCATGCAAAAGAGCCATCTCTATTTTAAAGAAAATGCTAACCATGTTACATGTATATACTTTCTTAAAAAGTATTTTTCACCTAATATAGAGTAATTATCAGAAGACCTATTCATCTGTTGGTTAGTTAAAAGAAATATTCATGATATTCTGTAGCATTCAGACCTATCTAACCTGAATTTTCCAGTTGAAATAAGTCAGCTAATTCAATCTAGTTCATAAACACTTAAGGTTTTCTGAAAATTCTTCTTTGTTTAATCAAGATTACATGTAATAAAATTATATAAATAAAAAGTTTTCTAAATTTAGGTGTAAATACATTCTAAATCTCAGAATCTTAATTGAGCAAACAAACTCAGATACAGACAAATTCTTAGTATAAACCCCAAAAAATTAAAAGTACTGAGGCTCTTTTATCACTTCAGCGAACTTTTTGAAAAAGATGATCAGTTAAGAGTCTACGAGACATTCCACAGCTTGTTTAACTTTTGAATTGCAGACCACAGTTACAGATGCTTTTTGTATCAATGCTGCCATTGTTCAACTACCCTGAAAAGCAGGAAAGACAAGGATTACCAAAGCTAGCTTTTAATTAACTAATTCACAACAACTGAGAGGATGAGAGGTCAAGTTGCTGCTATTTTCTCTGACAGTTCAGTGGGAAAATAGTAACTTCAAGTGGCAGGTATCAGATGAGGGACTGCTGACCGACACTGCACAGATGGTAACAGAATAAAGGGGCACTTAAAATAAATTCCAGTTCTGAGCAAACTGTTTGGAAATCAAGCCCATCCTCGGCAAAAACTTGACCCACCTTTAAGGTGGAGACGTGGACTTCACTGAATCAATGCCACTGACATACACAAGCTATAAGTCATGTTATCAGAGCTGGCTTTTAATTTTTAAAAGAGCAACCATGTTATTTCACAACATCTCAGTCTTCATTGCCCAGCTACACTGTCGTTTCACCACGAACTACTGTCCCACTCCCTTGAAAATCCCTATCACATCTCTTACAGGCTACTATTAGGTCACCACACCGATTTTTCTGCTGTTCTGCTATGAAGACATATCTTGCAAAACAGCTGTTAGAGGAACCCATATCAGCATTCTCCAGTGAAATCTGGTAACTGGGTGTTCATGCTACTTCTCTTCCTGACATTGATAGAGCGCTCCAGAGAACAGATGCTCACCAGAACATTCCAGAGAGTTTCATCCAGTTTGTTAAATTTATCACTGTACTGGTAGTCATCATTTTACTCCTGCTCCTGTACACCACGTGACCTCCCCAGCTTGGAATGGTTGGCCAATTTCAGCCAAATTTGACAAGGCAGAGATGAAAAAGCTAAATTCTGATTAAAAGTTGTGGTTGGCTAGAAAAACCAGACCAATATTTGTTGCTCATCCAGAAAAGAAGAAAAAAAAGCAGTTATAATTCAGCTCCTACTCATTCCAAGAGGCAGCCACAAGGCAGACAAATAGTGAGCCTGATAGTTAGTACATATGTAAGTTCAAACTGGCCACATCATGGGGGACGAGGTTCACCTTCTGCATACATGAAAGGGAGCAGAAATAAGGGGCACATTTAACATATTTAAAGAAGAACAGCTTTAGTAGATTAACTTGCTTTATCAGGGAACAAGTTGCTAAGAGAGGAAACAAAAAAGGTTAAACACTGCAATAGAATGTAGCCCAGGCAGAAAGGAGTTCTCTGTGTGAGAGAAACTAACAATCCTCTATTAAAATAAAACAGATTTACCATCCATAATAATTATTATCTTTTCTACTACATTTGTGTCCATACTGAAAGCAAGCCTGCAGCTGTTTTTCCCTAGTATTTCCCAGAAACAGACCTCCACTCAAAGCTTAATTCCCAGCAGCAATCTTTTGCTTCTATATACATTAAGACATTTACACTGCATTGCTTTCTTTTGTAAGTAAAGGTACATACTCAAGGACTTTTCCTGTTAGTCCTTATGTGCATTTTTCTTCACTGCCATCTGCAACTTGCTTCTCTGATGTTGCTCTACTGACTGCTAATGAGGCTGAGATGATGTTTGGCAGCTGTATGCAGCCACCTGCTTTTATAGATCCTCAGCACTCAAAGTAAAGATGTTGCATGGCAGGACAGTTGGGGCTCTATAATTATCCACTGTTATTTTCAACTTACTCCAAGTTAGTTTGGGTTTTTTTACATTGCAGAATTAACTTATCATGAAAATCTTTCTACTATAGACTCAGTTATGTATGACTAATTTCTAACCTTCCCTGGAAAGTTTCTTTAGCTGGAAGGAAAATGTTTCTACACACAGCAATAATCTAAAACTTTTTAAATACTAGATCAACAGGGAGAGTGTGAGGGTTTTTTTCACCGTGGTGGTCTTGTGGTGGGTTTTTTTGCAGGTTTGGCAATTTTTTGTTCAGTACTTTGATGGGATTTTTTTTCATTCATAGAAACGTATAGCCATAGCAGAGGCCTAGGCACAGACTGGCTTATTTATTTCCACCTCCGTGAAGAATCTCCAACCCACCAAAACACTAAATCTGTTGAAGAATATTACACAAAGTTCAGTGAGTGACTTAATCAAAACTTTTAATTTAACCCAGTTATAGGAAAAGAAAGATTTTTAAATTAAGAAGAAAATTCTACTAGAAAGAACAAGCCTTCTTCTGAAGTTATCTGCTGTTCATCGACATAAGTATTTTTCCCTAAAGAAACGCTTTTACTCCTAATAGAAAAGCAAAAAGAACTAGTCTAGACTCTGTTTCTCCTGTTTGTAGAACCAGAAATTTTTACTACTTTTTGCTTTTGCTATTATGATTGACATGATTTGGGAAAAAGGTAATTTCTCCAAGAACACTTTCTGAAACAAATAATAGATATTTTGAAATAACTAAATCAAAGCCTATCATTTCTATCTCCCTATATGTAAGATGTGCCAGCAACACATTACAGTGCATTTAGTACAGCACCACAACAGATGTATTTATCACAGAATCATAAAATGGTTTGAGTTGGAAGGGACCTTAAAGATCATCTAGTTCCAACCCACCTGCCATGGATGGAGACCACATTGCTCAATGTCCCATCCAACCCAGCCTTGAACACTTCCAGGGATAGGACATCTACAACTTCTCTGGACAACCTGTTCCAGTGCCTCACCACCCTCACAGTAAAGAATTTCTCCCTTATATCTCATCTAAACCTCCTCTCTTTCAGTTTGAAGTCATTCCCCCTTGTCCTGTCACTACATGCTCTTGTTCAGTGTCTCATATGTAAAAACATATCTTAACATATACTTTAATCTTTATATTCTTCAAATTTATTAGCTGTTATCAAAGCTGATTTCATTAAGATTTTACCTAACTAGCAGTATACCAGAGAGAGAAATGAAAACTTATATACTATAAATTCAAATGCTATGCACTTATAAATTCACACATTAGATGCTCAGCTAATGCTTCTTTCTCCAAGAAGCATTTTTAAAACAAAAAAAAAAGCTACTATCACAAATAAAGATATAGACTAACCTAAGGAAAATGTGAAATAAATACAAGTTAAATAATTCAGTTCTTGGAATAAACATCAGGATTAGTTCTCTGCTTTAAGCACTGTGAGAACTAGGCAAGACCTGTAAGTCATCTGCTGCATTACTTTGAGACGAGTACTTCAGCAGATACAATCCTAGACAAGATACAGCCTCAGAAAATCTAGACTGGAACAACAGGTTGGATCCAGATACTTCACAGCAAGCAGATTCACATATTCAAATGCTTTGATCACTTTTTTCATTACTGACAGCACTACAAAATGAATGCAATGAAGCAGTCTAATGCTTAGACTGACTACTGAAGTCACGTGAGGTCTGGCAGTATTTGCTCTGTACCATCATTGCAAGGTCCAGCCTTCCCTTTTCACCCCTAGTCTTGCAAAAAGCCCTTTAGGATGGGGTTTGTTCCTACCACACACTGGTCAAATGCTTTATCTGTATTGGAAAACTCAGGAACTCTTATGAACCTTAAAGGAAAGAGTGCATGTCAAGAGTATGGACAGCCCTAGAAACAAAAGGCTGAGAACAATACTAGAAAACTGAGCACCTGGGTAAAACCACAGCCTTAGGGCTGGACACTAGCCCACACTGTGGCTCACATAACAGCCTTGAGGAACAAGCTTCAAAGACAAGGAAGGGGCTTGTTCGTGGGCTTGGAGAGAAGACATGTGAGTACTCTAAACCAAAAGATGAAAATCCCAGTGGGGGATCGATTCATAAGTGCATAGCTAAATTCAAAATAGATGTTTGAAAAATTATGCATCATTCCCAGAATTTTGGAATAGAGCAAGGAACAAGCATAAGAGGTCCTGAGCCCCAGAAAAAACATATCATTTACTAAAATACATAGCTGAAAGGTCAAGCTCTGAACCATTCATTAAAAATAGGTAGCTATCCGTTTGTAAGGGAGCTCTCATTGGACCTGGAGTTAACAGGAAGTCTAAGAGTCAAAGGGTATGGTTTGAGTGAATGTCAATCTTGAGACCAAGCTACTGGAAATGTAGTTACAGGAGAGCACTGAAAGACTGGTAAACCATCCACCCCTAATATCTATTCACAGAGCTAGAGGGAAAAAAAACATTTCTGATACTCAGCAACTGTCATCAGCATCAGAGAAGATTCCTAAAAGCCACAGTCTGGACTGAAGGATCCTGAAATATTATTAGTCACACAAACATCACTGGACCATGCAAACAGACCAACAAGGAGGGGTAGCAATAATGACAACTTGGAGACAGATGTGAACTAATTTTCATCCTCTTCTCCTACTGGCTATCTCAAAGACTGTCTGATGTAAAAGATTAATTTCTGAGAATCCAGGTACAGCCAACATTTTCTTTTAATTTTATTAGGTTTGCATGGAGGGTGTATTTTTTCATGGGTTTTTCAGTTTAACACTAGGAGTGGACACTGAAGAGCCCTTTATCCTAATCACATTTAAACACCACAAAAGTCATGGACAGAACAACATCCCTTTCTGAGGAAAAAATAATGTTTCTGTGGACAGTTTTTCTTAGTGACTTTTGATAAGCAAATATAAGACTCCTAGTGAATCCAAATTCTACTTTACAAAAAAAAACAACAACAAAAAAATCCTAAACATATACACACACAAAAATAAAACCACAATTCACATTAAATAAGGAACTACATTAAATATAAAGATACTGCCTTGGCGTGCAAATTCTCTAAAGAAATAACCTCTACTAAATCCTGCCCACACATATAGCAAGGCATCTAAGCCAGTAAATCCTCACCGATCTTTCCAATGATTAGCAGGATAAAAATCCCAGACCAGCATCAATTCTTGATGCATATATAAGGAAAAAAAGCCGAAGGATAGTATCCCTAGGGCCTGTCAGATATATAGATGCTTATTGATACGAACCAGGAGAAAATAGGGGAAAAAAAAGAAAAAGGAAAAAACATTCTTAGGAAAAAATATGGGTATTTTCAAGAATTTGTCAAGAATTACTATGAGTGAACAATAAACTCTTTAAAACTATTCTCTTTTAATTTGTATCTTAATTAATCCTTCCAAGGGAGACTGCTTTAAGTGGAACTTCCACATTCTTTTCTATCTAGCACAACAGTGTGTTGATGCCTGATGAGCAGTGGTGACATTCCACATGAACTAAAGACAACTTAAATCAGGTTTTTCCTATGGACCTAAAGCAGGTTCCAGGCAGTTTATATATAAAACTGTTTGGTCTCAGGTTAAATCTCACCAGTACATCTTCCTTCAATGAAAATTATAACAACCTCTTACTGCCTTAAGTTCCTGCTAGAGCGAAAAGGGGGGGGTCACAGTTCTTCAGGACACATCTCAAAGTTCCAATTCTTACACTGTTTTTGCTATATAAGACAGATTTTCAATTTAGGTTTACATTTTTTAAAAGCTGATAAAAAATTTCTGCTTAATTTCATTAGGTGTTTTATGTGCTTTTGTTGTTCAGAAGAAGTTAGCAAAAAGATAATGAGGAATGTATGGGTTTTAGAAGTTTATTATAGAAAAGAATTACATTTGTGTACTGACTACACAGTAGTCATCCACAAGTCACTGCAAGAATAAAATAAATTCACTAAAACAGTGCCAGATTCATTTAAACTTCTTTTCTAATCACAGTGCAGTAAAACAAAGTATAAAAAACCTCTGGATTGTATCCACTATAGTAATAACCTACTTGTAATATTAAACAATAAGAGGTGGTGACAATAATCATCACATCAGAGGGAGCACTGCAGCCAGAAAGCCAAAATTCTGGTATAAACCTTTTATAATAAGAAGTATTTCACAATACACACTGACAAATTGCATATGGCATTCCTACACAAATAGAAAGTAAGATTGAAAAGCGGTGCCTTATTAATGAAAGTGTCAAGCAAAATATGCCTTACCTGAGTTATTCCACTGGGAGAGATCTTGTATGACTGCAGCTTTTGCTTCAGTAGCTCAGGATCACTGTGGCGGAATGGGCACCCTGACAGTAAAAAATAAGCAAGCTCACAAACAAGGCTGTTTACTCAGGAGTTAGTGCAGTAAGGCACTCAAGAGACCAGCTAAGCTGTTCCTAATTGTCTAACAGCTTATTAATAGGAAAGTTAATTACCCATGTGTACAATTGCTTACTTTTTTTTTTCTTTAAATAATTACTCTACTGCAGAGTTATCAGGGCACCACAGGCTCGAGAGTCACATAAAATATCCCACCATAAACAGGCCACAATTCTCATTCACTGACAGGAAAAGAGTTTAAGTTAGTTCCTTACTAACAATGATAGCATTGGTACACTTAATAGCTGTGGAAAAAACCCAAGAAAATAAAAGTAATGAGAGACAAATGGTCTTTAAAAGAATAGTCCTTTGTAAAAGTATCACTTTATAAGTACCTTAGAAAGTTCCACCACCTAGGTAAACGGTTGAAGTTTTTTGCTCCAGAGTGAGTTTTGAGACACAACGGAATGAATGGCTTAGTACTAGCATAACCAACAGTGGAGCCATTGCCGGTTTTCCATGTTTAGTAGTGCAGCTGCAAGAGCTTTTAAAATACCCTAGAAAATTTCAGACTTCCTGTACAATTGAATTCATATTTCAGAACACCTCTAACTAGTCATTTATTAAAGCATCTGCACATTTAAAGTCTCATTGAACTGCATGACACAATGTATACAAAACCAGCAGTTATCAAGTCTGATCTAAAGAGAATAATAGTTCAAGACCACTATGATCTAGAAATTAAATACATAATTTAAGAGACTAGAGGAGGGAATAACTTCTCTAGCCAAGGGATTCTGCTGTTTGTAAATGCTTGGGGTTTTTCCCCTTAAGGAACTCACCATGATAATCCCCTTGACTTGGTGGATTGGACATGATAATCTTCATGCAGCTGTACGGGGTATAATCAGTCCTCTTTCCTTCTTTCCCATAGTTGTGGCGAATGCTGTAAGCATATCCTTTGTCAAACTGAATAAAAACAGAAGAATAAATTCTTACATATTGGGTCAGTAATTCTATCTGCTCTGCAAATAGAAATATTGAATAACAAATTTTCCAAACATACTCAAACTGAGGAAAATAAAAACCTATTTGCTTGCTTCTAGCTTTGGGTTTTATATTACATGAACTTGAACTTGTACACATACGTGTTTTACAAACACATCACAAGAGAAGTGAGTGACTGCATTGATTTAAGGTCTTTTCAGCTGATTCTGTAATGGCTTTAAAGATAAGATGATATAAAGATCAAAATTTTGAACCCCGCAGTATCAGTAAATGGAGAAAACATGGTAATTTAAAATCTTTCACAAATGTCCATAAATTGATTGCCTGATCAAGGAAAAAAAATTAGAAATACAGATTTCTTTACTCAGGGTTCACATTCTTGTTCTCCCAAGGTATAATGCTACACCTATACTTTGCTTCAGCATTGAAGTTCAATTCTTCAGATTCTAAAATTAAGTATACTTTGCTTGTATAAAAAAGATTCTCTTTTGTCTACCAATAGACTATCAACTCCTCCAATAAAATGAAATCTTCTAAAGTAATATAGATGTAATCAAACATTTATCTTGACAGCTGAGCACAAAGTTATCAATATATGATTTTAGATAACTCCTGTGGAGACCATTCAGTTACATGAGTTCACGTCATTTTTTATGTGCTAGTAGGTGACATAAAAGCCATAGCAGAATCAGATTACTTAACATACAGATTCCATTAAATTGCATTAGTTACTATAAGACATCAAGGAACATTTGTTCAAATACCATAGTTCCAGTTCTAAAAACCACAAATATGATAAAATAATGAAGCATCATATTTAGAATTACATCTCTTCCATCTCTCTTCGCCTCAAAAAAGAGCTATGACAGTACATAAAAGGAACAACTCTGCTCTTGCTCAATTCAAAATTACAGCATTAATCTTAAATTCTGCATCTAAATAGAGACAATTCCCGTAAGAATTTAAGTTTTCTTCTCGAAAGCTACTTTAAAATAATTTTTTACTCTGACTCTGGTATTTTACTAATAGAAGACAATGTAATATACTGAGAAAAATCATTCAATAGAAGACAATGTAATATACTGAGAAAAATCATTCAAACATACAACTGCTAACACTACTACTGCAAGGATATTCTCATTTCTACTGATAAAGTAGTTCCCTATTTGGCCTGTGGTTGTCCAAATAGTACTTCAGAATATTCATATACCTATGAAATCTTTTGACTGGCCTAAAGATGACAAAGACAAAATAGAAACATAAATGTAAATAAATGTTCATATAAAACACTTCAATGTTTTTGGAAATATAATTTCTTGAAACTCTAGAACATAACATGCAAATATACATTATAAATGTGTATAAAAATACACACAAACTTTGAGAATAAAATCCTAAATTTCACCTGACTCAAACAGTAAAAAAAAACCCTTCTCCATCAAGATGCTGCTCATAATCAAGTCAATGCATGAAGAAGACTAAAATTCAGCACTCATCCCTAATAAGGCTTAAGACATCCAAAGCTCTGAACAAACACTGACTAATTAATCCATACTATGCATTTGACAAAGTGACTTTAAAAGAGTTTTTAAAAAGCAGGAAGGGGAAGAAAAAAGGGAGAAAACAGCATTTTGTTTTCCAGCATAGCCACAGGCAGGATCAAGCAGGTGGGAATACTCCTTCCTGTCTAGTCAACCTTTCTGCTCAGGAGATAAAAGAACTGGCTGGTTGAATAGCAAATGAACACTACTTTTTCTGGCAACAGAGTTGGGATTACTACCTCGTCATTAGAAAGAATTCTCTAGGTGTGTGCACACACTCGGAAGGGCTAGGGAACAGCTCCCCACCCCTTTCCAGGGCACCAGCTGCTGCTGGCCAAGTCCTGCTGCTGCCCCTGCTGGAGCTGCAAATGGACTGGCTACTCCTGAAAAACAGCAAAGATCAAATACAAGGATGTGCATTTTTATTTCCAATCTCTGCATGAACCTGTTAAACTGAAGATGGAATCTATGATCCTGTAGCCACCTATTCTACCCAGAAGCTCTGGAATCTTTCCTCCTTTTCAAAAGATGAATTAAAGCACATTTCATCTTCTTAACAAAGGATATTTGAGCAAGTAATTAAGTTAGACTAAATTAATTTTTTTCAAGGGTAAAGCAAATCGTGAACGCTTCAGGATGTACTGCTCAGTTTCCTAGAAAATTAACACCCCTCTTTAACAGTTCTGTATACTAAAATCTTGAGCTGTACTTTTCACATCACTTGCCTTAATGCCCACAGAAATTACTTTTACTGAACTCATTACTTTTATGCTGAGAAGCAGCTCTTGCAGTAAATAGAAACAACAGCTACATAATAACACAACACGGCCTTGGGACAGGTTGGATTTTTTCTCATTGCTTTCTTGTAATCCTGTTTGGTTCTCAGGAGTTTTTGCAGCGGCAGATGGCAGAGAATAACACAGCTACGTGGTGCAAGTTGGCACATGTGCAGTTACATGCTTCACTGAGAGCTCTCTCATCCTTGTGATTCAGCTTTTCTTATCATTGATCAAGGAAACGGGATTTCAGCAGGGCCAATATCTAACGGGCTGTGTGGTCATCCTCAGCGGGAAGAAACCACGAATTGTGGCATTTCATTACAGAAAACACATCCCGCAGAGCAGCCTTCTTTGTACACTAGGGAATGAACTCCATGGTCAGCCTCATTCTTTCCTAATACCATTACTCTAGGATGTGCATAAAGGAAAAAAAAAAAACACGAGGAGCAACCCCTTTTGCTAGAAAAAAGCACCAAGGTAAAATTAGACATGTTTGAAATCTGCAGAGACAAGAATGTAGAGGGATCTGTTCCTTCCTATTTATTTTAACACCCCAAATTGAAGTGGTTCAATTAAAATTCCTTGAGCAAAATAAATTATACACAGCACATGTCATGCACGTGTTTGCAGGGTCATTCTAACTGCTTATAAATTCCTTGGTTTTAAACTATTTTAGAAAAACATCTTAAAAACCCATAAAACTACTATTACCATCTATTCTAACGGCAATCTACTAAAAGGACATTATGGCAACAACCTGTAAAAGGTCAAACTCAAATTAAGGGATTTGAAAAGTCAGCAAAATTTTTTGGTGATTTTTATAAGAACTTTTGACCGTCTTATTGAACCCTGATATGAACTTGCTCAACAGTAATGATGCTGCAGGAGCAAGTACATTTCCCTTGTACTCTGTGTGACAGTTTCCACTGAGATGAAACAAAAGAATACAAAACCAAAAAATGATTCATCGAAAAGTTGGGTATGTGCTACTCATCCCACTAGAGTCTGTGATAAATATCACCAGAAACTGCCAAAGTTACTATGAAACAGTAATACTGAAGCAAGATCGTTACGTTATTGAGATCACCTACTGCTGGTCACACTTGACAACAAGGATTCTCTGCAACTTTTTAACTGTATGGCCCACATCAGGACTATCTCACTTACTTTGCCTCTATTTAACTCTCTGAGCTTTGTAAAATCTGCAACACATTTATAATTTATGTGTGAGGTGAACGGGCCATGGCTTTGGCAAGGGAGAAAGAGATCAAGAAATATGTCTCATTTAAGCAAGGAACTGATTCACACTGAAGCCAAGAAGCTGAGGCAAAGGCAGCCCTATCAAAAACTGTCACTTGGATCTTGGAATGTGCAAGTCTAGGCATTAGCAGCAGTGTGAATTTTTGTTTTAAAAAACTGCAAGTCAACTCTCCAAGCTTTAACTTGGTCACTGAAGACAAAGTCTTTCAAGGACTTCTCTTTCCTTCAGGCATGGCTGTAGGATGCGCATGATGTCATCAGCAGAGCACTTCAGACCAGATAGGCGGGTAGTTTTGAGGTTTTATGCACCAGTGTTTGTTGTAATGAACTGACACGTCCATTTTATGGTACTGAATATACTAAAGATGATACTGGGTATCCCGCTGACACTGAGGCTTTCTTAGACAACTTCTCCCTATAAGAAACAAAGCTCTTAGTACCGACAAGCGGGACAAAGCTCGAAGTCCAAAGCCAGAATCAGGAGGCTTGGGAGACAGTTCACTTGGTATAGATAAGTGTACTGTGGCAAGGAACTTACATTTTGCTTCTATGTGGTACATTTACATGAGTATCAGGGTAATGCAGATTAATTTGCCTAATAAATGTTAGTTAAGACACACATACTGTACTAGATAGCCTTCACTAGAAGATATACAAGTTATAAATTACAGTATAAATGAAAACAGATAGATATAGATACAGATATCTCAAAGCTATAAATCTGGAACTGGTATAGCCTAATACCAGAATACCACCTTACAGATAGGAACTTCAGGAAAACCTATTTTCAACAAGTTCTGATCATATAAACGCATAGGAGATCTTTAGATATGGAATGTGGATGTACCTCAAATGGACCATTTGGCAGGTGTATGTTCTCCTTTGAAGGAAAGTTTAGAGTGGACAAAGCAGGAAAGCATGGGTCATGTCTGCCCCCTAATTATCAGTTTGATATAACAGAATACACTTTCAGAAGAGAACTACAAGAAATGACATTCCCCAGGCACTCCAGCCACTGAACAACAGGCATCATGTCATCACTGACAGTTACCTTCCTTATATCACCTGCCATATTTGCGGATCAGTATCTGTAAATAGAACTAGGTGCCCCATAAAATTTGTTTGTTATCAAATCCGATACTCAGCATGCATATTAGGATGGAAAATAATTTGCTGACAGGTCTTGCAAGTCCTGTATGCTCAGGTTCACACTTCCACAAAACTTTCATGTTTCAAACTACTTTTACATATTCATATAGGATTTTATGCATCTATTCCTTACAGTACTGGGAAATTTATTTATTTAAAGTCTATCAGCTAAGCAAAATTGTGCACTAACTTTGTCTAGCTTCTTGGCTGACCACCTGATTAGTTCCAAGTCTGCAAAATTCAAAGAAGTAATGGCTTAACTCTCTTTTTTTTAAACAGTCATTAGGTTATTTCCTGTCCAAAATTGTTGAGCCTGTATAGATAACAGCTTCAAATTCATAAATTTATCACACACAGTAGTGTATCTGCTGAAATAATTGGTTCTCTTTTTCATCCATTTCCTAGGCAGTGACTCAAATCATTACTGTTGACACTGCTTAGTTGGCATATCTTTATCCAAGCAACTTTTCTTTCTTTAAGCTCATTCTTAAAATAACCTCAATTTGAGATTATGTTTTTGCAAGCACAGTTGTATTTAGGAGCACAAATAAATGCTTCTCTATCTGCCAACAACAAAAATTTGTCCTAAATTACCATCCTGTAGCCCAATTTCTACCTCAAAGGTACAGATCAGAGGCATCACCTAAAACCAAGCTGGAAAACTACTACATTGTGTAGCAATCAGCACAGACCAATTCACAGTAGTATAAAAAACCTTTTCCCCTCCAGTTCCAGGATTTCCAAACTACATGAGGCAAGAACCACTTAGCCCTGGAGATGGTTTCATCTACTACAAGAAAATCAGAAATTTTTTTTATCAGTCAAACACCTTGTATACTACCCATATGAGCATAGTGTGTGGCTGATGAACTAGCAAAAATTTGATGTCGTAGGCTTTTTCTACAGCAGTCTAAGCTTGCCTTAGTATAATTTAGCTAAATATACAATTTATGTACACAATTTCTTCACACATTTACATGCACCAAGACTTTGAACCAGGAAAAGTAAAACATAAACCACAGCAGGCGGTCTTCTGCCTCAAGACACTGAATCAAATTATCAGCACAACACATCTTAATGCCATCTCTGTAATAACTTGATTTTTCTTAGGCACATGCTTGGTCACCTACAAAAGATTTTATTAGCTACTTCAAAACATTGCAATATTTCTTTCTGTATCTAAATTATTCTGATGGTTTCAGTTGGGATAAATTTAATTTTCTTTTGAGTAGCTGGTATGGTGCTATGTTTTGGATTTAGTATGAGAATAATGTTGTGAACACACTGATGTTTTGGTTGTTTATAATTAGTGCTTACTCTGAGTCAAGGACTCCTCAGTTTCCCGTCCTCTGCCAGTGAGAAGGTGCACCAGAAGCTGGGAGGAAGAACTGATGGGACAGTTAGTGGCTTGTTTTGTGGGGGGAAACTGTGATTTTTGGGGGGTAGAGGGGTCCTCTCTCTATTTTTATTTTGATGACTAAAAAACTTAAACAGAAGTAGAATAGTAACTAACTGCATCTGCAGAAATAAGATTCCACTCCAGACATCTCCCATTATTATCAGTGGTGGTCAATGCAATCAGAGGAGTCTGGGGAGCGATTCCATTTGCCCTGGAGGCTCATTGAATAAATCAGTCTCTAGACACTATTGACTATAAAGGCTAGATTTCTATTGGTCATAATGGCAGCTTATAACACTAGTGTAAAGAGAATGCATATCAAGGAGAAAAGAAATTCAGTATGTCTGTATCAAAACTGAGAGAAGTCCATACTTATATGCATACCACAGCACTGTTGTATTACAGATTCACAGAGAAGATGGTTGAAGACTGGCCAGGGACCCAAAGTCCGAAAACTAATTTCCTACTGTTTATTCAAGCTCTACCAATTCCCTAAACAAGAATGCTCTCATATGATGTTCTATAGTTTTATTTGAATTTTACCCTAAGCCTCAGATTTTTAAACGTGGCGGCATCACTCAAAGGGATTCAGCGACTTAGACTGAAAAACATCCCTTTAACCAAAGTGACAAAGTTATCAAAATTTGATACAACTGTGGAAAAAACTCTGCTTTTTACTGAGATATGGTTAAACCTCTTGGACAAGAATCAGTGACAGAACAAAAGGATATTAAGTCCCAATCACATGTTTCAAGATGTCAGCAAATCCTCAGTATAAGTGCAGATTAAAACAAACTGATTCATTTTCTAGATAAATTGATCATTGGAAAAAAAATCAAATAATTGTTAAAATAAAATTACAAGGAGACAGAGTAATGAATAAATTTCCTCAGGCTGCTAAGTATTCCTTATGTCTACTCTAGAAACATATACTTAACTTTTTTGAGGCAGTCATAAAAAAATGACAAAAGCAAGGCAATAAACCACAAAAGAGTATATGGACAGCTGATGTTTGTCAACCCTTTTGAATACAGAGTAAACTAGATATTGGAGCTCTCCTAACAGCATAGTTTGGCTCAAGATCACTGGCATTCTCTCTAAAAGCTCTGCTATAAAACCAGATTTTTTTATTTATTAACAGGACAATAAAAGACAAAATCACATTTTAAGACAATGATCAAACTGAAGCGCAGAAAAACAGGTACCAGCCCTTGCTGTTGTAATAAAGAGAACTGCTTACATATAAAGAACATTTTATATTCTATCTTATGCAAAGTGCACTATAATCAAGACATATTTCAACTCTAGACTGCAATTATGACAAGAGCCTTTCTGCACTCAACAAAAGAAAGCTAGTTTCAAAAATACACAAGACTATTTTCCTATCTTTTTTTTTTACTAAAAGATGATTTGACTGCAGGGAAAATGGGAACAGAAGAATAAAGAAGCTCTACTACCAGACTGCTCTGAACTGTCTCAGAAGAAGTAACACACATCTCATTTTTAGTGCCTGCTGTAAACTTCTAAAAACAGGGAAATAACTGTGGTAAAAAAGCACAAGAAGGAGCCCAACTACTATAATTGGGGTTTTTTTTAAAAAGTTTGTTAGAATTCACTAGTATTGCCCCAGTTCTCATGCCCCAAATTCAACTGCATTAAGTAGATGAAATAGAAGAAGGGAAAAAATTGGAATTTAAACAGGAAAACTTGCCATAAAGACCACATGCTTCCACTCCCACATGTACAGCAGGTGACCAAAAGGAGAACAGGGAAACAGAAAACAAACAAACAAAAAATCTAAAACCCCAAAAAAACCCACAAATAAACCATTTTTGAGGAACATTTTGTTTTTCTCCTTTGTGAGTGGACTTAAGCAGGGATGCAGGGAGCAGTGAAAGCTTAGCACACACCACATAATGTGGAATTCAGTTCCACAGCTAAATAGCATTGTACATTTCATACAAAATCAGAATCCAACCTTCTTTCAAGAAGTAGTAACATCTATAATGTTGAAATACTTAAGCCCTATCATAGTAATTTCCTTTTCCTAAATCAATATATTAAATTTCCAAAACATAAATTGCACATAGAACAAATAACGTATGAAGAGCTGTTCTGTCTTTATTCATGAGATTCAACAGATCTCCAAGACATGGGGCAGAATGTTAAATCAATTCTGAAAGCAAAGCTACATTTTTATTTACATCGTGCCTATTGTGATATATCAGCAGAGTGCACATTTGATACAACATGCTGCTTTTCTGGATGAATGAATATGAAATAGAGCCATGATTTACTGCTGAATATGACAGGTATATGATGTTATACCAATTACATGGGCATTATCAAACAAAAGTATTCAGAATCCTGGGGGTTTTTTTGAAAACTGTTTATACAATTACAGGATATCTGAATGTTTGATAAAATAATTTTAAAGTATTATTTCAACTAAGAGTACCAAGATTAAAACAATTTCTATCAAAACTTTTCTGCTCAAAAAGCGCAGGAACACAACTGGAAGAGACCTGCTGTGTCATTCAGCTTGTCCTGAAAGGTAATAAAAAGATATGGATGAAAAGATTTGCATCTCAAAAACCGCTAACCCTGTCTCAGAACTTGGGGTAAATAGCCAAAGAGCTTAAATACATTACCAGTGGTGTGTGCGGCAATGTGCAGCGGGTATTTTTCAGCAGATGGTTAGAGGGAGCTGTGTGGTTAAGAAGGTATTCAAAAGAGTCTGCTAAAAGCTCTATATTTAGTGACACTCAGATACTTCACAATCCCTAAATTTACAAATTTATCAGCCAGATAGGCAAATCCATCTATTACTTTTCTTAAAATGTCATGGGATGACTTTCTTGCTGCTGCTGCGAGGGCCAATAAAAGAGAAACCTCTTCTGACAAGTACAGTTCATCTACACTGATAATAAAGTGCACGACTGACAAGTGGTTCAAAACTACAGGAAGGATCTTAGAAAATTAAAGGTCTGGCTTCAACATTCATTTTTATACATGCAGTTCTAAAAAGACACTACATCATGGAATAGCTACAGCAATGCATGTTACTTAGAATAAAACAAGCCATAAGAGAGCAGATTCCGATCTAAATTAGTTTTAGTACAGGAAAGATAATTATTGCTTTCACTCTCTTCACTGCAAGAACCGTATCACCAACCAGCTCATACATTAGATTATTAAATACAGATTTCTGTGTCTAATATGTAACAACTACAAAAAGTGATCCTATTTCTTTTTATGGTAGCTAGCACAGTTAAACATCACTAAAACTATGCCATCACTGTAATGTCCTGGAAGAGAGATTATAGCTAGAGCTCTTCTCTATCCCTAAGACATGTCACAGGCTAAAGACAGCCCAAAATTTTACCGTTTAATGAAAACTGAAAATCATACGTTTTTAACAGGTTAAAAAAATGCTGAACAAATTAAAGCACTTTAAAGTGCATAATCATAGGCAAATGCCACCATAACTTCAGCGTCACAACAAACACTGCAGAGTTCCAGCTTTAACTAGAATAATTGGGAAAATTGAAAAAGGGATTGAGTTTGGAGTGAGCGAGCACACATTTTTACCATCACTTATTACTGTGATTCCTCAAATGTTTACGTGCACACTATAGCCTTCATGTGTATTACAGTCTAATACCCTTCAGTGTTTTCCAGTACCTCATCTTCAGTTGGGGTCCATTGGAATAACATCCATGGAACAAAAATATGGTGAAAAATATTGGGCTCATACCAGGTCCATTTCATTTAAGAAATACTGTTTTAAGACTTTGAATCTATTATGCAAAAACTAGTGGCTTTTAAATTAGAAGTTTCTGTAACAAAAATACTGTCTTACGAAAAAAAGTTATAAAACGAAAGTGAAGCAGATTTTTGTCAATATTCCTAAGCTTAAATAACTGTAAGAGACACCGATATGCTGATTTTTTAGTTAAGCCTTGAGAAAAGAAAATTTCAGAGGGAAATACACAGAAATATGGTTGAGTTTAATATGCATCTACATTAGCTACAGGGCATAATTAAAACATAATTATGTCCCAAAGACATTTCCTTCTTAGCATCCTTAACTTCACTGACAAACCTGTAAGCACCTTGGGTTTAAAAGGTCAGGCAATATTGTTTAAAGTAAAATAAATTCTTACAAGTAAAAGGAAAAAAAGTACGGGTTTGCTTTGTTTTTATTCCTTCTAGTGCTCACAACTCCCAATGTGTCAGTCAAAAACCAAATTATAATACAAACTGAAGGAAAACAGCGCCAAGTGAAGTTACAGATTATTCCCCTGCCAAAAGGAATTGATGCAGCATCTACCATTGGAAGGGGTGTGCATGTATATTTATATATTTATGTTTACATAAAGCTGTAAGTTAACAGTACCTTTTCAGTGATGATTACATATATAGCATATTGGCAGAAATGGTGAAGCAAAATTACTTTCATCTTACTTTCCTGAAATAAGTGGAACATCTAATCTTATATTCACATCTTATTTTTCATCATCTGACTTCTTATGTGTCAACTGGAATTATGATGTGTTTCATTTATTTAATTTGGAACCAAAAATAAAACAAAGTATACGATAAACAGCCACAGAACAAGTCTGTATGTTTTTGTTTGGCAAAGAGGTTAGAGCAGTAATACCTACTAACTTGCACATATTTGTGTGAGGATTGTGAACAATGTAGATGTAACTGGTAAATCTCTTTGCAGCAAAGTCAGAATTTTTTATCCATCAGGAAAGCAGAAATGGTATCAACTTCTCTGTAAAACTTGTACTATTAATCATATCAGGCAGCAATATCCGCAAATGCAACATGGCATGTTATTTTAATGACAGCAATTTCATACTATTATTTGTATCTAAGTCCTAATAAAAATCATTATCTGATGCAAACAACTTTAAACAATTTTGATTTGATCTCACAATGCTTAATTAAACAGGAAGCACAGAGCTATCTCTAGCTCTGATTAGACGAGCTAATTTTCTGCAGTCTTTCCAGAATCACTGTGTACACAAGACTAAACACAAGTACCACTGACAATGCTAATAGGGACTTCCCTCTAGCCACTGTTATATCTTTACAGGCATTACTAATCATCTCTACTTTTCATACAGTGAGTAAGGAATCTTATCCCAGTTCCTTCCTATGATTTGGCAGAATTTAACAGGACTCTGCATGAAGTTACCCAAGTACAATCACAGAAACATAGAATCATTAATGTTAGAAAAGGCCTTTAAGATTGAGTCCAGCCATAAACCTAACACTGCCAAATCCACCACTAATACAATCAAATGCAACCCCTGTGGGCATGCTTTCTCAGGCCTCTCACTTCCAGAATCCATAACAGATCTCCTTCCTACTGCTGTAGTCAAAAGGCACACAAAACAAATTGACAAAACCAAACCATGCAGACCAGTGTGTCAGTAATACACCAACAGAACTCAAATGAGCTTTCAAAATTCTGAAGCACTCCACAAGAGAAGGGAACAGAATGCTAGCAAGCATAAGCAAATGTGCACAGGACACACAGGACATGAAGGACACAAAGGACAAATTCCCACCTCCAAAACACAACTTCAAATAACAATATAGGACAGCAAGAATCTTGCACAGACTTAGCACACAATACTGTGATAGCCATAAAGCCAAAAACAACCTAATTTTAATGGCCATTGAAGCTTATTTCCATTCAGCTTAAGAAGGATATTATGTTTCTATGATTCTAAACTCCATGGCCAGATCACAGAGGTCTTGCAAGAAAATCCCAGTTGTCAGGCTCACCTCCAACCATTCATATGGAACCAAATGGTGAAGAATAATAGCCGCCCACAACGTAAATCCTCAGGATTTTCAGTTATGTCTAACTCCTCACTGCTTATTAGCAAACTACCACAGCCATAGGAAAACAAAACAAAATCTTTTTCCAGATACAAACAACAAGGATACTACTAATTAAGCTTGACTCAAATGTTAACACCAGCAATCTATGCCTTTATAGCTTTTAATAGTCATGCTTCTAATTCTCATGCCTAGTTGTATAAATTTTTACTATAAAACAAATTCACTCAAAATGCCCTTTCTGCATATTCCTTTTTAAAATACAAAAGGGGCTCCAGACTATTCTCTTCAGCCAAGATCAAGGCAGCTAATCGATCTCAGCAGCCATCTGTCTTCATGTGAATGTCACCTTCAAAAACAGTTATGTCCCATTTGAACAACACACCTGTTCTCCTCCAGGCTTCAATTTGTATGCAAAAAACACTAAGGAACTTACACAAAAGCAGTAGATCTCCTGATGTTTGACTCACTGATATTAAGCTGATTTCTGGAAACTAACATGACTAACTTTTTAACTTTCGGTGTACCTCTGTCTCAGAGGCTATTCAGTTTCCAACAACCATCTCAACATCTCACTCAACATCTTGGTTGAGTCACTTCACAGTTGTGGACAAATACTCTGATTTCACAGACTTGGCTTTCTTTTCTTCACATGGCTCTTTAGCCTTTGGGGTTAAAATTCAAATTAAATATTAATTTTTACTTCAAGCCTACATGCCTAGGATGTAGGCCTTGGACCACCTACTGTCTTGAAACACCCCTAACAACTGCACATTACTGTATCTTTCTTTGAACTTGCATTAATAGAAAAGGTTTAATGTAATTAAACAGTAAGTTTGGGAATAAAAATGAGTCATGCAAATGAAAAATGCATTTTCATGTTTTTTCTGACAAATAAATCACTTTTAGCCTGCTATTAAAGAAATTTCAAGAGCTAATTTTGTAGAATACAAAACACATTCTGAAACATACCGTAATAGTATTTTTATTTTCTTTATACTACGGAAGTATAGCCATTCAATATATAATAATTTTACGAATGGAATGTAATTTTGCCAAAACACAATAAAAATTATTTACTCAAAATCTTTAAAACTCACTTGTTCTATTTCACTACAACTAGAGTATGAAATCATAAATTCCGAATAGTCCAAGACAAATACAGATAGTAAGTGGTTCTACTGAAGCTAATTTTTACAGTCATTCGTGGGAGGAAAAGATCTTTTTGATTTTATGGTAAGTTTAACATAGTAAACATTTTGAAACATTTAAAAATACTATTTAATCAGTAATGTGAATATCTAGACCCCTGATAACCAATGAAAGCAACAACAACATTCTTTACTATATCAACATTTTGTTACCAAGACATAGTCCTTCACTGCTACAGAATTCAAGAAATAAGATCTTACCGCTAACATATGCTGCACTTTTATTACAATTTTGTTTTATATATCCTAGAAGAGGAAGCAACATTTTCTTGAAGTTCTATTTTGGTCTTTACATATCTCAGGAGAATTCAAGGCTGGCCACCTATTTACATGACAGTACTACTGATGCACATTTTTTTTTAAACAAGATTTTAATCCATATAGAGGGATTTCAGTTTTATCTTTATCTCTTAGATGTTAAATATTGTGACTTGCTGTCCAAAGTATCACTCTAACCTGAAGATTTGTAAACTTTAAATAATTCAAGAATGAAAATAGCAAATAACATTCAATTAGAGAATTATAATTAAAAATGTGACAGAATAAAGATCCTTTTCTGATCTATGAATCAAAATGTTACTAAAAATACCCAATATAAAGAGGGAAAGTAAGAAAAAAAATAAATCTAAGAGCAAAACAACCCTCAAATCTCTAAGAAATGAGAAAGTAAAATACCAAAACCAAACGTAACCAACTGACTGATAGAGAAAATATTCCTGAGGATTTGAGTAGGTGGAGGTTGTTTTAAAGAATCACCACATCATCCGTGCATTACCAATTGCGCTGGGGATAGTTGCTTAAAAGCACTGACCTGAAGATTGCCAAGTGCCTTGTTCTATTTTAGTTTAAATACACACGGCTTTGTAAATAATGTAATTGTATAGACTTACAAAGCATTAGACATAAACACTTCTAATTTACATCTATACATTGTATTTGTTTATTCCATACTATCTTATCTCCCTCTAGTGGCTTGCTCTCACAAGCATGTGCTTCTACCTGGACTGAGTCCTGTCTGCAGAATCACAGGGTAATTCAGGCTGGAAAGGACCTCAGGAGGTCCCTAGTCCAAGCTCCCCCTCATGGAATTTCTGGTTCACCTTGGTAGAAACATTCATCACCAGCTGTTTGAAATCACAGTAAAGGCTCACTCTTAAATCCACATTCAAGAACCTCCTAAGATCATTTGGAAAAGAAATCAAAGAGCCAGGAAAATAAACTCACTGGAACTATCTCATTGGGATGTATCTGCATCCCAAAATTTCACTGTTTTTTAACAGAGTGGAAGACATATTCCTCTGCATATTGATGCAGTATATGGCTGTCGCGTTATCTGTCCTCAGCTTCACACATGCCCACCATGTGTGGAAGAAACATAATATATTAATAATCGACTGAAGTCCAAAAGCTTCATTGTGAAGGGTTTGCTTCTTTACCAATAACAGACTCAGAGCAAGGTTGAATTTGAGTATACTTTCCTTTTCCTTCTTCCAGCAAAACATCTGCCAGGAGGACCTTCACTAGCAGGAAGGGATGAAGAGGCTTACTCAGACAACTAGAAAACAACCTGCTCCTTGCCATTTGCAATCAAATGCCCTATGAAACTACAGTGAGTTAATGTGGAAGACTGAGTCAGGACAAATAAGAGGCTTTGCTAGCCTGAGTGCCACCACACCTCTGAGGAAAGAGTCCTAGAACAGAGGGGCTAAGGAGCCATGTCTCATTTTCCATAAGAAGTCACAAGGACAAGAAAGCTGTTCTGTCACACGGATAATTTTGTAAATATAGTAATACTTCAGTTTTGGAGAGTTACTGAATAAATAAATAAACCCCCACACTCTTGCACATTTTTAAGATGTGCTTCAATAGCATATGCAACAATAATAAAAACCAGTGCAATATCAAACTGCAGTATCAAAGGAACTACTTTTCAACACAGAAGTGTGTAAGTAGCAACTGTTACTTCTGCACAAAGAAGTAAAAAATCAGAGTACTAGAAGAGGGCATTTTGTACCACCATACACCAATTTCTGCTAAGAAAAAGAACATGTATCACAAGTATATGCAGCAAAGGAAAGCAAAAAGTGATGGGCTGCCTTAAAGCCTTCCATCTGTATCAAAACCTCAGATCCAGGCTATTAACTAAAGAAGTAACTGATTAACACCTTAAAGAAACTGATTCTGCATTCCTTCTTCCTGCTGCATTATCTTTCAACTCCTCCTTTTCACATTCACAGGTTAATCATACAAAGGTATCAGAAAACAGTAACAATCTCCACTACAATGATCTCTGTTAGAGGACTTTATCTTCAACTATGAAAGCATTTTTACATCTGTACTCTAATTATTTAATTTATCTTGTCATCTTATTACCTTCGTGTATTTTTAAAATCACACTGGAGTTATATCTTGCCCCGCCCCCTTTTTTTCTTTTTGACAGGCTCAGGAGTTACTTTTTAAGCAAAAATAGTGGAAGATTCTATGAGAATCAGTACCTGTTTAGAGTAAGATTACAATTTATAGAAAAAACAAAAGAGTCTTAAAATAACACTGAAGTTATAAAGCCAACTGGCACAACCATTCAGTCAGAAGTAACACATCTACTCCTGCTTGGCAGTTGATCCTTTCATCTGAACAGCAACAATTTACCATTTAGGCACTCTTAACCTAGCAATTTGCAGAGTAATTTTAATTGCAGTGCCTAAATTAGATAATGTTTTATTTTGCATTCTGCATTTGTCTCTGTTGTGAACATGACCATCACCTCCCCTGCCCCACCAAGAGAGCATCTCTACCAGTTTCAGCACTTTCTTTGTAGATGTTACTTGATTTTTTTTCCCGCTGACTACATGGTTTCACACTTTATTCATACTTCACAGATTCCTCTCTAAAGGTAATCTTAAAAACTTTTCTACAGTGTTTTTACCAATGAGCCCTGAGGTATGCCTGAATCAGTTACTCAGAGCACAGGAGGAGTTCTTTTTGGTGCAAATTGTCCATATGCCTATGCTCAGCCTGGAGAGCATGCTTAGCCAGTTCGCTGCTAATGTGTTCATGGTAACTTCCTTCCTGCTGAAGACTCAAGTTGTGTGCCAAGAATTCTTAGGATTGAGAATTGGCATAGACGTTGCAGCCATTAAAGACAAAAATGAACAAACAATTTTGAAACCATAACCATTTCCAGCAAATTGAACACTCCCTCTTTGCAATATAAGAGTAGGTAATACATCATTAACCTTAATCTTTACGAAGTATCATGCATATATCTTCACAATGCTCCAGTAAAATGAAACAGTGTAATTAATTATCTCCACTCTACAGGAAAGGAACAATGGCATGAATGCCAGAAAATAAAAATGTCAAAAGAAGAAAATAGCAATGAGAATTTTATTAATCTTCCTTTTTTCAGGACATTAAACATTGTATGACACTACTGTGAAAAAGCACAGGCCACCAACCTCAGTTAGAGGCATGCAAAATTAGTTTTCTTTTTTATCCCAGTTTGAAGCGGTTATCTAGAACTTGAAAAGGACCAAAATTACACGGAAGTAACAGCCTGCTTGTGAAAAATGTAGTATCCAAACTCCTTTTTGACTCACAATATGCTTTCTAACTCTTGAAGCTAAACACAGGATCATGAAATTTCATTTATTTCTAGGGCCTATCAACAGAGATGCTATAGCAGAAAGTCAAAACCTTGTGATTGAAAACAGGATCCAAGGTGCATACATGTCTTCATAAATGTGAATGTACACATTTGGTCAAAGCACAAGTAGGTGGAATCAGATGTGTTCTCCCAATATTTTTTGAAAACAGAAATAAAAAAATGTATGTCTTTATACTGTTATTGCTTCTAATAGCTTGTTTTTATCCTTTCAGTTCCTTTAAGTATAGGATATAGCAACTGAAAATTCACCTAGTGTTGTGGGTTGACCCTGGCTGGATATCAGGTGCCCACCCAAGTCTCTCTATCACTCCCCTCCTCAGGTGGATAGGGGAGAGAAAATACAACAAAGGACTCATGGGTCAAGATACAGACAGGGAGGGATCACTCACCAGTTACTGTCACAGGCGAACAGTGGAACAATGGAACAACTTGGGAAAAGTAATTTATTACCAATCAAATCAGAGGAGGGAAATGAGAAATAAAAACAAATCTCAAAACACCTTCCTCTCTTCCCTCCTGTCTTCCAGATGTGACTTTACTCCTGATTTTCTCTACCTCCTCCCACAGGTTGTGCAGGCAGACATGAAATGGGTCTTGAAAGAAGCATATGTATCATACTTCATTTTAGCCAACTATTTTTTGCCCTGTATCTTGTATAAATACCCATGGCCCAGAGAACCTAAGGAAATGAAAGATTGTCTACCAAGAACTCCAAAATACTTCACAGTACTCCAGAAGGCTGAGATCTCACAATATTAAATATGAAGTATCACACACCACACAAAACTGAGATAAGGTCTGAAACGCTGCTCTAACACATACCACAGGCCAGGCAGAGAAGGATGAGAGAGGAAGCCTGCTTCATTCTACTTAAGCTTTTCAAGATAAGCAGCAGTTCACAATCCTCCAAAAATTAGACATTACATCTTCCTCACCCACAATACTCTCAAAAACATTGCCAAGAGTGAGACCAATGACTAATATGTCAGTAATATCTCCCATTGCACTGAGTAGTATTTTCTCACTATTTCCTTGAACATATTCTTCTGTCTTCTGTCCCCAGTTTCTTCTTTCATTCTTCAAATGTAAATTTGCTAAGGCAAGAATACTTCACACAGAGCTGTCCAATTAATATTTTTTTAAATTAAACAACAAAAAAGGCTAACCTTGTCTTTCAGATAGTACTGGTTTTGGCCACTTGTCTGCTTGGTGAAATAATTTAGTTACATAGTACCTGTATTTCGTAAAGGACACTTATTGCCTAGTAGTTTATTGGTAAGGTTTTTCCAGACTGTATCTATAAAAAGCCTCTTTATGGCTTGCCTTTTTTACCACAGTTCAGGTGAATACCCAACAAAATGACTAAAATTATAAGCAAAGAGAGCAAAAAAAAAAACCCTCCCACCTTAAAAATACATTACTATAGCTTTTTCCCACGTATCTACTTCAAAAAGCGTCAATTCAAATCTGTAGCACAATGTACACATTAACTACATCTCCACATTCACATATTGAGATACGTTTAAGATACTTTCATTTGTTGATTTACCTTATCTGCATCCACTTTTCCTCTGATAAATTCTTTCTTCCAAAATTCCAGGGCCTGCTCCAGAGTCAGGCCGATGCCTTTTAAGAAGAGTCCGTACTGCATCCGGCCCCCGTGACGGAGGTGGTGGCTGTCCCGGAGGGCTCTGTGCAACTGCCGCATGCAGAGAGGGAACGACTTCACAGAGAGCTGACAAGAGAAGAATTTCTGTATAAGGCATACTGATCATTTCATTTGTAGGATATATGGTTACTGCGATTATTAATTAGCTCCATTTGAAAATGCCAATGGCTCGAAGAAAAGATATGCATGTACAGAGAGCCTCGGGACTGAATTCATAACACAAGTGAATCCATAAACTATCCCATTCAATAACCATCTCAAGAACAAATTCCAGAGGACAGAGTAATACAGGTGGTAGTATCAGACTGTCTCCAGCTACAAAGTAATACAGGTTTAACTGCTGTCAGGAAAAATACATCCACACTTGCATTACAATATTTCTTGACTCTGCTTTATTTTAGCATCTGGAATGGCAAAGTGGCCTTTGATAGAGTTTTAAGGGATTGGGGAAGGGAAGGGGACTTTCATTCACTGCCAGAGAAACACTATCATGGTTAAGATGGACGCTGAGAACACACGATTCCGAAAATTCAGTTAAAGGAGTTATGTTTTTAATTGTGTCTGTACAATTCATGCATGGTGTTTTACATCCCATGTTTCACTTCCATTTTATTTACTTCCTTGTTTTCAAAACCCCTCCTGTAAGTCAAAAATCAAAAAACAGCTTGAAAAGACTAATACTGCAACACAATAATCATAAACTAAGCATCACAGTTTGCAAGATTGCTAAATAAGAAAATTTTGTTAAATTCTGCTTATAATTACGTTAGATACTTGTGAAAGTACACAAAATTAAACAGCAAATTAAGCATTTCACTCTGAGTGAATTTCACTGAGTCTGAATCCTGATTAGATGCATTTTCAGTTAATTCTGCTCCATTTTGAACTTTAATGCAATTTCTTTCAACAATTACAAAGCAAATATGAATAAAAATAAGATAAAGGCTTTATTTTCTGTTTGTACATACAATACTTGAATTTAAAAAGTTATACTTCAATATCCTGTGTAACTCCAGAAACACAACTTACAGCATCGATTTGCTCTAGAGAAATTTTTCCAGTGTTCTTTTGGACGCTGTAATCTGGGCCAACATAAGAATGGCTGAAAAACAAAGCAAACAGTATGGCAGCATTTAAAGCAGTTCCAAAATATTTTTAGTTTACAAATTTAGAAAGAAACTAATTTATCAATTATGGGCTGCAAATATTTCATATCAGGCAAAAACAAGAAACCAAGTAATTAGGACTCATAAAGCCAGCATTACAGCAAACATAGCAAAGAAACCCTCTCTCCCTTTATCTGAAAGGAGAGGTGAGGGGTCATACAGGAATACACAGAATAATGTGTAGCACTTGGTATTGTCATTCAGCAAAATGCCTTTTTTTCTGGAGTTAAACTCTGCATGTCTTCAAAAGACTTAAGATACGATCCTTGTAAATTAGTTACAAAATCCCTCTTGCACAAAGAAATCTGTGCTTACCCAGACTTTGCAACCTGCTTTTTGGACCAATAATCTGTATCCAAAGCCCCTGTTTACTTTCTTGCCTGCAATACTGTACTGTCACGTTTTGAGCTTGGTTGGGTTCTGCTGCAGGCATTTCCCTGGGCCTGTTCTGCAGCCCTGCATATATCTTCATTCAAGAAGATATTCTATATTTAAAAGTAAAAGCTGGGCATTAGATGCTTGTATTTGATTTGAAGTTACTTGGGTGACAATGTCTGTGTGACTGTCTCTGCTGTAGTGTAGGATTACCTGAATTTAGCTCAGCTTTCAAAAGTAGCTTCTTCGCAGTATGAGTGAAAGATGAGACAGCACACGTAAATAAATTCCTGTGCTATTTTGGCTAGGACTTAAACTGTATTGATACGTCATGCAGGAAATGCCATCCCACATTTACTGTTACTCTTTAGTAATGCAGGAAAGGCCATCCCAGATTTACTGTTACTCTTCAGTTTTTGAATTTTTAATTTTTCCCCACAGTAGTTTTTCCTTCAAACAGTTGTAGGCTGCTATCCGAAGCTTCCTTTTCACTGGACTAAACTAAGTCAACTTGGCTTCTCCCTACAGTTCATGTATAGGTCCCGTCCTATAGTAGTGTGATGGGATTACATACAACAGGTTTTGCCCATCTGAAATTACTCCTGCTGAGTATTTTAAACAGTGGAGTGTTAACAAGCCTGTAAACCCCATACAAAGCAGGAGTTGCAAAAGTGTTCTCACACATTTAGATATTATTTCCATCTCTATTAAATCGTTAAAGTTTCAGCAAGTTAAATCTCTTTGTAGCCTACTGTGAGCATGTGAAATCCCTAAACACATTCTTGCATCAAATACTCTTAACATTTTTACTAAAAATGTTTTCTTTTTTTTGGTCTAGTACAAACAGTACGAGAAAGCACCTATGAAACAGAATAGGATAAAAAGAGTACTAAAAACAGACAAAATACATATTTAGTCTAGAACCATCCAGTTACAAAATACACATTATTTCCTTTTAAAAAAATAATGGCATGGGTTAACATATCTATGAAGACATAATCCACAGTAAAATCACCTTTCCTAAGGACTAGCTAATTTCTAAGTCACAAGCAGATATGAATAGGTGCCAAAGCATGTGTGGGGCATTAACAACTAAACTATGCTCTGTAACCTTCAATTGTATGCTTTTTTCATTCATTTCGAGGCTTTTGTTTCCCTGACAGAAGTCAATTGACATTTGCAAAAAATAAAATACCGCTTTACGTATTCAGATAATGAAGGTAAAACAAAGTCTACAACTAACTAATATCCTCCTTTCTCATGAGCAAGATGAAGCCAACTGAGGTTGCTTTTCAAGTTGCAAGGTCTGATATGTTTTGTTCATTTTAAAGGAACTTCCAAAAAGACAACTTGGAAGCATTTGTATAATTTTTTCAGTTGGTGACAAACCAGAAACAGTCCCTCCATTTTCACAAAAGCAAAATGGAAGTGATTTACCAGTTGTATAACATACACACCCAAGGTAACATAAGAATGTACAAAAAATACCAGTTAGCATAGATGTGGGGTATAGTATCCCTGTTAAAGCAGCTTTTTTTGGAATCTTTCCTTTTTCCATATTTAAAAAAAAAAAGCACAGACAGGACTGATTACTGTGAGATACCGAAGGACTGTTCCACTTACATGGATGCAGAGCATACATCAAAAGAAATTTTCAATTTCTTAGTCATTACTCCTAGAAAGCACAGTTTATAAAAAGCTAATTTAATTGCTCTTGATCTTCAAATGGAGGAAGGTATACCACTGAGGCGTATTTTTTACAATCCCAGTAAGATGTAGGGTAATAAAATCATGGAAGCTTATTCAGGAATCAGAAGTACCCCCAGCTATGTAACAGTAACAATAACACTGCAATTCTTGTTTTCATCCCTTGCTCTTGAACAAAGTTCAGTCATATGTAAATAAGAAGAGATACAATGAAAGTGATTTTTCCTATTCTGATTTACACTAAAAACAACAAAACATAAAACTCTTCCTATATAATAAAAATTATGAGACTTTTTAAAATCAAAATAAAATGTCAGGTTTTGGGAACAGATAGCTCAAGCAGTACAGCACTATAGAAAATAAGGAGCATGATCTAGCAAACTAGATCTGCATCCAATTCCCCATGCAGTACTGCCATGATGGAGCCTCAACACTTCCATTTCTAATTCATCCAACATCATTTCAATGATCTTAATGCTAAGCTGTATGTGTTTAAAACCAGCTTTTGTTACTGACATCCAATATTTAAGTAAATTTCTATCCTTAGAGACATTAAAAATTCCACAAAAATAAACACCTGAGGAACCTGATCTAACCTGATTTGCATTGAGCACGGGCTAGATTAAATCATCTCCAGAGGTTCACTTCAAGCTAAATTATTCCATGATTATAAACCAGCTTGCTCTAATTGTATGGACCTTGTCCTTTTGCATACTACCATAGTAAGAAAAGTCTCCCATATAAAGTGGTAAAAAGCAATCATGTACATAAGAAAGAGATCCATGCTTAGCCTTTCCTAAAAATAAAGTAGAAAGCTTATATACATATATATACACATATATATCTATATATATACATATATCTATCTATCTGTCTATCAATACACACACACACACACCCCTCATACTACGAAGAGGGAGGCAGACTATTTACTCTAATGGATCACACTTCCAGCAATCTACTTAGGTCCATTAAAAGAACAAATTAGTACTCCATTCATCAGTGACAGCAAAATCTCCCAAAAAGAGCAGAGACCATAGAATATTTGCAAAAAGGAAGGCCCATGCTCTGAGCACTGTAATTTGGAATCTGTTTTGTTCATAAAGAAGCTTAAAAACTTTGTACTTGCTTTAAAAAAAAATTATAAAAGCTACAACTATTTTTTGTTTCTTAGAAGCAACACTAGTTCTATAAATTATGTTCCATGTCACTTATAAAGCTTTTATTAAGTTGAAGGGTTACTTTTGGGGTTTTTTCCCAGTCAAAGCCAATCACACAGATGATGTCTGTAAAAACCTGCACCTAAGGCATTCTACCAAAACAATTACTTTAATCCATATGAAGGAATATACTCATGCTTTCACTTCATACTACCTGAGATGACTAAGCAGAGGTTGAATTCTCTCATCAGACTGTATGGAAGGTAGTGATCGTGCTGTCAGCTGGAAGTAAAAAGGAGTACAATTAATAAAGTATTAGCTTAAAAAAAACTGATAGCACAAGGCAGGAATTATGTTAGAAGTCACACTGTGTTGTTACAACTTTATACAACATTGGGTAAGACATAATTTCTGCTATTAAAAATAACGAAGCACAGCCTTCCAGAATCTGAAGCTAGCAGAAATATTTACAAGTTAACAAACAGTGAAAAATCATTTTTCTAAAATTACAATGCTATTAGAATTAAATAGCAAGACATTATTGAAAGTGGTATACTTTTTTCCCAAACATATTTGAACTAGAAGTCATCTTGTGCCTAGATAGCCTTCTACCCATGTAAATATAATCCATGAAGCCATATTATATATAATTTACATTTGTATAAAAGCAATTTACACAGTATTTAGCACTATGTGACTTTTATATAAACATGCCTCTGTGTACACTGGTTTTTTTTAAATGGGAATAACCTGTTTTGCAATTTGGTTGTTCTAAAATAAATAGTTTTATTTTTTTCTTGTAACTCATATGACTAGTTAAAACATTCAATTTTTCTGCATAAATAAACCTAGCAATCTATAGATCAACAAATACATGTCACACTATTGTGGAATACTAGTTAACTGGTGTCTTAACTAAAATAATTGGAAAAATATATATATTAAATTTGCTTAGTATCTGTATATAAGGTGGCTACCTTCACCTATAAAAGCTACAAACATAGCACTTTGGATAATTCTGACATATATCTAACATAAAATATTGAACATAACATGCATTTCATGATTCTGTGGCTGCCAAGTTAGGCTGTATTTTGAAAACTACCTTTGAACAAATTAGAAATTTCAATATATTTCACACTGTATAAATAAGCATCAAATTCTTAAGTATTTTACAGGTAACTCAAAAATAGCATGCAGTGTTATACATACTAATTAAAAATATGTAATTCCTGAAAGACCACCCAATTCATTACATCCATTTCATAACCTTTGCTGCTAAGCAGAAGTCAGACTGGGATCTAATTTGAAACTTGCACCTCAAGCTCGCAATACCATCCACCAACTAAACGAGAGGAAGTTTGAAGCAGCTGTCTGCCACGGGAAAGTTGAAGCTACTGAACACAGGGACAGCAGCGAAGGAGGAAGGGGCCATTTCTGCTGCTGAGGGAGCCCTGGCCTGCAGCAGTCGCTGTCTCACAACACGGCTCTTCTCAGTCCCAGGTAACCCAAATGTACTCCTCCGGTCTGACTGCTGCAGGAAAGGTTAACCTGGCACTCTCTGCAACCCATTCATCTTCCTTTTAAAAAAGGCAGCTATCTTGGCAATTGAAGCATGGTCCATATTCCCTTGTTTTATGGAGCTAGACTGAGATGCATATGATATACTAAAACTTCAGTATACCTCTGCATTTACTCAGAAGTTTCTTAAATTAAAAAACCCCTCATTTTCCTACCACTGAGTTTTCAAGGCCGATATACATATTGTTCTATATTCATGTCCCCTATAAAGTAACCCTCTAATTTTGTTTTCAACACAACCAGAAAATCAGAAATTATTTCTGAAAAGAACTTGGAAGCCTTCTAAACACCAACCAAGTTACTCCACAAGTTATCAGAACAAAGACTGAATCACCTGAAATACCATCTGCTTCTTTTTCCATTAATAACTTAAGAGATACAAAACCAGTATTTGTGTGCACACTCAAATACATAGGTATAATTTTACATAAGACAAGCATACAGTATTTTCCATTAATAACTTAAGAGATACAAAACCAGTATTTGTGTGCACACTCAAATACATAGGTATAATTTTACATAAGACAAGCATACAGTATTTTTCTCTACGCAGTACTTGAAATATTGCATTTAATCAGAAAAAAACAATGCATTTATGACAGGATGTTTATGAAAGTCTGACTGGACAGTGATGTGAGCAGCAAAAAAAAAAAAAGTAACACTCAAAACCTGAAAAAGTATCAGCATTATTATCAAAGTTATATATACAATAAACTACATTTCTGTGTAAGCACTATCAATTAACAGAAACACTGGTTTAAAACTAATTTAGGAGACTTGTAGTAATTGAGGCAGAACCAAGACCTAGTGATCTTTAACAAAGATTTTTCTTGACATCACAATGAAAGCATATGGAAGGGGTGGTCTATGCTGGCTGTTTCAGGATCCACCATTAAAGGGCAGAAAAACAATCCCTTGAAGTCAAAGGAGAATCCACATGGCCAATATTTTTCTGAATCTGCAAATTTTAGGAGCAAAATGACTCCCCATTCTCCTCTATTATGTTGCCTGGACAAGGTAATGTTCTCTAGAGACCATGGTGTTGTGAAAATAAGATCTAACACTTTTCAAATCTCAGAACAAGCACTTCGTCCAGTTATTTCAAATGTTTATTTTCAGGAAGATGTGGAATCCTCATGACACTGTTCTTGTCTATCTAACACTGAGGATAGCTTTCCTTAAACATAATTGAGGAGACTTCATCAAAATATCTGAAAAATTTTAATTAAAAGAGCACATTTTCCTTCAACTTGCCTGGATTATAAAAATAAAAGGTAACATTTTCAAGTATAAAGTTTCTCCTTATAACCTTATGTTTTTTTCTAACAGAGCCACAGTGTAAATAAAAGCAGCTTTTACAAAGGTCATGGTAAATTAATGCTAGTGTTTTTAAACAGCTAAGAATTTTATGAGCTTTTCCAACAGCATTTTTCTAAAAGATGATCCCTATTGCACATTCCAAATTGAGATTCTGAAGACTTTTTCCAACCACTCTGAAATGAAATTTAGACAAATTCCTGCAAGCATAGCCTTGCCTTCACCTCTATATGGTACTCAACATAAAGATCATCATACCAGGGGAAAAAAAGGCAAAAACATGACATTTGATATTTTAGATACATGAAAGGTATCAAAATGTTGTCAAATAAAGAGCATAGCTCCAAACTCTAATCATGTTGAAGCAGTTCAATTTACAGAGAACATAAAACACTGCTGACTTAAGATAATTCAAGTCCCAAGGCCTGGGTGATCAGAGGAGGGGGCAGAGTGAGCCGCAGACAAGGACACGCAGACACCTCAGAGCTGAACTGAGACAGTGACCTTACAACCTCAAGTTCAGCAATAAGACTGAGGGTAGTTTTTCCAAAATTGCTATTGCTCAAGACCTGGCTGGACATCAGTCTGTTGCTGGTAAGCATTGCTTGTGGGGTTTTTTGTTTTGGTTTTCTTTTTCATTTAATAAACTGTTCTTACCTCAATCCAGCCCTGTCACTGGTCACAAGACTGAAGAGATCAGTGTCCGCCCTCCACTTCCCCTCAAGACTATGATGGAAGACTGCAGTGAGGCCTCCCCTCAGTCTCCTCCAGGCTGAACAGACCAAGTGACCTCAGACGCTCCTCATCCGGCTTCCCCTCAAGGCCCTTCACATCCTCATGGCCTCCTTTGGACACTCTCTAACAGTTTCATATCTTTCTTATATTGTGGCACCCAAAAACTGCCCCCAGGACTCGAGGTGAGGCTGCCCCAGTGCAGAGCAGAGCGGGACAATCCCCTCACTTGCCCAGCTGGCGATGCTGTGCCTGATGCCCCCCGGGACAGGGCTGGCCCTCCTGGCTGCCAGGGCACTGCTGACTCATGTTTGACTTTCCGTCGTCCAGGACCCCCAGGTTCCTCTCCACAGCGCTGCTCTCCAGCCTCTCATTCCCCAGGCTATGCACGCAACCAGGGCTGCCCCATCCCAGGTGCAGAATCTATCACTTTCCCTTGCTAAACTTCATATGGTTGGTGACTGCCCAGCCCTCTAATTTGTCGAGGTGTCTCTGCAGGGCCTGTTCCCAGCTTACTGCCTGACCTATCTGTGCCCAACAAACGCACTATAGTCCATTTGTTCCCATTAAATGCATCACCCAGTTGAGTATGAGCCCGCACAGAAGCGAAGTGCAAGAGGGAAAGAAGGCAAAAGCTAAATGGAAACAAAGATATGAGTAAAATATGACATCACAGTAGTACCTGCAGCAGTAACACATCTAAAGGAATGGTATACAATTAGAAATTATCTTTTGTGGAATGAAATAAAATTACTATCTGCTCTGCTAATCCAACATTACCTATTCAGGTCTTCTTCCTGAACTTTTTGAAAGAGAGACTACCTTTAGCGATAGCTATTTAACATTAACAGGCACTATACTTGTTCCAACTAACTCATTAATACTAGACAAACTTTATTCAAAGATCTGTTTGGCCAGCATTTTAAGATGTTTTCTAAATGTAACCAATCTAAAAGAATATCAAATTTTACGTAACCAAACCATACACATTTTTTTTAATTGACAACACTGTAGCCATGGCATATCTGAGAGTCAGAATCACAGATCCCCCTTCACAGCTTTCCCCCTTCACTGGGAATAACCAAGAAATAAGAGAAGACAGTAAGACACTTTCTGTGTAAGTTTTTACCTTAATTCAGGATTTTTTTCCTTAACCCTTGTTTATCTAGATTAGCTATCGTTCTGGAGCATCCATTCGATCAAAAGAAAAAACAATTTTCAGGAGATGCTACAAAAGCCTTTGGGAAACTTTCCTCTCCTCATTCCCATTTTAAGACACGGAACAGGTTAAAAATAATGCTGTAGAAACATTTCAGTTTTACTCACTTAAAGATTGTATCATAATAATCACTATATTGTTGTAGATACACTACACACATCAGAGTACTCTTTACCTATTTATAGGATCAACACAGAATCATAAGATGGTTTGGGTCAGAAGGGACCACAAAGCTCATCTAGTTCCAAACCCTCTATCATGGGCAGGGACACCTCCAATAGACCAGAGCCCCATCCAGCCTGGTCTTGAACATGAACTGCGCAAACACCCAGCAAGATTACAATAAATAACAGGCCTTTAAGTCTCAGTACCACTTACACACAGTCCAACTATAAGTGCTTCTCAAAACATTTAACCAAGGCCACGCTTTTATATCAAAAGGGAAACTCTACAATACAATGACATTTCAAACATAAATAGTTCATGTAAAGTCTCTTTCCTGCTGCAATCTGCCTTCAGCAACAAAAACTAGTTTTCGTGTACATTTTATTCTAGAATTCAGCCTGAATAGAGGAAATAACAGTCGCAAAAGACTTCTTAATGCATTTGTCTCTGATTAGAAGCATTGTTGATATATAGAAGCTCTAAAACTTTAAAACAACTTCATTTTCAATGAAACATGAATTTTAGCTGGCTATTCTCTAAAATGTAGTTTTAAAGGATATGAATTCTCCAGTAAGGCATTTTAATGCACAAGGCACTGAAACACTTGCTTTAGATTAAATTTCAGATACAATGTCTAGAAAGGTTTTGTACTTCTGAGAAAACCTTAATATTACTTTGGTTTGCCTTTATTTATTTTTTTAAAAGACATTTCAGAATGATCTTACATGGTTTGTATGATTTTGCACTAAGAAGTTATGAGATGCAGATACTGCCAGAACCCAAGAATTCAAGTTAATTACATTCCAGAGAAACACCTTCAACATCCTACCAAGTTGCAGGCTGTCTCATACCAACAAAAACTGATTGATTTTGAAACATCAGCTATGGTGCTAATGCTGTTACAAAATGTCACAATGCAAATGCTATGCAGCTGGGGAACCTGAAATAAGAGAGCAGTGTTTGCATGCCAGTATGCTGCTGTACCTAGACAGCTGACATTTTAACACTGATCAATTTTCCTTTGAAAAAAGTTGGGGTTTAACCTTTTACAGCATCTTACAAATCTCAAGCACCGTACAAAATTAATAAGTAATTTTTGCCAAGGCTTCTTCAGCTATTAAAAGTATTTCAGCAGCACTTACACTGAAATATGTTCAACAAAAACTACACCAAAAATTAATGTTACATCTATTCCACAACAGGTAACCTATATAACAGCAAATAACGTTCTTCAAAACTAACAGAACTATGCAAAAAAGGCTTTCAACATTATCAAACTTTTTTTAAAATGGGTCAATATAATTTAATACACAAAGCATTTAGATTATTTCCATCTAGTACCACCAAATTTATGGAAGAAAGGAAATAAATAATACAGACCAGCATTACTGGGCTTCTAGTATAAATGTAACAATTCTGAAATTTCTAAAGCACAGGAAAAAATTTCCCTCTTGAATTTCTAGTGGATGATATAAGTGTCAATGTAAGGCTGAAGTTGGTTCTGTGGGTTTGCTTTTGTTTTGTTATTTAATTACATAAAACTTCCCACCAACTCCTCTCTCTCTCTCACACACACACACACTCCCACCCACCCACACACCCCTTCACAGTAATACAAGACAGCCAAAAGAAAATCACACAGAACACAAAGGAAAGGAAATATGTTTAAGGAAAGCAAATCAAAGGCAGCAACTAACTTATTAAAAAAAAAAAAANTAAAGAAAAAAAAACAAAAGCAAAAAATAAATTAATAAAAAAAAAAAAAAAAAAAACAAGAAAAGAATTAGAGTTATATTATTAGCACTGTCATTTCCTTTTTGGACTGTAAAAGACAGGGCACAATAGTTATCATTGTTGCTTAGATGCTGTATCTAAAAATTTAAAACCTATATACAAGTATAATTAAATATAAATTACGTTGTAAAATATATATTCTAAATTATAATTACATATATAATGTCTTTTTTCATTTTGCCAGTTAATTCAAGCTGCCAAAGGACAAATTTTCCATATGAGAAGAAACAAATTAAGAGTTGTGAAAAGTGTCCTTGCTAGCATGTCCTAGATATTTACCTAATATTTTAGGAACTCTGAAGAAACCAAACTCCACTAATTTCAGCTCAGCATTTGTCAAATGCACACAGAATAATAATTAATGTTTTCCTGAGGCACTTGCTTCTGAAAGTAATTGATTTCTTCTTTCCATTTGGAAATGTCTAGGCTTTCATATTCACACTGAGATATAAATAACATCTGGATTGGAGTCTCATACTTAGTCTTTAAAGCAAAATTTTTCAATAATTAAACCTTGTTTAATTGCTAAGCAAACTGTTGCTGGGTTGTGCAGCATTATTCCTTGTGCATATAATCATTTCACTTGCATGTGAGGGTGACAGCATGTAAATGAACTCATCTCTTGTACTTTTTTGCATACTAAAATAAAGCTGAAGTTGACAGTTAAAAAGATGCTCATTAGATATTTTCCACCAAAAATAAGTTATTGATTCCATCTTTCTTACAATAGTGTATAGTGTGTGTTTCAGGCTTTAATTACATGTAGATTGAAATAGACATTTAAGAAGCTACCTTGCCAGCAAAATCCAAATCTTCTGTTAAATAATACTGCTTCCCATAGTTGTGAAGGTTCTTCTGTGATTTTATCACCTGTTTCACCACTGACTCGGCCTTTACAAAGAGCTTTCTCAACTTTTCATTCAGTCCTCAGTCCTTTTTTTGTATCAACTTCCAGATACCTAGTAATTTTCAAACCCAATAAACAGTGTACTGGAACACTTGCCTTCGCAGCAAGCATGGAAAATGAAATAGCTTCTTTTTTTTTCACTTTATTTCACTACGAACTTCTGATTCATGCAAAAAGTTCTTCATCTCTTCATTACTGCTTACTGTTCTTTGGCTGCATGCAGATCTTTTGTTTCTTTTTCTGGCACTATTTATGAACAGAAGTTTGTTGCTTTTCCAGTCCTTCTCCCAGATTCACAGACTAAATGGTGATTCCAGTACTCCAAAGTAACCTGGAATACGTTCCTCAGTTCAACTACACAAGGATGCTTTAATTAACTTGTATCTGTGGAGCATTATTGAAGTGGGAGAAGGTAACTCAGAGAGCAGTGATTTTCCCAAGGTTTTAATGTTATGATTTTGAAGTTTCACACACACATACCCCGCCCCTTTCTCTTCATTCGTGAGAAGGAAATTAAGAAAGCCAAAATCTCTTCATAAAATCTCTTCTTGGTAGAAGGTACTAGCCAATACCACACAAGAAGCAATTGGTTAGAATGCATGAAAGACTATTATTTAAGGACCCTCAAAGTCACTGTCACAAACCATGGTAGGTGTTTCCCATCACAAACCTTATCAGTGTAGCATTGTGTTCCAAAACTGCTTTAAGAACAACCACACTAGCAAAAGCTCTCCGATGCTGAAGACTATATAGTCAAAAAGAGAAGAAACAACTCTCTATATACGCATCCAATATACTTGATTAAAAGCTCATTTTCCATAGTCATCATTACTACTACAGGGCTTCATCAATGTAGGCCATCATAAAAACCTTCAGTTAAAAACTGCTATGTATTTTATCTTTACGAACCCTATTACTAAAGCCCTATGCACTACAGGAAATAAATGTCTGCTACTGTATAAAAATCAGTTACCATAAATCAGTTTTATTACAGAACTTCAGAAGAGATATTTAGATTTTAGTAGTAACAGGATTTTACTACTGAGAGTAGATTATCTGTCCAGTTCTGGGCTCCCCACTACAAGAGAGATAGACATACCAGAGAGACACCAGCATAGGGCCACAAAGATGAAGGGACTAGAGCATCTGTTATGAGGAAAGACTGGGAAAGTTGGGACTGTTCAGCATGGAGGTGGGTGATGCCATGATGATTTTTTGCTTTTTCATATACCCCTCTCATATACCCTTTTATATAGCTTTGCATGTATCCTTAGTGCTTTTAGCCCACACACTTGTAATTCCCCAAGTCTGATAACCAGCTTAGACCCAAAGTTCTGTTAAGCCAAGAGACCAAACATCTTGGAAACCTCGCAGTTGGGTCAGAAAGCCCCAGACACCAAGGTCCTCTCCAGAACACATTCTGTAAACTAAGACAGGCCCCTCCAGGGGGAAGGTTCCTCAAGATGGGGGCTTCTCTTGAGCCTCTCACTGGAGAGTCTTCGATAGATATGCTAATGTGCAAGGTCTGTAACTGCATACACGAATCATCGGGGAGAGCTTGTGTGCACTTGTTTTTTGAGCAGTGCAGTGCATTGTTTGGGGGTGCACCCTGGTGCATTCTTGGGGTGGGCATCCTGGTGGGCACTTTCGGGTGCGCATTTTCGGTGTGCACTCGGGGGTGCTTTCTACCTGGGTATGATGCACCAAAGGATCCTTGAATAAATACAGAGTTAAAACCCTTTTTTCTCCTCTAACCATGTTTAGCTTTTAATTCTAAGCCCAGGGAAAGGCAACACAGGAAGGCTCTGGAGGATTCTACCAATGCATATAAATACCTGAAGGGAGGGTGCAAAGAAGACAGAGCCAGGGTCTTTCCATGGGTGACCAGTGAAACGTGGACAACAAACTTAAACACAGGAGATCCCATCTGAACATCAAGAAACACTGTCTGTATTATTTACTGTGTATTTGATTTTCAGCAACTGTGATTCACAATGTAGCTGAGGTTTGAAAGCACCTCTGAAGATCATCTGGTCCAAGGCTCCAGGTCAAGCAAGGTCATCTAGAGCTGTTTGACCAGGACTGTCCAGGCAGGTTTTAAATATCTCCAAGGATGGAGACTCTGCAATCTCCCTGGGTAACCTGCTGAAAACCAAATACACAATACATAATACAGCCCATAATACAGTACTAAATATTTCTGAACTAGTAGCCTTCCTGTTTTGCATACAAGAGCTTCCATCCTCTAAGCAGCCTCCAACGTTCACATTTTCATCTGCAATGTAGGGAAATTTTAAAAATTACTTTTGATTTTTCTGACAAATTCTAACAAGATTGTCAAGTCCTTTTTCAGGAGGATAAAATGAAGGGATTTTTTTTTGGAAACAAGATCATTTTACTCTTAGATTTCTTTCCGGGTAAAAATTATTAACAAAACATCTTAAAACCACTTGTTCTTAGGGACCAGGATTACTTACTGAAGTTGACACTAATCAAGGCTGTGTTCTTATTCAACCCTTAAACACTAGGATAGCGACACTAACATCTAAGGAAAAAGGATACTATTGCAAAGCATTTTTCTGTGTTTAATGAGCTTCTCAAATCTCCATATATTTACTTTTCTCCCTTGACAAATTTACTAAACAATTTCAAATAAGTTTAAATAATCCTTAGGAATTCCATACCTGATCTTTCGTAACAAACAACATAGAAAACATTTTATTACAACAGCCTGGGTGACACCAATCTCTTACTTTCAAAACTCAGAAGGCGGCATTTGAATTTCAATTGTTCTATTCTCTCAGTATGTGGTACTGCTTGGAAATAAACGTTTGTTACTAAAACTTAGAAAAATATCCATCTTTTAAAAGTAAAAAGGTATTTGGAATACTTTTGCTCAGTTGTGCATATTTTATAATGTTCATTAACATTTTTAAGAAGCAAAATCAAATGTTGCCAGCCTTTGAAAGAGTTTTAAGCCCCAGTTTCCCATATGTTCAAGTACCAGTGATTACATTCTTATCTTTAGTGAGAAGAGCTAAAAACATGACAGGCACTCAAATTTCATACTGCTAAAACCCAGCATTAATCTGAGCCTACTTATCATCATTTTCCAACATTTTACTTCATCTCAACTCTCAATTGCCAGTAACAGCAATGACACTTCCCAAACATGAGTAAGAGTTAATGTTTAAATATTTTCTTTCCAAAACAGAAAAGGATACTCATATTAAGGAAAACTAGTAGCAACTCCTGCAATGCTCTGACTTCCTTTTTTAAATGTTGATTATTTGGATTTACAATTATTATAAATATTTTACTTCTGAATAAACAAATACACTCTGACATAAGAACACTTCCCCCAGGAGTAAATTTCATGAAGCAGAAAACCAAGCCTTAAAAAAAGCTACTTATTCATAAAACATAAATATTGCTGCCTTAGAACTTAACTATGTAAGTGGGACCTCCATTTGACCCATATTAAGGCCTGTGGCACAGTGCCTTTCAGAGCAGAAGTGCACACAGCAAGCTGCTAAAGTGAAGCCGAAGCCGGTGGCTTCAAGGCCCAGGGATGTTCTCCTTCCCAGCCCTGGGCAGCCAGGCTGCTGCCAGCCCCGGACCCCAGCCAGGCTGACCGTGTACTCCTCATACACACACACTGTGCAGACACTGCCGGACACCTCAGGAACTCCACAAACACAAGAACAGGCCCCACACGCACACAAACAGCACATGCACAGGCAAGCCACACAAGATGGGCTGGGTTGTTCACATGTGTTGGCTGATTTCAGGCATATAAGCCTCTCATAGCTGGCCACAAACTGTGGTCTCCTCAGAGGCTGCCTCTCAAGCCCTGACTCTCTCTCTTGGGACATCTTGGACACCAGACGCTCCAGTACCAACTCCCAAACCCTCTGCTCTCTCCAGTATCTTGCCCCCAGACCTATGGGCTCTGGCTCTCAGCCTTCTGAAGCCCCGCGGGACTGGAGGTTGCTAGCACTACATACACAGAAAACAGAGAACCAGCTCAACTAGAAAAAATAATTAGGAGTAGTGTTTAATACAGATTTTTTTATTAAGCTATTTACTGCAGTGATAAGGTACTGGGCATAAGCCTAATTATCATAGATTTCATTCATTCCCTTTTCCTGCCATTGGCTCTTCTGCTAGATCCATAACCAGTTATACACAATCCCACAAGTCTCCTCAAATGTCCCATAATAAGTTTGCCCTTTTCCATGACACACATGACAATCTTGTTTCCCTCAAGGCTTTGAGCTGCTTCCTCAGTGGTCCATCAACCAATAGTCTGAGGTTAGAGTGATCCTGCTATCTAGACTCATCTTTAAGTGTTAGAATTAATAATTCTTGCCCATCTTAGGCAATCTTACCACATTTAATAGAGAAATAAAATCTGCAAGACACTAAGTCCTAACAAATTTCACAGTAAAATATTAGGTGAGAGACACAGTTATCTCTCAGAAAGCAAAAAACTACAAAAAACAAACTGTTAGAACAGCACACACTCTACAAGGAAAACGTGTTATGTCAGTTATAAGAGAATTTTCATTTTTCAGTTTGTATTCAAACACCAAAACAATCTCAGGAAACCAGCCCCCTGCTCAACTAGCAACATAACAGAAAAGATAAGCAGACAAATAGATAACAACTACTTGCTGAGGTGTATGGACTACTTTTCAAAGACAGATTTCAAGAATGGGATATTACCAGTAGTATTAGAACCATGTCTCTCATGGTTCTCAATAAGCCTGTATTTTTTTCTGACTACTGGTCATCTGGAAGATTGTCCTATTCCATCTGGAAGCTGCTCCTATTAGCTAATACATCTGACTTACTGCGAGATGACTAATGAAATAATGAGACCCTGAACAAATGAATATACATGACTGCAGCACAAGGGTTGAAAAAGACTATGGAGTCCAGCAACCAAAAGTACAGGATTAAAACATATAAGTTGTGTGAAGCCAGATGAATGTGTAAAGGAATAACCAACCCAAATAAATGCTAAATCTGCATTTCAGAAGATAAGGTAGGCTACTTTAAGTAATGTCTTCAAATACAGGCGGTACTAAAAAAGAGTTTTTATGAAGAATGTACTCTCCAAGCATTAGTCTTTGAACATATCTGGTATCCATTTTCTGAAGCAAGAACAACATATTGTTAGGCAAAACCTGCTACCAAATATCCTTTGTATTCTTGTATCATTCTAACATTCTTCAAACCACAGTTTATCATCCATTGGGAGCCATGAAAATACACAATGGTATTGGCCAAGTGTCTGGCAACAGACAGCAGAAGTTTGGTTTCGCCTAAGTTACAGCAGTTCAGCACCCTCAGGGTGGAGAAACAGAGGATGTAATTACTACTGGCAGAGGATCAGAGGCTGTAATCAGTAAGGCTGTAAGTAGTTCAAGTATTTATATTAGCCAAGGAACTCTTGCTGCTAGCATCAAATCTGTTTCACCATGGCTGCTGAGTAATTATAAAGCCCTAAAGGATCTCTAAGCTGCTCACAACTACTTGCAGCATGCTCTCAAACAGAAAATAACCTGTGTAGAGGAAGAGTACATAAAGTACATAAAAAGCTACTTTTTACATAGTTCAGCAAAGCCATTGTTAAATGTAGTATAAAAAAAATAAGGTCTATATAGAATTAAAAGTTGGAAGTTACTAGATCCAAATACATATCATATCAGTCATGTTCTGGGTAGTTTATCAACACAGCAACAGCAAATAAAAATTTAAAAATCACTTAGTAATGACAGTCAGCTTACTAATTCTTTTGCAGATTGGTTTGGCATAACCCTTGGACACCAAAATGGCTCCAATGCCCTCACTAAACTGAGACCAAGTGAACTGAGTGACACTTTTTTTATATATACCTGTTAGATACTTTCTTATTTCTTGAAATAATGTTCACAAGTCCTACTAAGCATACTTCCTACAGCAGTCAACATATCACATCATCCCTATGACCATAAAAACACAAGATTCCAAACCTACACAGTTCTTTAAATTTGCTTTTTTCAACATTTTCTCTAATGGTTACTGAAAATCATGTGAAAGCCCACTGTCCATTTTGTATTAGAAAATTAGCTTCTTTTCACACTAACTTGTGACTTTACCATGACTCAGCCTGTACCGAATACTCAAGCAGGAGAAAAATTTTCTGGGGCAATAAGGTTACTGAGGTTGGGAAAATCATGTTGTTTCCATCTGTGTGCAAGAGATAATCGAACAGGTTAGGAGGAAGCAGAAAACAGTTCCCACAAAATGCCAGAGCAATCACAGTCACTCCTCAGCCTAGACAGAACATTGTTTTAAAAGCAAAGTTAAATGAGAAATTATTTGTCTAAAATATTATCTCTTGTCTTCAATATTAACTCACTAAGTCAAAATAGAAGAACACATGCAACAAAACATCTTTATTTTCCTTTATTCAAACTTTCTGTCCCTAATGCCTTCAATAAGTGACAGAAACAACTGTATATTGTCCAAGCATGCTTGGATGTATCACTCAGAAAATAAGACTTTGGCTACATTTGTCCAGCTCTAGGTCTTTCGATAATACCAGCATACACTGGTAGAATGAGGAAAGCACAGATGAGTGGCGTAAGCTTGCCCAAAAGACAACATCTGCCTCATTCCAATGGTTTAGGTACAGGAAGGACAAAAACAAGAAGAATGGATGAACTCGTAAGAGCTTTACATTCTTACAACATTTGGGCCAAAATGCAAAACAATGACAGCACCTCAGGTAGCAACAGCAGGTGGGCTTTAGATACAGAGAAGGTGAAAAAGACAACATCACCAAGGCGGCCACTGACAGCTTATGCCAAGTGTATAAATTAGAACGTAACAAATAAATAAAAAATAACAGCCCTGAATAGGAGGAGGTGACTCACCCATGAACATTCACCACTGCAAAAGGCTGAGACCAAGAGGGAACCACTATGCATAGAAGCCAAGCCACCAGCCAAGACCTGACCCTTGCTGGGAGTGCCCTGTCCAGAGTCCACAGTACCAGTCACAGCTTGACAAGAGGAGATTTGTTTGGTGTGACTCACTTTTCTTCACAGAATGTGAGAGCTGGTCATAAAACCATTTGGTGAGTAGACCTTGGCTAAGGGCCGAACTCCCACCCAGCCATTGGCATACTCCCCCTCCTCAACAGGAAGGTGGGAGAAAATAGATCTACAAGTCCATGGATCACTTATCAATTGCCATTATGGGCAAAACAGACTCAAGCTGGGGTAAAGTTAATGTATTGACAATTAAAATAGATCTGGATGGAGGGAAACAAAGACAAAAAACCAAAACACAACCTTGCTTTGACCCTCCTCTTCTTCCCAGGCTCAGTTTCACTCCTGTATGCCCAATTTCATTACCCAGCCCTACCAAGTGGTATAGGATGAATGGAAAATTAAGAGAGTAAATCAAAAACAGTGTGCAGTATTTTAAGAGACTGCAATGTTCTTAACCCTATGCTCAAAAAGACATACTAAATCGTCATACAAGTTTTTCAATTGTATTTTTTGTTTTTAATTAGCCAATTAATTTATCTTTTGCTATATTTTTCAATGAAATAATCTATCTATAAACAAAAAGTACAGAAAACTTACTACCAGTGAGGCAGTATTAAAGGTAATTGGCTCTTTTGTAACATCTAGCAAGAGGTTGTTTTCTGCCAAGGCCAAATACCTCTTATTTTCAGAAAGAGCCACTTCAGCTCTGTCTCTGACATCCACTGCCACTTCAGTTGTTCTTCACTGAATGTCATATCTGTAAAGTACTCCAGATAAAGAAGGCAATGTGTACATGAACTATATAATTTTGTTTGCTTGAGACAGCCTGAAACTTGGATAAAGACAAGGATAACAATTTTCACCAAACCAGTCCCCCTTTATCTACAGCACAAAGTGATATTGTATGGAAGTATTTGCCTCATTCTTGAGCTGATAATTGTTAAAGCACTTTTGAACAGTGTCAAGCTACCATGGGCCACATCAGTATTTTTCAAGAATATCACCACTACAGAAATACAACTGGATAGTAAGACATGCCAACCTTGCACCAAACAAGCATCAAAGAGACCAAAAGAGATCAGAAAGATCAAAAGCAACATGCAAGGAAAGTCACAGAATTCCATCAGGGCTTCTGGGTAGAAACAGGTGATAGAATGCAAATTATACAAGCTAAACAGTCAAGTCTAGGCGCAACAAAATTTACAATAAAAACCAAGACAGTCTCCATAAAACATTATTGCTTAACTCAACTATTACATTTCAAAACCTATAAACATCTCAAGTTCTTTTTGAACCAAAACACAGCAAAGATGTTTAAAATAGCATGCTTAATTTTTGCATGTAACCAAATACTCAGAAATAAGATTCTGTCAATTCCCACATGTGTTTTCCATAAAAATCCAACTATTTTTCACATAGTGCTAATGCTTAACCAAGTACACAAACACGCCCACAAAAAAACCAACCAACAACACTTGTGGGGCCTTATAATTTAATGCTGCATAACCAGATCATAAGAGTTGATTAAACTATATTTTCAATTCAACACAGTACACAAGTGTATACAGCACTGCTATTCTGACTGAAACTTCACAAACAAGGCTTAAAATTCCAAGTCCAGGAAAAACACAGAAAAGAATTTTTATCATGAAGGTATCATTAACAGGGTTAGGATTTATAAAATCAGATCTCTACTACTCAGGAAGTACTATGCCTCTTATTATTTTTATTATTTTGAGAAAGACTATTGTAAACTGCAGGAGGAAACGTTACAGGAGGAAAACAGCAAAACTGAGCTATATAGGAATCGCTGCTTACAGACAACTTCTGTCAGAAAATGTGTCATATATTTTTCAAAGCTGTTTTATTGCTTTATCTTGCTGCAAGAGCAGACAACTGCAGAAGCATTCCAAACTGATATATTTTTTTACTCAAGCGTCTACTTCTTCACTGGTTTACCAGCTAGAACATAGACAGTAACAGGGGTTCAGCTTGTTCCTGACGTGTAAGACAACCTACATTTATATTGCCATTTAAATCAGGTAGATGTGAGCTGAAGTAGAAGCAAATCTGAACTATATTTGCAATATATTTAAGTTCACATGCAGAAAAGCCATTCTACATAATATGTAGAATGATTTTCAGAATATACTTGTCTCCACTTGTGCTAAACACACAAAGCCTTCACTAGAGATACCACCACAAATCGTAAGGATAAAAGCATTGTGTTAACATGGTACTTTGCTTCTGTTACTACTTTCATCTACTTCTCTGAGTTATCAGTCATAGCTTGGCATAACACAGATATGGTGTGGAAAGTAATAGAGCCACACGTCACTAATTCTGTTATCTCTGCAGCGAGCTATACAGTTACCACCTAGCATAACTATTTTTTAAGGCTATGACTCTACAAACAGTAACATAGTTTGTTTATTTACTTTTATTGTGGCCTATAGTGAAATTGTGTTTTGGTTTTTTTAAGCTTGCTGCAGAATTGGATTTGTTGCCAGGCAGGGAACACACAACTCAACATAAGCTAGATCTGACAATGAAGAGAATTCAACTAGAACACAGGTCTGGGAGAAATAAGATTGTAAGATGCTACATTCTCTCCTTGAAAAGTTTCAGACATAACTTTGAGATATTAGCTAACCTGAAATACATCTTTTCTACAAGGAACCTGACACGCAATTTCATAGCAGTGCTGACAAGAATAAAAATCTGGGACTGAACCCCTGTGCCACTGTGGCTCCAGAGCACCAGGAACAGGCTGTGCTCTTCTTACAATATTGAATGCAGAACAACACTCTAAATATCCAGCTGGTAAAACAGAATCTACAGAGATCCAATACGCGATATTTGCAAGGAAAAAATCAAACACACACAGAGATCTGAAACTAGAATACTGGTCATATTAAGGTTAGGTGTGATAAATATAACCACATCAAGGCAAAAAACAAAGCTCTAAACACCAGATGACTCTTACAGCCAGCTGTCCACTGATGATGATACATCTGCAGTATTTTGGGTTATAGAGGACTTGAGGGAAAATGCTCAAGTAATGACTTTAGGAAGCTGAAGAGACAGGCAAACAGAAGCAGTTTTCAAATCAAATGAGTAGCCAGTTAATTAGTAACAGTTTTCTGCTTTTTTGCTAAATCCAAATAGCATTATTTTCCAGGATCAGCAGCAGTTGGTAAAAAAATATTCAGAGAGAAAGAATCACTCATCTTTTAAAGATGACAAAAAGCTTTTGACATAATTATTAAAAAAGGAACATATGCCCATTTAGTAAGAATACAATGACATCAGGAAGAAAATTAAGAGCCTAAGGAAAGAAAAACAAAGAATTGACCACAGAAATCAATGGTAAGCAGTCTCAACACTAATTAACAAGAAAAATGTAATTGCTCATTTATGGTCAGATACTTGATGCTAAATCTTATGGAATGAAGTCTAGTGAGTGAAAGATTAACCTGTATAGTCCTAACATCATGGGCAAAACAAAACATTACCTAAGACACTGAAAACTTTGAATGCATCAGATGTAAAAGACTGGGCTACAGGTCACAAATACACAGAAGCCTGCTAACTGTGAATGACATGCAGGTTCACACAGAATGACATGAGTATTCTGCTAAAGACATCAGCAGAATTTTTAAGTGTTGATTATTTCTTAATTTTTGGTTATTAGTTCATACTGACAGATGCAGGTAAATTAATCACAGAAGTAAAAATTAATGACATTTTATGAAATGCTTATTTGCATTTGGTGCATACCAAGGGAATGAAACCAACCTCATTTACATACATTCTGCATTACACAACACAAGTTCCTTTAGAATCAAGAGCTCAACCCCACGTCCCCCGTCCCCCACAGAGGTCATCGCTATCCACAGCGGAGGCTGCGAGACGAGAACGCCGTCCCTGCGCTGCCCGTTCGGCGCTCCCGCCGCGCCCTCCGCCGGCCGCGCCCGGCAGGTGCAGCGCAGCCTCGCCCCACGGAGCTCCCGGGCACACCCGCCCCGCAGGGACAACGCCTCGGCAGCCGCAGCCCAAGCCGGCCCAGGCGCAGGGGCAGGGGCAGGGGCAGGTTCCAAGACCTCACCGCATCACCGGTGTGCTGGCCACAACTAAAACTGCCACCGCAGCTTATAAACAAAGTCAGCTCACAATACACGAAACTGATAAAGCTACCCCAAACTCCGCATTCGGTGGGCAAAATGTCCAGTTGGACCATGTGACCTAAGTTGTGGAACTGCAGCAGCCTGGACAGAAAATTCATACAAAGCATTTGATTTTTAATATTTTGTCTGAGCTTGTTTTTCTGAAAGTTTCCTTGAATTCGAGCCCAACACAGAAAACACTGCATTCCCAAGAGCTCACTTTAAAGAGCTGGCTAAAGACTTTAGGAGGCAAAAAAATCTAACTTGAAAACTGACAGAATTACCCAAAAGTATTTTGAAATTCCCACACTTTGCCTTTTTAATTCTGCAAATATAGGAAACTTTTGAGTCCAATTATGCAGTCACTGAAATATAATTGCTATAGCATTTCCAAGTAATATTAAAAGTGCATAGTTTAATTATGTTTGCTAAGTGACAGGACACAGTAAACAAAAAAAGGAATATTACATATTGACTTTCCAAATTTCCGAAAGTAAACAGAAATCAATTAGATCTTAAGTATTTTAGCTTCTAAGAGTAATGCCACAAATTAGAGACAACTGCAAGTTTGAGAGCAATTCTAACCTCCACATTTTTCGCTCATCTTTACCGACAAATTTCCAGACATTTTCACCTTATAAAGATTATTTAAGGAAGCAAAGAACTACCAAGTAGTCTAAAAGGATTCAGTAAGGGATCTGCAACGAAATGTCCTCTCATGCAAGTCTGTGAAACCTGACGGGATGTACCTTAGGGTACTGACAGCTGAAGTTATGAACCCACTCTCCACCACTACTGGAAGGCCACTCTAAACAGGAGAGGCTCCTGATGACTTAGAGGCAAGTCCTCTGTCCATCTTCTGATGGGCCAGTAAGGATGAGTGGGGAACGACAGGCCAGACAGTCTCACTTCAGACCCTGGGAAAGTCACAGAGCTTAGTATTCTTGAAATGCACTTATAATTTATTTGTTTTTAACCAACCTGTCTGCCTTCTGTGACAAAAACAAGTCCATCTGTGAGTAAGGAACAGCGGATGTCATTTGCCGTGGCTTTGACAAGACTTTTGATACAGGATCCCTGTATCTAAGCTGCAACTTTATAGTCCAGGTTAAGTCAGATGGCTGAAAAGCTCTTGGAAGGTTGTAGTGATGCTAACCAGATCACTGCTTACTGTAAAAAGCAAGGGTAGCTAAGGATTCCATCTACAGTAAACCTGAATAAGCCAAGCCTGGATTGTGCTACACTGCATGTGCACCCTGAGCTTCTGGCCCATCTTGTGCCACCCATATTCCTTGGCTGCAGGTGACTAATTAGGTGACTAATTGTAATTGAAATTCACCAAGCACAACTGAGAAGTCCTGTACCTATGACAAAATGGTACAGGATGATGGCCAACTCACTGGAGAACAGCTCTTCAGGAAAAGAGCTGAAAATCTGGTAAGCAGTAGGTTCAACTTTGGCAGTAAAGACAGGCAGAAAACACAGACGGTAAAATTTTACTAAACTCGCCCCAGTTTATCACCATCTTTTTTGTGCTGTGAGCCCCCAGATTAGACATAATATTCTAGATGTGGTCTAGTAAGTGTAAAGTAAAGGAGGAATTCCTTCTCTCTACCTACCTACTACACTTCTGTTGATACATCCCAAGGTATTGTTAACTTTCTCTGCTGCCAGGGCACTTTGCTGGCACACACTGAGCCTACTGGTTGCTTAGATGTGAACTACACTAAATCCAAACTGGAACACTTGTACTAGAAGTTTAAGCAACAGCATCGCATAATCCCATTGTGGTTGCTTTTGCTACGCTATTTAAGTGGCTGAAGGAACACACATCAGCAGCCAGGGAAATTCTTGGTGACTGTGACTTAGATTTCAATAGTACTATCCAACATTCAGAAAAAAAATGTAAGGAAAAAAGCTGAAGAATCCTGAGCTCAGGGTAATCAATTGTCAGATGAGAGTATGTTACCATCTGCTGCACAAAGTTTTACATTTCTACAGTGAACCATGTCTTAAAAATTAAAAAAAAAAAACCAAAACAACAACACACACAAAACCAAAAGCTGTTTCTTTTCCTAAGAGGTTTTCTGTGGCTTCTAGACACTGTCACAAAGGCAAAGGATGTTATGAAAGAAAATAAAATAGATTTCTTTTTTTCAAGTACTTCATATCCTTCTCCTGCTTGTAATAGCATTCATGCCTGGTGAAAAGTTGTCCACCTGAAAGAAGTGCTCAGAATGACCCTCATACAGCTTCTGCGTGGATTTGCCAGCAGTGCTGGCAGAGCACCCTGCGCCAAGTGGGCCAGGAGCTTTCATTCTTCACTGTTCCACATCTACTTCTTAATCCCCCAGCAGCAGAGCACAGGCTTAGGCTTATGCTCATGCTCTGTATGATGTATTCTCCCTTGCAACAACTCAATTCAAGTATCCCACACCTGCCCACGAAAAGATCCAATTCTTTTAGGAACCAAGTACTTCATTTCACAAGAATTACTCATTATCTTGGAACCATTATAAATTCCCAAAGTCACACGTCTAAACACAGTGCTGGTTTGAAAAACATGCAGCTTGGAAGAATTTTTTATTATTGCCTCTCTAATTATTAGTTCAATCATCTCTGTCCTTATTGCAGGCTCTAACAGCATTGTCCTGTGACATAAGAAAAATATATAGATTAATAGAAGTGTCTAAGAGATTCCACTAGAAAGAGTACTAATAATGAAAATCAGGGATTATTCCCCAGCCTAAATTTTGGCAAAAGAACATCATCAGATGATCCACTACACTTCCCTCTTCATTCCTCCTGAAATAACTTAAGATCAAAAGTCCAACTGGACTTGCTGTTAAAACTGGTTAGTCTAAAATTGGCTAGTTGTACTATGAGTGCTAAAAAGTACTGAGAGGGAAGAAAGAGAAGGTAACTACAGACATCAAGATGCCTGCTCTCCAAAGCCTTTTGTTTCTTATATGGGAACATCAGAGAACATACCAAATTTAAAAGCAGATTAACACCAAGATTTTCATTTTTTCAGTAGAAACAATCTAAAGAAAGAATTTCAGTAAAGTTTAGAAGCATATTTCAATAGAAATAGTGTAATTTGCCTTTGAAATCACACATTAAAATATCTAACACAGCAAAATGTATTGTGTGTGACAGAAACTGATTTTAAATTTAAATATATCCTAAATGAATTCATAGCTCTTATTTTTTCGTTTACATCCTCCTATTACATTTTTTTTACTTACTTGCTCATGCAATATGAGATATCATCAACTTTTATTGAAAAACAGGTATTTGCTTTCTGTCAGCAAGGGGTGTCACATGCCTAGCATTCTACAGTAGTGCCTGGGAGACTCAACTCCTCCAAAAATTACTTTAAAAGCCTGTCATCTGGAGTAAGAAGTGATTAATAGTTTTATTCATTCACTTTGACAACTGGAGGCATTGTACTCACTTCGAAAAAAGTAATTCTACATTTCTACCATCCCCAAAGAGGATCCTCCTGATTCACACTTCAGGTTTAAAGAGAGAGGGTGGGGGGCAGTGTGTTGGGCTCTCCACTTTTTCTAAAATTCATTTTTACTGTCTATAAATCAAAAGGATGGAGTAAAAAGAAACATAAATAATGTCTGGGATTAAGAAATCTGGTAACAGAACAACCGACCTTCACCTCACTTTGGCATCATAACTATGAAAATAACAGGGAAAACTCATGTTTTTTTCTATTACTTGAAAAGCTCTAAGCAGTTCATCCAAATTTAATCCCTTTTTTTCATATGTACATATATAAACAAAGGCTGCAGTCATTAATAAACCATGTCATTTTGCTTAACTTGTGACAGATGGTAATAAAAAGACCTTTGCTTTCTGATATTTGTTCAAGACTACAGATTATTTAAATTAAACATCAATCCTTACAAACAGAAAAATACTAGTATTTACATTAAAAGGAATTTGTTTACATAAATACAGAAAAAAATTATAGCTAAAAAGATCTTTCCCAAGCTACATGTAAACTGAAACTGAGTATCTTCATGGGTCTGTTTTTCCCTGATACTTCAACTTATTGTTTGCCTTTCTACAACTTAGACACTGGACAGCTAGTCCAATTTCCTTGTAAAAATCTACAGAGCATGTGCAAGATTTTACAAAATTTCACGTAGAACTGGGAACTTCCAAATACATCATCACCTTCAAAAATCCATTTTTACAACAAGGTATCTATAATACAGTACTTTACTGCCTCCTCCCTCAGGCAGATGATGGTATCATCAGACCAATGAGATGACACACAACATTTACATATTTTGACACTTGGCACACTACCAAACACATGTAACTCACGTAGGATTTATGGAATAATCCAACAGGAAATTCAATCAAAAGAAACCCCAAATCAACTGACCATCCAGAATCAGTTGAGCATAAGACACTGATTACCCTCCCTTAAAACATCCCTGCAGTCAAAATATTCAGGGATCCAGCAGTACTCTCCCGAAGCAGGTAAGTCATTGGCCACTAGAAGGAAAGCCATGATCCGGTAGGAGCCTGGCAGCAGAGCACAGGCAATGCAGAGGCACCGGGTGCTTTCATGGAGACAAGTCATTATCCAAAGTAGGGACCTGCTTCTTTTCAAGCCAGATGTGCAAAATGAAGTCACAGCTGAGAAGGGAGGGGGGCAGGAATCACCAACAGGCCCAATGCTACTACAGGCAAGCTTAACTACTTCAGCTTATATTTGCAGACTAATTAAATCATGTTTCTAATATTTCAGGAAGACAGTACTCCAAGAATTCCAGTGATAGCCTGTACAGACTGTCTCTAAGACACCAAGGTGTGATTTTTTATATAAATTCTGCTCAAATATACTGCCTCTGAAACATACCCTGCTTTCCTATTACTAGGAAAAAGTTATTCTGATGAATAATCTTAATTTACAAGAACTACAAAATAAGTCCACTTCCTCTCTAGCATAGGTATGCAAATTAGCAATTAATTGAAGAAGTAATACATTAACAGATGAAATATCCTGTGGGAAACTGCAGTAAAATGGAAAGTCATGCAATGAGACCACCCAGAAATCAGCTGCAGCAACACTGACAAGTGACTAGCATTTCTAAAAATACTCACTTCATCTGTACTTAAAAGCTTGAAAATAAATATTCAGTAAGTTCAAAGAGCATATTGCTACTTTTTTCTTAAAAAAGAGTTCAAAACACTTGAGTTGTGTAATCAGTAAAATTAGTTTTTTAAATTAGTTTTACAGTAGAATTTCTTCCAAACGTATCTTGGCAAAGGCATTGCTGAGATAAAACTTGTGCACGCTTTACTCGACACTCACAACTTAAAGGAATGGTCCAAGCTCTAAAAAGATTCTATATGTTAATCTACCAAGTGTGACCTGATATGACTATCAGGTGTTCAATTTATTTCAGGTCTGATTTTGATCTACTGACAGTCATTCATTTCCCATTTTTCCTTCTGACAGACAAAAGGATTTAAGATTCAGTCCTTCCCCAAAGGTCAGCCAATCTGTATCATTAGTAGGAATGGCAATGAACATGTTAATGTCACACGTGCAATGTGCATTCCTTGGCTTAGAATATCTTATCACTTTACTCAGGAGAATAGCCACTCTCCATATTTCGTTGTAAAATGTGAAAAAAAATCATGTAATTGGAGAGGTAGTCATCACAATTTTTAGTGATTCAATCCATTTCTTTTTGTCTGCTCCATAAACTTGCTAAGCCAGAGTATAGTGGATGAAATTAACTCCAGGGAGATGCTGCTACAGCAATCACATAGCAACCGGCTGTGGGTCACAGGCCGCCACAAGAAAATAAGCAGGAAAAATGCAAATTTGTAATACAGTGTTATCCTGAGATACAGACTTTTGTTTACTCACCAACTGCATATGCCATTACAGTTCTTTCTCACTGACTCAAGTGAATCATTCTCAAATTACTGTTACCAGTATATTAATAAATGACATTTAACAGGTGCCATATTAACTGACGAGTTTCCAGGTCATCACAACTATCACACAACACAGAAATAAGACTGTACTTGCAACTAATATATTCAATTCCAATTTTATTCTGAAATTTGGGGAACAACTTACTTAGTTAAGCAAGCTTTCCACATGCTTCAAATACTGCAAATCTTGTTTTGTTAGCTTGACTATCATGAAATACTGACGTGGATTCGAAGATTGAAGCATTTTCATGCAAATCAAACCAGACAGGACCATGCAGAGACCACAGCAATAATTTATGCTGCAAATTTAGTACTTACCAAAATCTTACACTCTACGAAAGATGCAAGATGCCAAGAGAAGAAATAGAAAGGAAAAATACTGAATACAGTCAAATTTCATTTAGCCTCCTAACATTATTTATAATTACTTTATGCTAGCAATCTGTGTGGTCTCTAGAAGGAACACATGTTCAATTAGTAGAGGAGATAAAACACTGAAAGATGTATTCTAGAAAACAGACAGCAATGGGACAATGGCAAAAAAAAAAAGCCACAAAGAAAAGTCCAGTAACAATTGCACATATAAGCTTCAGTCTTATTTTGACACACATACTCTCTAAATAATTTCCCTGAATATCACTTCTCCCACTCAAAATATCACCATTTTATTCAGTTGACCTGTGCTTTAGATAATGACTTTGTAATACTCAGAAATGAAGTCCAGCTGCTTCTCTGCAAAATTCTCACTGCAAACTTTACCTGAGAGACTCAGAGGACAAAGTCACTGTAATCATGTTTTACCTTACACTGCCAAAGTTATTACCTTACTAACCTTGTATGTGCATATTATAAAAATCATCCATTTATGTTACAGTGAATTACTTTAAGTTAACACTGGGAACACAACACCTGAAATGAATTTCAAGTGACAAGATCATCATCAATCATACTTTCTGAACATTAATGCCACCACATAAAGCCTTCTGCTCCACTGCTTAAAAACGTAGGTGTTTTAGGAAGAAAATGTTTCACAGATGGTGCTCTGTATACTGATACTTTTGCCAAATTAGGAGGTTCTTTATGTACCTATAACATAAGTCAACCAAAATAGCATATTTATTTGACTAATATTTCATTTTAAAAGACAAATCATTACAAATACTAGCAATGCAACTTATTTGACCCCCATTTCTAATTCTTTAAAGATTACATGCCGAATCAGGAAAGGAATGAAGAAAAAATATATGAAATTAGAAAACACCAGTGAAGCCTTCCTTTTGCAACAAGTCCTCAAAACTCAACAATTTAATTTGTAGACATTTTGTCAGATTACACAAGATCATATTTCACAGTAAAAAAGTGCAAGTATTAAATTAGGAAGAAAAAGGTTCTATCAAGATTGTATGTGTTAATATTGGAACCAATTTCTTATGGCACCAAGTAGTGCTATTTCTAGGTTATATTTTAATTTGCAAACAGTAATATCTTATATAATTTTCTGACAAAGTGTTTTCACAAAAGCAACTTTTTTGCAGTAATTCAGAGACCAGCCAAGTTATTACTTCAATTGCTAGGCAAAAAAAGGGGCAGGATTTAAATATAAGTATGAGAAATCTATGGCTCCATTATGCTAACATACATAATTACAAGTCTTTGTAAAATAAACTCTTCATCACACCATAAAAGCACTCACTCAGGAGGAATATTTACACATTGTCAAGCATCAGCTTATGGCTTTAAACTGTATTGTTCAAAAAGCACTAAAACTTCAGGACAATGCATTTTCTGAATGTAATGTTCATTAAGGTAAAATGACACAAAGATTCAATCTATTTGATTCAAACACTACTGGAGGCATCCCGGTCAGTCAAGGTTTTTCAGTATCTAGGATCCTCACATCTTGAATTTATCAGGGAGCTGTTTCAGAGGAAGAGCCCAGGAAACACAGAAGCTAACACGACTGTGTGAGCTGGAACCAGAGTGCTGAGCCTCCTTTCCTCCAATATCCAACCTCTGCAGAACTACAAGCCTCAAGACAAAATATTAGAACAGCCATACATAACTCACCCCAACCTAAGGGCTGATAAAGACACGGAGATTGATAAACAATTACCACTGCAAGCAAAACTGACTCAACGTGGGGGAAATTAATATAATTTACTGTCAATTAGACTCAGGTAGTGAGGAGCAGAGATAAAAATGACAACTTTACTTCCCTCTCTCATCAGCTGCACTGTGCTCCTTCACCCAATATTTGCACACCTCCTACCCAGAGCAGGGTAGACAGCAGGGGCAGCTGTGATCAGTCCAGAACAGCTCCTCTCCACAGCTCCTGCCTGCTCACAATTCTCCCTGCTCTGGAATGGGCTTTCTCCCACAGGATGCAGTCCTTCAGGAACAACAAAAATGCTTAAGCATGGGTTCTCCACAGGCTGTGGTTCCTTCAGGAACTCTCCACCTGCTTCAGTGTGGGTTTCTCCTTCCATCCTGTATCCGTGTGTCAGCTGCTTCTTCCATCTTCTCCCCCTTTTGTCCCACTTCAGATTTCTCTGGAGCAATCCTCTTTTGTGCAGTATTGAGTCCAATACAGCTCTGATATGGGTCTGTGGGTCTGAGCCATGACACCAAGCTGAATCTTCTGATTTTTTTTTAAAAATCAAAATTAAAAACTACTTTCCTTTCCTCAAATATGAGATGCATAACTTTGTATGTTAACGTAAACACAGTGAAACCCTCATGAATAAAACACTAAGCAAACTTCTATGAATTTAAATTGTGTTAAGTTATAAAACAATTGTAGAGCTAAAATTACAGCTCACATGTTACAGAAAATGTTTAAGCTTTCTACAGTTTAATCATCGCTAATGGCACACGGAAATTATTTACTATTAAATGGGTCAGAGAATACATAAAGAAGGCCTTTGCAGTATTGATTTTGCACATAAAATTAACGTCTTCAGTTGTACTTGGAACTGCCAAGAAGGCTTGACTAATATCAACTCCCCTTATTATAAAGCTTCAAGAAATAGCCACAGTTGGGATGTCAAACTTATTTTTAAATGATGAAAGAGAACATCTGAGTGCTTCATGGGCTTGACTAGTAAGCGATTAAAGCATAACTGACTGAACTGAATTTCTGCCAGTGTCAACATAAAACTTTTTTTAAAAGTCAGTGCTACGAATTATTTACTGTTCTCTCAAAGCTCAGTGTCAACACATCAATTCACTCACATTCTATTCCTCCCTTACAACCCCAACTAGAATGACTCTAACATGCAGGATGGTGACATACATCTGCAATGTAGTGAGCAATGTAACAAGGCTAGGCAACCACCCAAATTATTCAATGCTTTGGAGACCCAGGAAGAGCATCTTTAGCACTAGCACATTCCCATAAGGTGTACAATTTCAGAGCACCTTGGAAAAGACAGGGCAGGCCTTCATCATAATATCACTCTTGCACAGGCATAATTCCTTCCAAAAACCTGTGCATGTGACTACTTGGAGTAGCACCAAATAACCTCCACGAAGCAAAACATGGATCAAGCACAAATAATCAGTAATACTGCACCAACAACCCATACTGGAAAACTATGCTGCTTTAAGATTGAAGAATTGCACCACTAATGAGAGCTGTAAGAAACTACATGCTTGAAAAACCATCTTTCCAATATCTATAATCAGGGTATTTTGTCAGACATACACAGCAGACTGTCAAAACCAGAAATATTGCCCAAAGTCACAGAATCAATTAGGTTACAAAAGACTTGTGAGATCACCGAATCCAACCTATGACCGAACACCACCTTATCAAACACACCATGGCACGGAGTGCCACGTTCAGTCTTTCCTTAAACACCTCCAGTGACAGTGACTCCACAGCCTCCCTGGGTAGCCCACTCTAGTATCCAATCACCCCTTCTGTGAAGAAATTCCTCCTGCTGTCCAACCTGAACCTCCCCTGGAGCAGCTTCAGGCTATGTCTTCCCGTCCTGTCACTAACTGCCTGGAAGCAGAGACTGACCCCTACCCTGCTAAAACCTCCTTTCAGGCAGTTGTAGAGAAAGATAAGGTTTCCCCTGAGCTTCCATTTCTTCACGTTAAACAACCCCAGCTCCCTCAGCCATTCCTCACAGGACTTGTGTTCCAGACCCTTCACCAGCTCTGCTGCCCTTCTCTGGACACACTCCAGCCCCTCAATGTCCTTCCTGAATTGAGGGGCCCAGAACTGGACACAGGACTTGAGGTGTGGTTTTACCAGTACCAAGTACAGGAGGATGATCACTTCCCTTATCCTGCTGGCCACACTATTGCTGATACAGGCCACAATACCATTGGCCTTCTTGGCCACCCGGACACACACTCATGTTCACCTGGATCATGTACAGCTGCTACCAACCAGCACCCCCAGGGCTTTTCTGCTGGGCAGCTTTCCAGCCACTCTGCCCCCAGCCCGTGACATTGCCTGGGGGTGTTGTGACCCAAGTGTAGGATCCGGCACTTGGCTTTGCTGAACCTCATACCACTCATCTCCACCCATCAATCCAGCCTGTCCAGATCCCTCTGCAGAGCCTTCCTACACTCCAGCAGATCACACTCCAACCCAACTTGGTGCCATTCATGAATTCACTAAGAGTACACTCAATTCCCTCATCTAGATCATCAATAACAATGTTAAACAGGACTGGGCCCAATACTGAGCCCTGGGAAGCACCACTAATGACCAGACACCAACTGGATGTGACCCCATTCACCACCACAGTTGGGGCCTGGCCACCCAGACAATTTTTAACACAGTGAAGTCAAAATATCCAACAGAAAATACAATTTTTTAACCTAATCTTACAAACCTCCTCTACAGAAATAGCATTCAAGCCTAATTCAGATTATCACACCATTACAGTCTTTAATTCTCAAATCCTAATACAAGAACTGTCCACTAGAAGTGCTGAGAACCTAGTGTAAATAGCCAGATGCTGCAAAACCACTAAAACATACTCCCAAAAGAACACACAAGTAACGCTTACCAAAGTAGTAATGTTATCAAATACATTCATTAAGAGACAAATTAAATAACAAAACAGGTGATGATGTTCAAGGCTTTATTACTTTTTAATTAAGTCTGGCCATGATGCACAACTTCTGTACAAGGTCATAAAGACCTCTATATTGCCAGAGTGCCTGAAAGGAAACACATTTCTGTTGCCTGAGTTCTCCTTTGCAGCAGACACAAAAAAGCACCCATGTCCTACAAAAGCACAGCTAAACCAGCTGTACTCGGAGAACTTGGGCCTAGATCAAATAGTATTTCTACAACTACTTTTCACAAACAATACTGGAATTGTGCAATTGCGTCACAACTTCTGCCTCTTTAGTCTGGATATGGCTGAGGAAAATTTTATTATCCTCTGGATTTATATATATACAATCCTTTCTTCAGAAGTGTATTCTTACAGTTTCACTGAAATGTAATTGACGTTTATGGTTTTGTTTCAGTGAAAACTACACTAAGTATCCAGCTACCAAGTATCACACTGCAGTTAAGCCTCTGGTGTAACACAGTTAACATTAGACTGACCTCTGTAAAACATGCTGGAACTTTGGCCTTCATTTCCAAAGACTCAAATTAATAATATTCCTAGCATCTCTCAGCAGTGCACTGTGCTGGCTAAAATTACCTGAAACAGTTTACTAAATACTGTTTCTCAAACTAAATCCCCCAAGTTCAATTACGAGTTTTGAAATAGGACAGAAATCACTAATCTTTTACTCCTTACTTAGAAAACACAGTGAACTTCAATAAACAAAGTTTATATATAAAGACTAATGCAAACCTGAAGCAATAACTTCAAATACAGCAGTTCTGTAGAAGACAGTTTTCCTAGGTCAGGAGTGTTCAAATTTCTAAACCATGACTACAAAGTGTAACATGAAGAACTACTTCTTTCCTATAAAGCAGCTATTGGCTTTAAGAAAGTAATCCAGGTGAAATGAATAATATGTAAGTGTGTGTGTGTGTTCTCAGATTTCTGCTTGAACTAAGAAGTCAGGGACTACTCATTGTAGTTCTTACTGTTTTTCAGACTTCTCAGCTATTCACACAAGACAAATTCCAGAAGTCCACAAAGCTTCTCAAAAGTATTTTGAATAGATGCAGATAATCTGCATATTTAGCCACATTTCTGCAGAACACATTCCTTTTTTTTAAATCCCACACAAGTGTTATCAGCTTTCAGCAAGAACATTATGCATCAATCTCTAGTTGCAGTTGTATTAAAGAGTTCTAATGAAAATGTTCACATATCACAATTTTCACTGTACATTAAATAATTCCACAGACTCCAGTTATATTCAAAATTGATAAGATTCCAGTATGCTAATTTTCTAATTTGTTAAAGGAATGCATTTTTGCTTCCCACTGTTTGTTTACTAAATGTTCGTGGTCAACCTTGGTATTAATGTAACACAACAATACAAGGCTTTGAAAACATTTTTAAAAAGCAATCCAAACTGCCTTCACGTTATTCAATACTGCATTTTCTAGGACTAAAATTTTGTGCATTAGACATGATTACCCACTTTTAAATCCTTTGAAGAGTCTCATTTTGTAAAACAAGCAATTCCTGAATTGCTCACCGATTACTAACAGAAGGACATTCACATAAAGTGTTTACCAAAGATGTCCTAACTAGATGTGATACCTCAAATATTCATACAACAAAAACTTTACCTTTGCCTGACCTATTCTGGCTTATCCTTATTTGAGTTCACAGAATATTCTGAGTTAAAAGGGCTAAAAGGACCATCAAGTCCAACTCTTAAGTGGGTGACCTGTACAGAGATTGAACTCATGACCTTGACATTATTAGCACCATGCTCTAACCAGATGAGCACCTCTTATTAACAGAACAAAGAGAAAAAAGCCCACAATTACTTTACTTGTTCCAACAAAAAACTGCTGCAAAATGTTGTGGGATAAAAGACAGATACGGGTACAAAAAACAGTTGTGGGCATAGAGGTAGCATGTTGAATGAAAGGGCGTGTTATTATCTCTGTGATAAACAATTTTTAAAATCCTCTAGCACAAATTTCTTTAGAATGCACATCATTTGAAATTAACGTACACTCAGCTCATAATGAACTTTTTTAGTGCTGCCACTACTTGTAGTAAGGTTCCTAGTATTCTCCAGATGGAAGCATATAAATTTAAAAACCAAAAAGGCTATTGTCCAAGAGCATCACCAAACAATACAAAAAGAGTTGTAAAAATCAGACTTTCTCTGACTTACCGCCAGTGCTTTAGACAATTTTGTTCTATAGTTATTCAAAACAATCACATCAATCTCCTTAAATGGCACATAGGCAAAGCCATCTTTAATAAATACTCTTCTGGCTCTAAATAAATCCACAGCATCTGCAAGTCCAACCTGAGAAAGAAGAAAAAACTCACATTGTGGAATAGCAAAATAATGCAAAAAAATGCAATACAGCCCTAAGATTCAAGATGGACCAGTAAAGCTTTAAGTCATTCTCTGCCTTTTAACACTGTCTCCAGACAAAACTCAAAGACTGTGAAATTAAATGTTGACTTAGGAATAGCTGATCATTACTTTGGTGGGAAAATATTGCTTGCTTACAAAAAGTCATGCAACTAGGCAAAATAAGCTACTTTACAGTTTGTGTCAGATTATTGACCCAATTATATAACTTTGCATCACGTACTGATTTGATATTTGAAAATGAGTTTCTGCTGGCCTGCTGTTTCAGATGTCTTGAAATACTTGATTCACGTAAGCTACATACCCACCCAACTTTACTCCAAAGAATCAGTGGGCCACATGAGAAAGTCTCTCCTCTCTCCTTGCTCTCTTGCAAAACAAATTTCTGACTAATACAATCAGACCAAACCTAATTTCAGCAATAGATGTTTGAGAATATCTCCAGCCTGAACAATCTGACAGCCAGGTAAATTAAGTCATTTGTCTGGGAAACATTAAAACTTAAGATCATTCTTGTGGCACAAATAAGGGATGGCAGAAGAGAACAGAAGACATTATTAGTAGTTTGAAGCTTCCTTCATTTTCCCAGTCCCTGCCTCCACACTTATACTCACATGAAGTAGAGGAACTCTCATTAGTCTTTTAGATACTTGGATTAACTGTTACTATTAGGTAAACTTAAAATTAGTAACTCTGCATTTAACTGGGAGAGAATGAACGCAGATCTGTGGGACTCAACAATTTTTACTTACCTTATAGAACATTTGTTCTTTCACTTTAGTCATATTAAAGCCAGGGGTTGATGCACACAACTCATCAGCCAATTCATTTTTCAGGTCTTCACCAATCTAAAATTAAGAATTTGTTTTAAAACTGTTGAAATACTTTAGGATAAGGCTTTTTTATTTTATTAGCATGAGTTAAAATATTACTTAACTTGTAATATCATCAGTTTAGTTGAAAAGAGAAAAAGAATTACATATTCATCAAGTGATCACTAATAATTAATTAAGCAGAAACCAGCAAAACACTAGTGGTCAATAGTGTTAAGCAACCTTCACTCTGAAGTAGAGGGGCAGATTTTAAACTACAATAATTTTAAGCATTAACAAGAATTGTAAAACACTTTTTAAAAGTCAACCTCTCTAAAATAAACCTTGTAACAATCCTTGCTTGTCTCTAGATATGCATTAAAACAAAGCAAGATGAATAAACGGCAGTTTGTAAGGACTTAAACAACTTTGTCAGATTTTTAACCAAAAAAATCAGTTTCAGCTTATTTTTAAATACATATTTAACAAAACTAATCTTATATTCAGGAATTTAACTTTCCTTTTTCTAAGGAGTGAGAACAATGGTATATTTATTGCCCTTTAAGTGTCAGTGCTTTTGCAGTTCTTGAAACAAGTAAGTAAAGAAGCAATACTCTAATTTAACAACTTGAAGTATTTTAAAATCACAATGTTACATTTCCTAGTAAAAAAACTTAAATAGTGCATATACATAAATTAATATCATAGAATCACAGAATACGCTGAGTTGGAAGGGACCCATCAGGATCGTGGAGTCCAGCTCCTGGCCCTGCACAGGACAGCCCCAAGAGACATAGTGTGTGCCTGAGAGCACTGTCCAAATGCTTCCTGAACCCTGTCAGGCTTGGTGCTGTGACCACTTCCCTGGGGAGCCTCTTCCAGTGCCCAGCCACCCTCTGGGTGAAGAACCTTTCTCTAATATCCAACCTAAGCCTCCCGTGACACAACTTCAGGTCATTCCCTCATGTCCTATCACTAATCAGAGAGCAGAGATCAGTGCCTGCCCCTCCTCCTCCCCTCACAAGAAGTTGTAACTGCAGTGAGGTCTCCCCTCAATCTCCTCTTCTCCAGGCTGAACAGACCAAGTGACCTCAGCCACTCCTCGTATGGCTTCCTCTCCAGACCTTTCACAATCCTCACTGGCCCTCCTTTGGACACTCTCTAATAACTTCATATCTTTCTTATATTGTGGCACCTAAAACTGCACACATTTGCGTAACATGTTCTTGATGAAGTATAATGGGAGTAGTCCCTGACTGAAAGGAATTAGAATGTTAAGGAATGCAAAACACCTTCTCAAAATGTAGATGGACAGAAATGTCACCAAAGCAAGAGCACGTTGTGTGACACTGCTCTCCATAAACTGGATGTGTGCTTCAATACCTACAGTGAGCTGATATAAGATTGCAGTCAAGGTAGTTTTTACTGCAAGTCCAACCTGAGAAAGAAGATTCCTTAATCAGGAACCAAGCCCAGGCCATCACATGCAATAGATGCACAGACTCCAAATGCAAGATAAAGTCACCCAGTGACTTTTCTCTCCATGGGAAGAGATGTGCTAAGCAGTTTTGTTCTCTGAATGGGGCAGAATATCTAATTTGTTGACCAACACTGATATGCAGTTAAATGCGCATTTAAACAAAACTTTTTCCTTCTCAATTAAAAAACCCAAGAAAACAAAACAAAACACTTTTCTTGGAAGTTATAGGAAGGACCCTTTAACTTCAAAGTTAAAGGAGGAGTAGCTTAGTGAAAAACAGTGATTTGATATATGCATACAAAATGGCCAAGGCAGCAATGTTGAGAAGGCTTATGATTACCCTGCCTGCATCTTGATGTAATCTGTAGTACTCTCTCAGGAAAACCAGCTTTAAAAAACAATAATAAAGATGCCAGCAAGGCAGAAGAATGTAGGTCTGAAGAGAGAGGAAATACGCAATAGCATTATATTTCTGCATGTAAAAATGCAAATCTCAGTGAAAAGCAGCCTGTAAAGAAAGCATTTTTCTTTAACAAAGTAGCTGTGTCAAAACAATTTAATGTGTTTCTGTAAATGAAATGACAAAATGCTTTCCATAAAATACTCTCATTAACAATTTAATTCTTGTTAGACTTTGAAAAACTCCTGCTTTTCAAACATCACACACTGAAACTATATACAAATTTCACACAGTGGCACCAAAATTCCATTGTTCCTTCCAGATGATCAATGTTTTGTCTAAGTAAGTATAAATCTAAGTCACTGCATCAGCCTGCAAGCCTGCCTTTCACCTACCAGAGACCTAAGTTTCCATTTTAATTCCAAAATAGTGGCTTCCATTTTCAAATATAGCAGTTTTATGCATTCTTAGTAGAATTTCCTTAAGAGAGCCCAGTCTACCGTGTCATTCCAAACCCTCACTGACGGTGTCTTTGAATACAAACAGTACAACACATTGTATAGCCAGAGTGGTTACAATTGCATTATTTCTTCTAGGATATCTTACTAAAAATAACTCCATCAAACCAAGCCAAGGACAGTGTTGGGGGGTTTTTTTGCAGACAGCTATTAAAACAGTCCAGAAACTGAAAAAAAAAAAAAACAGCAATACTGGGGGGAGAACAAGAAGAGGGAAAGGCAAGGATTCCTTTTTCATTTGTTCTTCCAAAACAAATTAGCTCAATTTCATCAACAAAACCATTTTTTTCAGTATTACACTTTATTTCAAGGGGGATTTATTCCAAACTTCACAAGCTGTCTACATCCTTCTTTATTAGTAATTTGACCATATTAATTTTGTACAGTTGTAGTGACACTCATTTAAGATTTTCTTGCATGTCACTAACAAACAATTTAACATTGTTGGGGTGATAATGATCGTGGTGAACCCTCACAAAAAATAGGTTAATGGACCATGACTAAAGATTTAGATAAGACTGTGGATAGTGTGACCAAAAATACAGTTTTATCAGAAATTGCATTTTTTAAATAAACATAAATATTATTCAAAGCACTATTTATTATATAAATAAATAATATACATAAAGCTGTAAAATAATTTATTTCTCAGAGCCTCAGGTATCTTATAGGTTAGGCAAACATTCAGCACCCCTACAAACACTTTGCTCCTTGCCTTTTCATCAAATTCACATTGCCTTCACATTTTCAGCTAATAGAAGGAGGAAGAAGAAACAAGGATAATCCTAGCCCCTAACTAAAGCTGGGAAACAACTCCAGAATGCATTCAAAAATAAAGCTGGTTTCCCTAAAGAATGGAAAATGAAAAATAACCTTCCATTGGCATTAATGATTTCACCATTTTCACATAAAACTGACTGAAGATGCAATGCAAAGAAATATGTTCCTCATACTCTAAAGTCAGAGCTTTCCATTAGGCCATGCCTGTATCTCTGCACCCAGATCATCATGAAACACATATCCCAATTTTTCTTGGTTCACAGAAGCTAGAAAAGCTTCTTTTTTACTGTTGTTTTTGGGGTTTTTAATTATTTAAATAAGAATAATATCCTTTGTATATTTAATAATTTCATCCTAAAACAGCACCTGCAAAAACACTTTCCAGTAATCATTAAAAAATTAGATACAATTAAATACAGCTTTTAGGATTCTAATCGAGATTGGAAAGATAAACAGGCTGCTTAACTTCCAACAGAACTCATTGATCTTCACCAGATAAAACATGGTGTTGCTCAAAATATTTTTTAAAAAACCAAAACAAAACATAGAATTCTTCTGAGGGTCTCACCTGGTGATCATCTGATCTTCCACATGGAACAGATTAAACTCACCTCACAGAAAACAATTCACTAGTTTTGCCTCATTCATTTGTAGCCAGTTTAGTAAGCTGCTTATCACTATGTCAGACTTTGAATTGCACAAGCAAAGAACACCAGGAAAAGAATCTTTCCTTTTCAGTGACAGTGCATCAGGTAGCATAGCTTGAAACAATTCAACAGTTCATCGTAAGTTTCTGAGACTTCGGAAAAATAAAAGAGAGAAAAAGAGAGGAAGGGAAAGAAGCAAGTACTCAGAACAAGTTGCATTATTTGTGGTTTTCTTGCTTTCTACGTGCAGTTTATTCATTGATTTTTAACCACAGAACTGTCCTGCAAACACAAAGACACATAAATTTAGATTAAAATATGAATAATTTAATATGCAGGGCTTGGTTAAACAAACACAGTCAGTGAGGTAGTCCAAAACCTTCAAAATAAATTTGATATCCCTACTCTGTTTTAATGAAGAGATAAAGATGCATGCACACATTATACTGCTATACATGTAATTACTTAGCTTTACTGTTTCTAAGTCTCCCAGTAAGGAACAAGAACTCCACGCACAAGTCCTTTCCTTTTCCAAGACTCAGCTTCAGGTATTTATGTGCACATGCCACTGGTGTCCTTAGAAAATGAACTTCCTAAAATTTGCTTTTAGTCAGAGAGCACCTGGTACTCAAGTGGCACAACACCCTTCCCAAAAACAGGCAGTGTCAATCAATACTTTGCTAAATTGCAACTTTAGGCATGAAGCAGAAAAACAATCATTTCCTAATCAATCTTCTCCATTGTCACACATCACGCTACAAACTAAGCTAGCACTAGAATACCAAAGTATTAACCTAGATACCATTAAATTTGAGAATATAAAGTGTAATCAGCCAGTTAATGAATACTAGCTTGATTAGCAAAGGACACCATTCCCAGCTCTCCTACCATTTAAAAGCATGAAGAGCCTTAAAGAAAACATTCCAGAGGCTCATAAATCTGTCATTCACAAACCTGATGATTATCAATTTCATTTTGACCAAGCACAAATTAATTAAGAAGAAACTTTTATCTTCCATTGTACTACAAGTTTATATTTTAGCTCAAGTTCAGCTTGCTGGCATGCCTAAAAATATAAAGGGCAGCACTTGGAATTATTATCTGTTCTTATCCCTCAATTGAAACATTGTTCGGGCTTTTTTTTAAGAGTCAAGAGTTGGCATAGGAAGAACATTTTATGATCTTCCTCGCTATTCAGCTAATTCATGGTTACCATAATCACAGAGAAACTCAGTGACACAGGTTCAGTCTCCTACATTCCTGACAAACATTTCCCTATATCCATTAAAAGGAAAGCTGAACAAAACAATTACTACAGAATTACCTAGAAACACTACCACATACATGTTAGAGTCACAGACGACTGAAGAGCTAACAGAAGACTGTTCCGATAAATACATCAACAAGTTTTCTTTCATTTACAAATCAGTATAGTAACATCAGACGCAATTATAAAGAAACTTGTTAACAAATGTTTCTCTAAATTGAATCACAGGATTAGCTGGGAAGAGTGTTTCAAAGCTGGCAGACCATTTTCTGAAGCTTATGTCCAAAACAGCAGCTAGTAAATTCTACTTGCAGAGTAATTACATCTTGCAGAAACCATCCTATCAGCTTTTATGCTGCTGTATTAAGGAGCAACATAAACATGTCCAAAGCTACTGCATTCACTGCTATGTAAAAAATAAATTAATTTTACAAACATTATTAACTGCAACCACTACAGAAGAACTTAACACCTTGATTATTCAAAGAATATATTTTCTTCTTGTACAACATATGGGTATCATTTTTAAGAATACACTATTGATTTCCCAATTTTCTGTTTTCTCATTCCCCAAAAGAATGTCTAAAATATTTATAGAAAAAAGAGGAGACACTTGATGACACCTTTCTGGTTGTCTACACTAAGTTTCTTCCAAGAATCCAAAATTACCAACTGCTAAGAACTGAAAATCTATTAGGATGAAGTTAGGATTTTCTATATTTTTCACCCTTTCCAAGCCCTTAGATAAATGGCAGTCAAGTATGACCTGGTCAACTACTGAGTGCTAGAGCACGTTATCATACAAGTAGCGTGGGTCCCCTTCCCACTTCTTCTACCTTAAGCTGAAGAGCCTGGTGTACAAGATGCTATTTTCCACTACGTTTTTGGCACACCTGCCATTTTAATTTTACTTTAGAAATCCAGAGTTACAGCAGAACATCTGCCTCAGGATTCGGACTGTATTCCAAATGCTGCCAAGCTGCTTTCAGCTAGATTAAGAGGAAGAGTGTTTTTATTCATCATATCTTTACTGCAACCTTTTCTGCAATTTTTATTTCAAAGCACATAACTTTTTCAAAGCAGTTAGAGAATGTACTTCAAACCAGAAAGAACATATATAGTACCTAGTACAGAAGGATGCAGCCTTACAGTGGACTGTAAAGTTCCTATTTAACTCAAATGATGAAGCACACCAAGCCATTTAGTAAGAATTATAGTGACCCAGTGCACTAAAGGGGCATAAGTGACTGTACATTTTGTGGTGTAGTTTGACTTTAGTTCCACAAGTCAATTTTAAGCAATAGAAAGACCTTCTAAGGATCCATTTAGATTTCTGCAGATAATCAGCATCTGTTTCTAATCAAACTGATATGATTGCCAAATTAAAACTTTTAATTAGCATTTTGCATCATTTACAAACTGTTGTTCATTATGTTTATGAAGGTGAAAAAGGACATCCCTAGTAGCCATATATTCTTTAATCATATCTATTACTCAATTCTACAGTTTTATAGAATGTCACTGACACCATATGTGCAAATAAATACATGCCACTAGAATTACTGCAGCAAAATGCACCTGTTTTCTCCATAACTAAAAACAAAGTCATGCTTACAGTTCAAGGATCCATTAGAGAAGAGTAAATAAAGCGCCCCCCATACATCCTGACAGTGCACGAAAAAAAAAAAAAAGAAGAATTTTAAAAAAAAGTCAAGCTTTATTTTAAAAGTCTGTGAGAGAATATTACCACTCATTTTAAGCTTAAATGTTTTAATCAAACCTCATCCCATCTACCCATCCTTCAAAATGTTAGCTCACTACAATATCCAGGTTGCTTGGCAATCAACTCAATTACTTTTGGATGAGAATAACTCACTATGTTTTTTAAAGCACTGATAGTACACGTTTTACTGTCTTATTTAACGAACTCTAGCACTTAAAAAACCACCCTAACTCCTAAGCCTTTCCACATAAAATTTTGTTTCTGTTATGACTCTAAGCATGAAGTTAAATGACAGAATACATATTTTTAGCTTATTTTGGCAGTAAGGCACATTTCCCACTTAGGCATGCAGCACTTATGACCTTTGCTGTCACCTGTAAGACAAGCATCACCGGTTTTCAAGCAAAGGGGGACAAATACAAGATTTAAGTAGAGGAAAAATAAGATACAATTCAGAACCATTTCCTTAGGAAATGCAAACCATAGCCTACTTGCATAGTTATTGTCTTAGCTTGGCGTAAGTTTCCACACAGTAATATAGACTCCAGACAGTTTCTATTTTTAAGCATTTTCCCCATCCTGTTTGGGAAAGGAAGAAATACTGTTTGATGCCCCTGAAATGAAAAGCCATAAACCGTATCAGAAGAATATTCTGGTTTAAACACCTGGTTCCAAAATAGGTAATTATAGTCACAGCCCTTTAGTGGCTAGGTATGATAGGGAGTATTCTTTCAAATGTATCTGTCCTTAATAGGGACACAAGCTAGTCCCCATTCTCATTAATCCACATCTGACTTTAGGATCTTCTGTACCAAATAGACAGTCATAAAGCCTTTTTTCAAGAAGCTGAACTATGAAGATTTATACAACTGCCCCACTACCAAGACAAATGTTTTTGAAGAAAGCATAATAGTGATATCAGAAAGTCTCTCACAGGACTACTCTGATCATAAAAATGGAAATTAAAGAAGTTTAATTTCTAGTGCTTAAAGCAGCTAGAAAAGCACTTCAGCTGCATCATCAAAGAGCGACTGTGGAAAAAAATGCCATCGCTAATGCATTTTGCTCTTTCCATTTTATTTTGCAGTTCTTATTCCTTCCTCTCAAATGCCTGCAGATGCACTGAAGACCTTTAGCTCCCCCAGCTGACTATTCCCATCTGCCATTCCTTCCCCATTACTATGATCCAAAGCATTTATTAAAATAATGTGCTTTGTAACAGCATCTAAAAATTGGGACATCTGATTCTGCAATAACTGGCTTTTACCCAAAAAATAAGGCATCTAAACTAGAAGTTATTTAAAAGGTCATAATATTTTTTAAATTTCAAGAGGCTATTCAGAGGTAAGAAAGTTCAATTTAAAGATGATTTTTTTTCTGCTCTGTGGAAACAGCAACACAGATGTATTCAAGATTAAATACACCATGCTTAGAAGTTTATTTCTTTTGCACAATGCTGAAGGATAATAGTGAACAGAAGCATTGCAGGAAATATAAATCCAATTATACAACATCCTTACACCACAGATTAAGACATGATAATAACTATTAATTTTCATTTCTTCTGGAAGCAACAAAGAGGTACAAACAGTCTGAAGATAAAGAAACCAGAACAGTCAAAATGATGACCAGAATATCAGCAAAAAAAAAATTTAGGATAAAATTTTGCATTCTACTCCACTCCATATTCCAGTATGTAAGTTAAATTCCTGGAAAGGTACAGCAACAAATCAAAGCATCCAATAGCACTTAGGAACAAACACAAGACAAGCAGCAATCCACCTGTGACTGTCAAAAAAACCCAACTGTGTTAAGCCAATTTCACGGCCTTTATCACAGTGCAGCAGACCTCAGGGGCACAGAAAAAAGCAGGTGTCATATTGTGTCAAACACCCTTGAAGTCACCAAAAGACACTTCCACATGCAAATGACCAAACAGTTCCAAAGAGTTCCAAACAGTTCCACTGAATCTTCTATAACCTGGATTCGAAACCCATTGGAAAAGCCGTGCATGGAAGAATTGAACTCAAAATAGAAGGATGTCTTAAGCCAAGTTCCACAATCAAACTAAAATTTAATAATTCAGTTCCTAACCTGTATATTAAAAGAGAAGCAGATCACATATTGAAATACCATGAGGCTGAGGGCACTGCAAGAGCTCTAGAGAATGGGATCAGGGAAGAAAATCTGATCTAAAATTGAAGGCTGTAAAAATGGCAAAGGACACTTACAGAAATGACAAAACACCGCACAAAGAAAGGCTAAAAGAAGAAACAAGAAAGCATCATGACAGATAGAAGGCAAATACAAAGAGAAGGGAAAAGCAAACTAGCAGGGAAAAAAGGCCTTCTCAACTAGTGGATAGAACAAGAAGAAATATGTTGGATTTTACATTAGTTTAAAAAAGTTAAAAGGAAAGTAAAGCAGCAGAATGATGACCACCACTGTGAGACTTGAATATACAGTTGCAAGGAACTTTGCAAGCAAAGCTGTGACACTTTCATGGACAAGGCAAATGAAACTATTGTCATCTTCAAAATGCTGTTGAAAGTGTTGAAGGAAAAAAAAACCCCACAAAAACAAAGAAACAAAAAACCAAACAAACAACAAAACAAAAACAAAAAACCAACAACCAGAAAAAAAAAACCCACAGCACTTTGAAAGCCACCACAGAACATTTTGGTTCACCTGAACAGAGGAGACCCTAAGACCATCCCCAGGGAGAGACAAAGTGTGACTGGTTAAGGTGAACAGGTTTTGTGGCAAGTTTTCACAAGAACTAAGCAGAAAGGACCCAGAAGTTCATTAGATCTTCCAAATCAACACAGGATGTATCACAGACCTACAGCTGCAGATGTTGACAGATCTTCCATTTGATGTCTAAGAACAAGTGGCAGGTCTGGGAGAGTTAAAATTATGCAAGGCAAAGCAGACAAAAGGCTGAAACTCAGATTGAGGGCTTCAAAGGAGGCATTTTTGACCATGTCAAGAACAACTTTGTAGTTGAAGCCCAAGTACCACTTACCTGTAAAACCATTTATTTTATATAATTCCCTCATATATTGAACAACTTACTTTGAGATTAAAGTATTTTCTTCAATGACTTTAATATTTAAAATACTCACAAATTTCCCTTTAAATATCTTTGAATCTGTTAGTGCCTTTTACTGCCAGAAACTGTCAGGCATCATTGATGTAATTACTCATTTATAGTAAGATTTTAATGCTTTAATCTCCTAAATTGATGTAAATCTCAAATGCACACCTGTGTTTGCATATTCTCTTTGATGGGCTCTGTCACCTTAAATGTCAGCATTTACTCCTCTTGAGTGCTGCTTAAGGATTTCCGATGCTCCCTACGTGACTGCCTTTGCACATAGATTATTTAATATGCCTTGAGTGCTGAAAATTACATGCCATACATAAAAAGCATCCGTATTTATCTGGATGATGGGGGTGCTGTCCCTTAAAAACCTTTTCTCTTTTCTTTTTTTTTTTTAATACTGAAAGTGTAGAACAGACTAAAAACATTCTGAAATACCTTCAGAACCACTCCATTATTCTTTTACTGTGATAGAAAACCAATCAGTGTATCAGGGGAAAATACTCTTAAAGCAGAGATTTATTCTTGCTTTCCTTCTACCCTCTTCCTTTCTCGACATTTTATTTAATACCATGCACTTTACCCCTTGCTCATGCTGGCATAAATTGGTAGGTATAAACAATAATATTGCAGAGTACTGTAAAATTTTGAGCACCAAAGCAATGTTCCACTAGGCTGGGCAGCACCAGTCCAGCCATCTTCCACACTTGTCAGAGAAGAGACTGGCCAAAGCTATTCTTACAAGTGATTAAAATGCAATCTACATGTTACTAGTCCAAAAAAGAGTCTCAAATACAAACTCAAATCAAGCTTCATTTTTTTCCCAAGAAAACCAGGTCCCAGAGGCTTCTTACAGAATACTAAAGATGACTAACTTAATCCAGTGCCAGCTTTGTAAAAACTCTCCAAGAACTTACCTAACCTTCAAATTTCCATGACTGATACTAAATGTAGAGAAGCTTATTTTCACAAACATAAAAATTTTGAATTGTAATAATCTTATGCATGTTCAGACATGTTCATCATACTGAAGTCATCATGTTTAGCTTGAGTACCATATAGCCTTCCTTTTTCAGGTGAAGGGCATCTTCATAATCAGGTAAAACTCCCCAAAGCAGGAATTTACTAATTTTAATAAACCCCGTGCCACATATTTTGCTCCTTCAACAACACGAATGTCAGCCACTGGACAAAGGAAATCCTAGTATAAAAATTAAAAGATTCATTTTCATTAAATTTCTTTTGTATTTTTAATTTCAGAAAGCTCTTGCTCTTTGATTAAACATTTCTTTAGTCGTGATATCAAAACTACTATCATATCAAACTCTCTACAGCTGACCACCATATTAAAAAAGCCCTTTCAAATCTGGTGTTTTTTCCTTCTAGTTGCTACCAACTTCATTCTTTCAAAAATTTGCTAAATAAGATCCTTTTATTAAGTATTCAAACATCTTAAATATATAAAGATCTTAACTTCTTATGTATTATCCATTGGTGAGATTGAAGATTTCTTGATTCTATAAAGCAGTAATTCTCGATCCATAATGTACAAAATCTCAGAAATTAGTCTGCAAAACCCCTACAAAAGGTATATGTAAGTCTCACTTCCTCATGCATGTAGACAAACAAGAGAAGGTGAGAGGTGGCAGTTACCAAATTCTCAATTTTAGGTTCACTTTGTTGGTGCTGTAAATGAACATAGCTGTGACAAAACTGTACAAAGCAATCCAATTACTCCTGCTCACCACAAAAGAGTTGACCAGTTCTTTTAGTAAATACCGAGAATCACTTCTTACAGTGGTTCTTAAAATTATTAACATTGATATGCCAGACTATGCCAAGGTCAAGCTTTAGCAGCTCTGGCCTTTCTCAGATTACAGTTCTGAAACCAGAACCATTATCTAGAAAATGCAAGGCACCTCTCTTCTCTTTAAAGAAATTTAACTAGAAGTTTCTTAGTGCATCATAAGCAATTGAAAGTTCCATAATAGAATTTCTATCCATTTACCCATATAGAAAATGGATTGTAACATGAGAACTTCCTTTTTCTGAAGACCATCTCGTTTTCTAATAGGTAGAGCACAAAGTTTTATTTCCATCTTGGTTCATGCCACAGTGAGGCACAAAAACATTGTAACTTCTAATAGAGAAGCATGAAGAGAATAGTTCATCCTAATTTCCTTCTTAAAGCCTTTTACAAATAGAACATTGAGAAAAAGAATACTGCTTTCAGAGTGCCCTTACTTTTGCAGTGGCCTCTACATAGCTCCATAGCATTTAGACTTGTTTCAAATACATATAGAATTCCTTAGTAATATTCAAATGTTTTATACATGAGAGTGTAAGGAAGGATTAGTTTTGCCTAAATTCCCATGAGAATTGGAAGCAGGGGGTGAAAGCAGAAGCACGGAAGTAGATTTTCAGTGAAATGATGCTTTGTTGCCTCAACAGGAGTAAGAAAGTAATACCTTCTTAATCATTTTGACATATCGAAAGCACATTCAGTAGCACAGAACCAAGCCACACTCCTACCTACTTCCAGCAACCTGCAAACATTAATTTATCCTTACAAGCCTGAATGCTGAAACTGTGACGGAAGAATATGAGGCTGGGGAATAAGCAACAGAAACACAGCTCCACTAACACCTCTCACTGCAAGGTCTGCTGAACCACAGAATGGCATTTCTAATTGTCTGTCCAAGACACAGGATAGCCTCTGTTACTCTCAACACTGCACAAATCCTATTTTACCAACGTGCACTGATGCCAGATATTTCAATCCATCAACATATCATGTATGTCGGCCACATATCTTAAAATATTTAAGTTCTTCTAATAAGCAGTATTTTAAGAGAAAGGCTTTTTCAGTAGAGTGGTGATTGCACATTAATTTTTATTAACTCAAGTTTACAGTGAGAGCTACGGGCAAAGCTGGAGTTTCCTAAAGAAACAGTTCATAGCTGCAGTGTGAAATATTGTTAAAATCATTAATGCAGACACTACAGTAGACATTTTCCTTTAATCCACTCAGACAAACAAAGCAGTATATAACAGCAGGAACTCTTTTGTAATATCCCTAAAACACCAACAACAGTTGTTTGTCTAAACAGATTTTGCATCTTCAAGGATTTTGATCACTTGCAAAAGAAACAGAATGCATTTAAGTCAAAAGGAAAAAACTTTTGAATCTAAATTCTAACGAGAAAGCAACAACTGTGGAGTTAGGGCATCTACAGAATTTTGGACAACTTATAGTCTGCATTCTCCATAGCACGTACTTAATGGGCAAAAATCAAATTGTCTAGTAAAAGAAAATATGATAATTTACATGTATGTGTATGTATAAAGTCTATGTAACAATGAAACTTACTTCATTGTACATCATTTCTCTTAAAATTATAAATAAATTCTTAGCCACAATTTACAGCTACTGTATTTAACACCAGCCTTTAGTTTTTTGTTATTTAAGCTAAATCATGGTCTTGGTTATATACCTATAGCTCCAGTAACTCATATAATGTGCACAAACAAGAAGAATCAATATGGTTTTTGGCATGCACAAACATGTAACCATGTGTCCCCATGGAGACAATAACACAGAAAGCTACATTTTTGAGCAATCCATACAGGATTTTCATACTTGGATTATTAAATTTTAACTATGTCCTCAACAGCTATCATAAGCATTCACTGAATGCACTTATTTTTCATTTCCACATAGTTTTCCAGATGTCAGCGTTCACAAATGGAACAATGTACAAAGTCTCCAGGTCACTGTAGTTTGCTGCGGTTTCTATAGCAAAAAGCCACATCTTAAAAGCGGTTAGTAGACTGCAAAGGTTCTAGAGCAAAGTTTAGGAATAAAGATGTATTTTGGCCACAATTATTTTTCAACTGAAGTCAATAATGTGATGAGAACAGACTGCACATAAAATTGACGTAAGTATCAAACATAGCCATTGCTTTCCTATTACAGAAAAATTTAAGGTGAATTACCACACAATTCACCAAGAAAGCAAGGTAATTTTAACATGAGTGTTATTCGGCCAAGATGGCCAGGTAAGACCTTATCTGAAGAACACAAACTATGCTCTTATCTGAAGAACACAAACTATGCTCTTATCTGAAGAACACAAACACTAGGGACACAAGATGGATCCCAGAGTCCTGAGAGAATTGGATGATGTAGTTGCCACACCACTCCCCATGATATTTGAAAAGTCATGGCAGTCAGATGTCCCAGGTGAATGGAAAAAGGCAAACATTGTACCCATCTTCAAAAAGCTGAGAGAAAACCCTGTGAACTACCAACCGGTCAGCCTCACCTCTGTGCCTGGAAAGATCATGGAAGAGATCCTCCCAGAAGCTATGCTAAGGCACATGGATAATAGGAAGGTGATTTGGAACAGCCAGCACGGCTTCACCAAGGGCAAGTCCTGCCTGAGCAAACCAGTGGCCTTCCATGATGGAGTGACTACATCAGCAGACAAGGCAGGGGCTACAGATGACATTTATCTGCATTTCTGTAAAGCCTTTGACACAGTCCCCCACAATATCTGTCTCTCCAAACTGGAGAGAAATGGATGCCATGGGAGAACCATTAGATGGATAAGGAATTGGTTGGACATCTACATTCAGAGAGTAGTGGTCAATGGCTCAGAGTCCTGACGAACATGAGTGACAAGTGGTGTCCCTCAGGTGTCCATATTGGGACCAGTGTTATTTAATATCTTCATTTAAGACATAGGCAAAAGGATTGAGTGCACCCTCAACAAGTCTGCAGATGACACTGAGCTGAGTGGTGCTGCTGACACATCTGAATAACAGGATGGCATCCAGAGGGATCTGGACAAGCTCAAGAAGTGGCCCATGGGAATCTCTCGTAGTTTAACAAGACCAAGTGCAAGGTTCTGCGCCTGGATCAGGGCAATCTCTGGTATCAATCCAGGAGATGAACAGATCGAGATCAGCTCTGCCGAGAAGGACTCGGGCGTGCCGGTGGAGGAGAGGCTGGACATGAACCAGCCATGTGCACTCATAGCCCAGAAATCCAGCTGTATCCTGGGCTGCATCAAAAGCAGAGTGGCCAGCAGGGCGAGGGATGGGATTGATGGACATAAACTAAAAGACAGGAAGTTTCAACTCAACATGAGGAAGAACTTCTTTATGCTGAGGGTTGCAGACCACTGGAACAGGCTGCCCAGGGAGGATGTGGAGTCTTCCTCTCTAGAGACATTCAAAACTCACCTGGACATGTTCCTATGTAACTTGCTCTAGGTGATCCTGCCTTGGCAGGGGGATTGGACTGGATGATCTCCAGAGGTGCCTTCCAACCCTAACAGTTCTGTGATTCTGCCCCTCTCTTCCACTCTGGTGAGATCCCACCTGCAGTGCTGCACCCAAATCTGGGATCCTCAGCACAGGAAGGACATCAACCTGTTGGAATGAGTCCAGAGGAGGGCCAGCAAGATGATCAGAGGGATAGAACACCTCTTGTATTAGGAAGGGCTGGGAGTATTGGGATTGTTCAGCCTGGAAGAGAGGAAGCTTTGGGGTGACCTAATTGTGGCCTCCAGTACTTGAAGGAAGCCTACAAGATGGAGAGGGAGTTTTCACAAGGGCCATGTGGTGACAGTACAAGAGGGAATGGCTTCAAACTGAAGGAGAGTAGGTCTAGATTAGAAGTAAGTTTAGACTAGGAAAAGATTCTTTACTGTGAGGGCACTGATGTGCTAGAATAGGATGCCCAGAGGAGTCATGGATGTCCCACTGCTGGAGTGTTCAAGGCAAGGTTGGATGGGACTCTGAGCAGCCTGGTCTACCACAAAGTGTCCCTGCTCATGGCAGGGAGTTGGAACTACATGATATTTAAGGTCCCTTCCAACCCAAACCATTCTATGACCTAGGATCTAATCTACCTGAAATTTTGATTCAAAAATACTTATCAGCTTTTGTAAACCTTGTTAACTTACCTGTGTAATTACACATTTTTTCAGTTGTGTTTGTAGACTGAAGCAGACTGAGCTTCTCTTGTTGTAGCACAAAATTACATCACTTAATCCTCATGCACACTACTCTCCCAAGTTCAGAAGTTCTGTGTGGTTAGGTTTTTCTAAAACCATAACCGCACTTCCTATTTTTTAAACACAATTGCTAAAACTATCTTAATGAGAATTTTAAAAAACAACAGGCATGTGCAACAATAAATACAGAAAGTAACATGCTTACAGCTTCAAATGATAAGTTAACGTGTTCCAGGAATTTCTGCATTAAACCTTCAGATAGTTGTTTGAAGCGATATCGGAAGAGATCCATTTCTTGTTGAAGAAACCAACGCCTGAGATCCTCACTGCAAAAAAATTAATAAAAATTTTAAAAACCACATTTCCTGAATATGCATTATTTCTTTGCATTGCACCTCAAACCTAATGAACACGACAGTGATGTCGACTTTGGCAGGGGACCCACAAACTGAGAAGCTTGAAAGTAAAGGCAAAAAACCTTCAGTAATGCACACTCAGTCAGGAAAGACTTGTGGAGAGACAATACTTTTACTTGTTTTGGATAAAAATATTCAATTGTAGGTAACGTGCTCCCTTGGTATTTAAAAGACAGCTTTTTTCTACAATATGGCACAACATTTCTTTATTGTATAATTAATGTCACAATGTAATGAGGCAAATATATTTTGAAGGCTACTTCTTTTAATTCTCACTTTTGGTGTATCTCCAGCTGAAGAAACATGCATACATCTCAGATAACATGACAATAGTACACTCTGTTCTAGGCAACAAACAGCCTGGAAACAGGCAAAAGGAAAATATACGGCAATGAAGTTGGGTGAGGAACACAAATAGAACATTTAACTCTTAACAAAAGAGAAAAAGGGGTTTAGCAACTGCAGCTGAACAAGTAGAAGAACAAAACAGGAACACAGGGACAGGAGTCAGAAGACAGAATAAAACAACGCTGAAGCCAATTCAAGTTCTCACGTAACTCTTTACATCCTAGTGCTCAGATTCCCCGGCATCAGCACATTACTCAAAGCTACAGCAAGTAGGTACCAGAGTGCCAGTAACAAAAGCCACCCTGTACGTGCAGGCACAGAATGCAGATAATGCTGGATCTCACTACCACAGGGCACTCTCTTAAACTGTCCTCTGAGAGCTACCCCATGGGCCACTGCCATTGGAATTTACGAAACACAGAAATACTGCAGTCTTATGTGTTCTCTTTACAATATTTAACCACCTTTTCCCATAGGGAACATGTGAATCATAACAGAGTTGTTTGTGGTTTTGTGGACAAAACCTCTGCTTGAAATATGGCTTGAAGAAAAGTAATTCTTATTCAAAGTAATTCCAAATAGAAAGGCTGCTAAGGTGCTTTGTAAAACATAACCCTGTGGACAGTCTCAGTGCTTGGGATGCAATAATAATCAGTGCAACTTAAAATGGAAGTTAATGCTTAGTGACTGATCTGTTGCAGTTCTTCTACGGCCATCTTGGACAGTAGCAAAATCCTAGGATGTGTCAATTTTTTTCTGTTTTCCTAGATTTACAGTGCATTTGTTTTCCTAGGGGGGAAACCAACCAAACAAAACAACACTACCACACACACACAAAAACCAAACAAACCACAACCACAATTACATATAACTACTTTGGAGACCAGCCAGTCTGTTGTTCCTTTTCTTCAAGAAAGCAGATCAAAGGCTATAATCCCACCCACCCATTTAAGTTACCATAACAAGAAAATATTACTTTATCTCTTACACACAGACCTATCTGGATTCTTCCTACATCTAACAAAGTAGCTGACAAGCTGACTTCACACTACTGTACATGCCCAGTATATACTTTAAAACTGACTTTCCTAGGATCATCATCATTAGGGCATTATTTACATCATTTCTAAAGTCAAACCATATTTTATACTCATTATTCACACTGAAAAAAATTGTACACTCCCATCTCAAACTCATACTAAGTAATAATACTTATTATTGAAACCTCAAGCTTAACTGAAAAGCAATGTCACTGTCATTAGATAACTAACCAAGCTGCTGCTGAAGCTGAGGGAGTTGCAGGTCATTGAAGTGTAGATGTTAAGAATATTTCCTAATTTTTTGCCACTTAACTTTCTGGTGTGCAGATTACTCAACAGTTTAAACCAGTTCATAGATTCCCAACTATAAAAATAATTTAAAAGAACAGTCTCTTTCATATAGGAAACAGCACTTGAGGGGCTGGGGTTGGGATAGAAATACTCTGCAATCCAAGAAGGGGTAGGAAAAACCAGGATATTTGTTAGGCAGAACGAACACAGAAGTATTTTAGGAAAGGCATGCAAATGCTTGTAAATCTGGAATTTAAGACTAGTAGCTGACATTCCACAATTAATAGAAGTGTTCCAACAACTTAACATTGACTTATGAAAACTCCGGGCATTGGCTAGATCACTGCTTTACTAGGCAACCAACACCAAAGGATTACTGAGAGTTTAAGTTTTAAAGACTAGACAGCAAGGGAAACATGGGTACAGACAACATACAAAAGGAAATGCTACTCAACGTAAGAGGCAGCAAATTTAGCACACAAGTTTAATTTATCAAATTAAAAGGCAGGGAGTAGTGAATAGGCCTTGAAAAGTTTGAAATAGAATTTATGTCCTTGTTATGTGACACAGACACAAATCAAACCAAAAAAAAGAAAGAAAAGGCACAAAAGTATGTTTGAAAGTTTCCTAGATAAAAAGAGTTTTGCTGTCAAAGCAGAGGCAAAATTTATTTCTTCCATCTTAAGAAAGTAAAATGAAACTTATGCTCCTGTGACTTTCAAGGTTCTTCAAGCTGATTTGCTGAAGTGAAGAGAAATACAGCAGACAAAAGCAAAAATGCACAGTCCTGTCCACACACAAAATTATCTTTACATCTGCATCTGCCATGAAAGCAAATTAAACAAGATTATTCTGTTTCCTGGTCTTGACAGATCTAAGTGACATTGGAAGAGGCGTGAAAGAAGGGTATGGATGAGACTGTTCTCTTGAGACTGTACATACCCTATCTTACAGGAATAAGCTTTAAAGTCTTGGATTTCAGAAGGCAGAAGAAGGAAAGTCAAGAGATGATGACTGTCTTACAAATTTAACTGACCAGAATGGTGGAGCTGTTCACTTCAGATCATATGAAAAGCAAATCAAAACAATCCAATTTACAAGTGAGGACTGCTGCAGACTAGAAAAGAAAAATCGATATAAGCTTGTACCCCTGGATGGCACTGTTGGCCAACTGAAAACTGAAAAGAGCACTATCACAGGAAAATGTAAACACACATACACACAGCTGCCACAGGAACTGAATTCAACCTAGTTTGCAGTTATGTCTATTTAAGTGCACTTTTTCAATCACTCCTACCTTACCAACTTTCTTCAATTAGCCTAATGATTTGTGCCAAGCTAATTTTTCTGACCTAGTATGATAAAAACTTGAAGTAAAGTATATTCTATTTGCCTCCCAATTTCATCTTTTGGGGAACATGCCAGTTGTAGACGATATAAATATCCCCAAAGTAGTTGCTTTTCGAGAGAATAAAGAACACTGGGCACAGGTGCACCTCATAGTTCTTAGAATGCTATCTTCCATTTTATGAGTGAGTACTAAATCCACCTTTCCGAGGAAAAGTGCTATTGGAAACTGACTAAAAGCTGCTTTATCGAAATGCAGCAAGTATATATAAACATGAACACAAAATGACATTTGCAAGTTGTTTAAAGCGTGCCCCAGAGCTCCATCCAAGACCCCTCCTCCCTCTAAAGAGGTTTTCCCCCTAGATTACAAAGTCAGCCTCTTTCCTGCTGATTCTGTGGCCCAAAATAGCTAGTATTCATTTCTGCACAGTGGTTAACCTTCAAAAAGCTGCCCACTTCTGCCCTGCCTATAACCTAATTTTTAAGATACTTCCCTGAAATACAGGGTTTGAACAGTATCTCCGATTTATTTACGAAGCAAGAACTTCAGTCAAACAACCTGATAAAAAATACACGCATCTTCTTTTAAAAACACAGCTTGCAGAGGAAAAGTAAGCATCTGCATCTATCATTAATTCAGGAGACTGCAGAGCCATTATAAACAAGTAGGGCAGGTAAAGATCACATCTCTGACAAAGGCAAATGTTTAGCCAAGTCCCTCCTTGGTTATTTCTGACTGAGGCAGCTCTTCACTCAAGCCTGCCACCCACTGTCAATTTACAAATGCCTTCCTCCCTGCTCAGTTCAGTGGACAAAGCCTCAGGAATTTCACTCCTGAGCCCAATACCCGAGCTTCAGGCTTTTGCTAGGTGACTTGTGTTGCCTTCTGTAAATTTGACCCAAACTCATTTTCCTGAGTCACAGACCAACCAAAAAATAGATACCTCTTGAATTCCAGATCACAGTCTCACCATCAGACGATTCTACCTTCCACAAGAGCAGAATTTTCATCAAATGCGTCACTACCAACACCCTCAAAGCATCTCATCTCCCACAAAAGAAGTCATGGTCTAAACAATCTAAATAATAACTAAATGTTTAAAGTAAAGTTTTGGCTTTAGAATTAAGACAATTTGATTATTCAAAAAGTCACTAACACAAAATACTGTTTTCAGGGGCCTTTTAGTCCCCAGACTACTTGAGGGTACTGCCTTTCAGGGGGTTTTGGTAAACTTACAGGTAAAGCAAGGTATTTTCTTGTGAAAATCAGCAGGACTAGTATGATTAAGGGAGTTTATAAAAATACAACAAACATGGGCACTAGAAAGAAGGCAGTATTTCACTTGTTATTCACAATCACAAATTATACATGAAGAATACAGAAGGGCGGAAGGGATTTCAGTTGCAATTTTGTTATTCAATCTGCTCCCTTCTTTCAGGATTTCAAGCTACACTATCAGAGTCACTGCAGTGAAGGCTGGTATTGATCTCCACATGCACAACCTGTTTCTCATTGTACATGCATCATGGATCTAGCAGGCTCATTGATCACACACATTGACAAACTGTCTTCAGCACAGCCCAGATGTCTTTTGAAAGGTCAACAGGATGGGACATGAATGATCTGGAAGATTTCAGGGTGTTTAAAAGTCACCCAGGACCTGTCATGATGAGGTTTCATCCATCTGGAAGCAGGCTTTTGAGGCCTCTGCTACTTCCTACTCTGATCAGATGTTCTGCAGCAGGAATCCAAAGCCATTTCAAAGAAAAGCCCCACCCATTCCAGCTCCATATCCTGGCTTAGACCACAATCCCTCCTGCTCACCTTCCCTGTTTTTGCTTACAAATCTGTATTCATAGCAGCACTTCAGTCATGTCAGCTATCACAGTATCATAATATGCATTCTACCACATTCACCCAATTAAATTAGGTAATTAATTAAGGTATTGCAGCCTTAAGAGCAATTGAATTAACAATTCAAAACAGTACACACTTCATATTTGCCAGTTTTAATTCTAAGAAGACTGCAGTAATAAGGAGTAAAGAGTTCACACCAATGTATAACAAAACTACTTGCAGACACAAAGCACTGACAACCTCTAATTTCATCCAAAAACTCCAGGGGAAAAAAAAGAATGCATTTTACAGGATCGACTTTTTGCTTGAAATGTCACATAACAAAAAAATTGCAGTGCAACCAGCCACAGCAATGAATATGGACAAAAAACAGAGGCAGTAGAGGAAACCTCAAACTCAGATGGTATTTTTAGTCAGTCAGAAACAGTGCTCTCTATACAGTAATATAAAGCCTATTTAAATAGTCAGGTCTTTGGTCAGTTATCAACAGTTAGCATATACAGAAGTTAAACTATGTTATCAATCACTACAAATGCCTGACAAACACTTTGTACTGGTGTGCCTTCATTAAAAAAAAAGGTATCAAGAGACTCAAATCAATGCTATGTGTTTAAAAGCCAAAGGTTTGTAAATTTTTTTAGTTATTATAAAATCCAGATATTAATTCTTATTCCACATATCCCTTTTCAGTTGAAATCAGATTCCTAGCAAAAAATCCTCTCTTTGAGCCTACCTCTCTCTTTAGTGGCCATGCAACTCTAAAGCATCTGTAATGTCTATAATAAAGCACTGCAGTATATGTATACATTTAAAAGTAATAATAAGAGTACAGCATAATCCAAAAAGTACTTACGACTGGCAGTAAGCAAGGCGTAGTATGAAATGAGAGATATGATCTTTTCTTCTTGCCTCATAATCATCCTCAGCCAAAGCCTATAGAACATATTCTTATTATTTCGGAGAAATAATCTCTCCCAGATTAAAAACTCACAATCAATTTACCATTGGTTTTCAATAGTGTATTAATACTCATCTTTTAGACAATAAATGCAAACTTATTGAGAAACGGGGTTACCCTAAAGAAAGAAATATATACCTTCAAAGAAAAACGCCCTGACAAAATGACAGAGATGCAGTTTTAGAAATAACATTTCATCACCTCTACTCCTATTCATCATTCTTGAATGGTGTAAAGACAATAAAGTGCAAGAGAGTTCCATGTTTTGATCTTTACTTACTTTGTAGGGAAACTTCAGTTTCCGGAGCTCAGACTCCAGCTTACTTTTGTATGTATCAGTATTTCTCACATAGCTCACACCGAGATTTTCAACTACTTTGAGCACTGGGCAAAAAAAAAGGAAAGGTCCGTGTTAGAGACAACATGCTGAAATCAATCTAAATGTATCACAGCTTGGGAAATGCACAAAGTGGGGTAAGGCCACAGGAATTGCTTTTAGTGGTATGAGGAGCAAAAGGGTGAGAAATACAGAGGATGAAGTGTGGCCCTGGAGTCCTGAACAGCTGGCCCAGTTCTGGGAACCATACTGTCAACAAGGAAAGGGAGACAGCTAACTCTGATGGATCAGTCTCAGAACATCGGTTTCAACTCTAATTGAAGCTTGGATCCAGCAGTTTTCAGGACCTCAGGGGAACCCCCGGCTGCCAGCCACAACGACCTGAAATGCAGTACTGAGACATCAAATATGGCACAACATCTACAGTAAGTGAAACGTACTCTAAAAACCCCCGGTGTAAACCAAAACTACACAGCCCCGATACATAGCTACAATAAACGCGCATGGTCAAATCCCTCTCAGCTCTCTGAAACGCCCAAAGCAACGCATTTTCCTTCACTGGGAGCTCATGGCAGCACGCACAGCCAGCCCAGCTCCTGTTTATGTCAAGTGAACAGAGCATCCGGGCCCGCCAGAAATACATACAGCCATGACAGGAAGGATTCTAAGTAAGCATCGAGCGAGAGAAGGGAGGGGAGGAAGGAGAAGAGAAAGGGGAGAGAGGGGAGGAGAAAAGTGGAAGGAGGCAGGGAGGGAGGAAGGGAGGAGCACACACTACTTACGCTTCAGGCGGTCGACTGCAAGGCTCTCAAACTCCACCAGGGAGATACTTTCCGTGGGGGGCTCCAGGTAGAACTGCAGGCTGTGAGGGTACTGCTCCCGCCGGTCTCCAGCCAGCCGCGCAAGCTTCTGCCTCTCTCGGCTGGAGAACTGCATCTCCCCCACCCCGGGGCTGCCTCTGGCCCCGTCCCGACCGCCCGAACCCCCTCCCGCCGCCCAACGCGACCCGGCGAGACCCCGACCTGTGCCCGCCCGGCCCGCGCCCCGGCTTCCCGCGCTCCGCCGGCCCCGCCCACTTCCGCTCAGGACCACGCCTTCTGAGCGGCCATTGGCTGCTGTCGCGATGTGGGCGGGGCCGTGTTGGCAGTGCCCACACCCGGCATGGCGGTGCCGGCACGGGCGGGGCGGTGCTGGCAGTGCCCACACCCGCCATGGCGGTGCCGGCGCGGGCGGGGCGGTGCTGGCAGTGCCCACACCCGGCATGGAGGCTCCGGGCACGGGCGGGGAGATGCTGGCAGTGCCCACACCCGGCATGGCGGTGCCGGCACGGTCGGGGCGGTGCTGGCAGTGCCCACACCCGCCATGGCGGTGCCGGCACGGGCGGGGCGGTGCCGGCAGTGCCCACACCCGCCATGGAGGCTCCGGGCACGGGCGGGGCGGTGCCGGCAGTGCCCACACCCGCCATGGAGGCTCCGGGCACGGGCGGGGCGGTGCCGGCAGTGCCCACACCCGGCATGGCGGTGCCGGCACGGTCGGGGCGGTGCTGGCAGTGCCCACACCCGGCATGGCGGTGCCGGCACGGGCGGGGCGGTGCTGGCACTGCCCACACCCGGCATGGCGGTGCCGGCGCGGGCGGGGAGATGCTGGCAGGTGTCCACACCTGGCACGGGCGCTTGCGGCACCGGCATATTGTACACTGTTCTACAGTTTTATAATTTTGTCATTTTTCCAAGAGAACTGCAGGATTTTCTATTTTTGCCGCTGTGTTGGCCATTTTGCTGCATCTGATTTATGTTGTTTTATGCCCCTGCCACAAAATGCCACTTACTTGTTAATTTTCACCTACCCAAAATGTTGGTTAATGATCTTGCAAGAAGTTCAGAGCGGGAAAGTAAAGGGGCGGGAAATCAGAACTGGCGTACAGTTCGTGCCAACAAAGTGAGGAAAATCAGTAGTTTAGGCTGGCAAGTTCTTAAGAGCAACGAAAGGATCATTGATCAGGACACGCACTAGTCCCGTGTTCGTGGGCAACACCTGGGACATTCCCTAGAGGTCTGACCGGCTTTAACAAACACTGCCCTGGAAGCCGGCCTGGAACTGCAGCCTGCCTCTGTACTAGCAGATTCAACGTGGTGCTGAGCTCAGCTGAGGCGGGATAATCTCCACTCCACCTTCAGAACAAGGTGGCCACATCCAAACTGCCTATAGTGCATACTCCTATGCTCGTGCTAATTCTCAAACTGTGGCGTCTCCTCTTTCGTCTGGGCCAAACCTCTGCCCCAGCAATATATGAACGTTTTAGCAGGATAGAAAGTCAAGTTTCATTCTCCAGGACTCCTCTGTAATTTTCCAGGGGAAAATACGCTATTGATATATTTTTATGTATTTATATTTTTGTAATATTTAATATTTAACTGAAAGCAAGTTCATATCTTTTTATATATATAAAAAAGCTTTAACCCGAAGCAACGTTTTGTTCAAATAGCCACTGCTCATCCCACACAGTTTCTTCCCTTCGCCACCTGGCTGCAGCATGAGCTGCTGAGGAGTCAGGAGTGCATCTGCCAAAATCCTCCTAATATTTGCAAGAAGGTGGAGCTTTTGCCTTTGTGCAGTGTGTTAACACCCAAGAGATCTTTCAGAGACTGGCAGTGCACTGTCCAGGGCAGGTCAAGGAGCTCCATCAGAGTTCCCACATTTGCTCGGAGTGCTGTACCCAGCCTGGACCAGGAGGGGGAGAAGTGTGACAGCGCTGAGGAGCACAGCAGAAACCAGAGATGCTTTTCATTTTAATATAATTTAATTTCTACTCATGTTTTAGGTTTTGGCACATAAGCAGCACCACACCTTTGGAAACCATGGTATGCAGTTTGCTGTCCATCACTAATTCCCCTGAGCCACATTCTGCTGATTTTTGACAGGTCAGCAGCTATGTCTGTTGCTTTCTTTAGTTTGTTTTACTTCTAGGGTTTTTTTCCTTTCTTTCCGAATATTAACCCACAAATTGTCTGTAATTAGGTGAAGATCTATCCTGTTTGTTTGGGTTTTTTTTTAATTTCAGTTAACTGGTGACACTAACAGCATTGCAAAAAGTCATATATAAGATTACTTCAGTAGAAATTAAGAGTCAAAATTAAGATCTACATTACTAGACTTAAATAAAACTTACAATGTAAGACCTTACCCTTTCACACAAAAATAATTTTCTTGGGGAAAGAAAATAGACAAGTGAAACTCCCCCAAATTTCAAAACCCAAACTTTCTTACTGGTGCATCTATTGAAACCTATAGATGGTAATATTTCTACTATATTTTGGTTACTTTTTTCTAAATATATTTTCACTACTCCCACAGTAACATTACCACTGGTGGCTGATTTTTAAAGTATTTTTTAAGAGAATTATTGATGTCGTAACAACCCACCTCACAAATGTTTTACAACAACATCCATATGCTCAGCTGTCACTGTCCCCATCATCCCATGAAAACACAGTCCAATTCAGCATACCCCAAACTGTTCTGCTACTTAATTAACACACTGTTGAGAGGAAAGAGTTAAAAGCGGAAGAATGGCAAGGAGGAGGAATATGAGGATGGTAGATACACTGAAGTGACCTTGCAGCTGAGACTGTCAAGGCCTGGAGAATAACAGTGAGGGGAGCCCTGTATATTATGCCTACTGCAGTTTATACTCTGTTTTGAGAAGCATTTCTGTCTAGAGATAACGTAGGTGTTTTGAGAGACTTGGAGGCACTCTAATGGATATGGTTAAGCTCCCTGGTTTTGGGAGAGAGAGGGTCAAAGCTCAGAGATCATAAAAAAAGCCCAGAGGAGATCACAGCATGTTGGTAAACTACAAATGCATGGACCCTTGATAAATAGGTGCAAACAGCAGGCCTGCCTTTCACTCAGATGGACTGAGCCTGACAGTACCTGCCTTCCTGCTTGTATGTCTCTGCCAGGGTGTTGCCTTGGGATCTCCCAGTTAGCAAGGTTATGCAATAAATTTACTCTTGCATTTTAACTGTGTTTTTGTGCTTGTTCCAGCTGCCCGCCTGTGTCAACACTGATGCACAACACACACACACAAAATCCTTATTTGCATTAAATATATATCGTTGCACAGTTGCTACTCCCACTTTTGTTATATTAACTAGCAGACTGCCTAATGCTAATCTGCCAGAGCCCAGTTATTCTCTATTGGCTTAACTACATCTGCTAATAAAAGGGTAAATATGGTGATGCTGATATGTAGTCTCTCTTTCAAACCCCATTCATCCCTCAGGTCTGAGATGTTTGGATCTCCATGGATGGCAGTGATTAGCAAAAAACATCCTTTCTCTGCTTCCGGCTCCCTTTCAGCTCTTATTGTTAATTGACAATCTAATTTACTGCATGTATTATCAGCCTGATTGAATTCTCATGTAATTCTGTCTTCAAATATATTGTATGAATATCTTGGGGTTTTGGTGTTTTCACCTCTTAAAATATTCTTCTTGAATAATTTTTAAACTTTTTTTTGTTAGAAATATTTATTTACATATTTTCGCCTCACCTAACTCTATTCCTTTACTGATCTGACTTTTTCAGAAGTCTTTTCTTGTAGTCTATTTGTGTAATTCCTAGCGCAATTCCTATTTCTTTTTTCTGTTTTGCAGTTCTCCATGCTCTTTATTACTTCTTTAAATGTTTGATCTCCAGGTTATACCGGGATTTTAGTTCTGACCATGTTGCACAGATACCTCTGTACTTACTATAAATAGCAGGGTAAATGTTCTGAGCTGGCCTTTAAATTCCTGCAGGCTCTGAAGTGAGTAAAGCATGAATCATGCAGTGAAGAGGGGTTCAGAGGGCTGCTTTAGTTGGAACATGCTCTCAGTGTTAATTTATTTAAGTGGAGAGTAACAATGGTCACATCCCTTGTGACACTCTAAATCTTTCTGGCTCCACTTACACAGGGCTTATGAATCCTAGATTTATTCCCCAAATCCCCTGTCCAAGACTCCAGTGCAGATGCAGAGAAAATCTAGATACATCTTCACAATCTTCGTAAATTGATCCTGATGGGTTGGTCTGTCATCTACCTCTGCCTCTCACTGCATGCATCTTCTTCAGTATGTTTAGGCTGCTGTATGTAGCAAATACGTTCATTGCATCTTTCTTCTGTTATATATTGCATTTTTGATTCCTTAGCATAATTTTTCAGGGTACACATAGAGGCAAAGTTTGTCCTGTCCCTGCACTAGGCTTTTTCCAAAAAGGATGTTATCCTTGTATTTCCTTACAAGATGCTCCATGTACTTCAAATAATTTTGCTTGCCATGCTGGGGCTTGAGGGAGAGGGGGAGTTGACTTGTTTTTTTCCTCTTATTAATCTTCCTCTGGTAACTTTTGAGCATTGAATCAATCTTAAAGAGAGGGGCTGAAGTATCAAAGATAAGATGCACTCACATACTTGAGAAATTAGAGCCTGAGTAAAGAAAAGAGAGGAAGATTCAAATTTCTACCATGGAAAAGAAAAACGGAACTTGATTTTTTTGTGTGTGTGGAGCAGCAGCAACGAGACAATTAACACAAACATCCTGGCCAGTCAGCATAATTACAGCTTGAGCTCAGCCACAGCTCCATCGTCTCCAAACAGACAGGGGAAGGTTTGAACTATTCAGAATCAGGACCAAGAAAGCAGAATTCATTTCTAGACTTAATTTAATCTGCTGCATAAGGATATCCTTCTTCTTCTTCTTCCTAGTATCTATATGTCTATCTTTATCATATTTAAATTGTGAGCTTCTGAAACACACAAAGAAGTTTTTCAAAGTCTGTCTATTTGAAGGGATACTGTTTTCTTTTCTTGTATTTTTATTACCACTAAACTAATTTACAAGAAGAAAATGCTTTTGTTACATATAACATTTAAGATTTACTGCATTTCTAATACTTTCCTGAGAATAATCAAATTTCTACCTGTATAGCAGTAAGGAATAGGATGCTTTCTTATCAAGTAATCTATAGGTAATTGAAACATTTCATTAACCCCAAAAGTATTGCTATCTAACATAAGAGCTAGACATACCTATGTACCTAGGATTTTTAACTTTTTTTAATCAGCTAAAGAATTACTTGTCAGGAATCAGAATAACACAGAAAAAAAGTTTGAAGTATTTTTACAAGGAAAATCTCTTATTTATCTCTGAAAATTTTTAAATATTATTCTGTCTCCATTAAAAGAAACCCACTGCAGTTGAAGGATTTTGTTCAGCCTTTTTGGTGTTTGATTAGGGGTATTGTATAATAGAGACTTGGCCAGGAAGACTTCCTGTTTTAAGCCCATGACTTGATAATGGAAAAATGTCCTGTTCAGTCCTGACACATACTGAGTGTTCAGATACTCAGCCACTTTGCAAAACAGTCTGCAAAATTCAAACCTAACTCTAAGTAGCCATCTGCATTCCAATTGCTAAGAAATATTCATGTACTTACTCAGAGCACTTCCACCATTACAAGTGAAACCCCCCCAAAATAAGCATTGGGATGGGATTTAGTCTGCCTAATCTAGCCACTAAAGCTGCACCTACCTTTTAAGCTCTTCTTTTAAAGGGAACAGTTTTCCAGAGAATACTTGGAAAGAGGTAGGTATCCTGCAGGCCTCCAAAAGGACACCTAGACTGCCTAAATTTAGGTGCCTACATAGCTGATTGTTTCCCCTTTGTTTACCTCAAGTTTGTTTGGCTGTTTTACTTGCTTGTTTTTTTGGGTTTGGGGTTTGTGGTCTCTTTTTCAAATAGAAGTGATGTTCAGGAGTCGAAACTTAAGTATTTTTGCAAATTAGGGGAAAGAAGTCTCCCTTGCATGTAATACAGGGTCCTCTTCCCCATTAGGAATAGATACAAGCATAAGGAGTTAGAGATAACTTACATTCCCTATGTAAGAAAAATTCCAGTAAGTTGGAAGTTGCCTAAGCAAGACATATGACAGGAAGAGGATTAACAAACATACCAGCCAAATCTTAAGCCCCTTCCTACTGTAAACTAAATACATTGCTTTGTCTTAGTTCATAGTATTTTGCCTTTGTGTTACTTTTGTTATGCTCTGTAATTTCCTTTGGCTGAAACTTTGTGGAACTTGAGCTAAAGAAGTAAAACTGACTAGGAAAAGTTCCAATTAAGGCTCCTCTCCCCATTAAGTATTGTCTAAAACTGCACTGGTTTCACCAGAAGCAGAACGTAGCCTCAGAATATAAAACCCCAACCCCATCCACCAGCACTGTGGAAATCATACTGTGATGCTCCTTAAAATTCAAGGCTTGCTGATAAAACTGTCAGTTTATTTTCAGACTGCAGAGCTAGAAAAACTATTGGCACCAGTATCTTGGCAGTCTTTCTTCAGCTCACCTACATAAATATGCAGAAATCTGGTACACACATTGTTATTTTGAAATCTACATGGCTCATTTGCATAACAAATTTCAGAAGCTGAGACTCATCCTAATAATTTTTGAATAACCATTAAAATTGCCTACAATATAGCCACACTAAGTACAAGGGTTTAATATGTTTATATTTCCAATTAGAAAACCAAGTTTATCGGTTGCACAGCTATTAACAACATATTGCTTAAAAAACCACAATGCTATTAGATATATTGAAGACCTAATATTTTTATAACAAATCTGGTAACAGTTAAACAGCAAGGGTGGATCACAATGTATCTAAATGAATCCAGCTGGTATACTTTATATTTTAGGTGGTATTGATGCATGTAGTAGCAGATAGTATATAGTAGCAGATAGCATATAGTGTTACAAATGCTTTCAATAGTGGCTACATTCTCTTTATACATATTTAATTTTTATGGACTTGTAACTTACATGGGTACCTGGATGGTATTACAAACTTAAGTGCCTGCAGTTTTGCCTTCTGAATGAACTGTATACAGTTAAATATAGATAAAAATTATGGCAGCTATGTAATTGTATACTGAGTGTTGAGTACGTGTTGTGTTGCACCTTCTCATCCAACACCAACTAATCTCATCACCTTGCAGAAGTGAACAGATTATATTCTCAGGGAACAGACAAGAGTGTTAATTTATCAACAGGCCTGTGGATATCTTGGTTTTTGCTTTGTACATCCATGGTAGCTTACAAACTCTACACAGGGCACTGAGAAAGTCCAGTCTGTAGGAGGGGAGTACAGAGCAGGCAGTCTCAAAAAAAGAGAGACAGACACAGGTGTCCTCAGAAGTATGCTGGTTACACTGCCATCATTAGCTCCTAAGTCACCTCATCTGCCATTCCAGCTCACTTAGCACAACTCAGTCCACTCTGACAATTTCTGGGCCCGAGGAACTCATGATGCTCATTTCCACTCTGGTCCCATCCATGTGTGTGTGTCTCCCCATATTTCATTCCCCTGCTCTGTCTTCTGCATAGGCAGCACTTGGGTTACTGCCTGCCCAGATCGCCCAGTTCCAAATATGTGCAGGCATCCCTCACTTGCAGGCAGCAGTAATACAGTAGTCAGAGTGAGAGCAGTTAACTCCAGCAGCCTGGTGTCCTGGATCACACCACCACAGTTCACTTCTTGCCCTCCCTCACGGCCCCACAGCCAGTCCTGTTTCTTCCCACACTTCTTTTCACCAGCATCACACTTACTAACCTGCTGGTTCTGCACCTCCAGGCACTTGCCTTCAGCAGTTGAAGATGAAGTGATCTAGACCCTGTTCTTCATTAGGCCTCCGTCTCAGCCTTGCTATCCAAGGAGTTTACAGTGTCCGGGGAAGAGACGCAGACCTCCCATCTCCCAGCCTTCTGCTCCTCCAAATGTAGGCATATGCCAAGTAGGCAACAGTGACACCTTCCCGATGTTGTCTCCTGACAGTACTGAAATTCAAAGGAACACATCAGACAAAGGGCTTTTCTGAACATTTGGTTATGTTATGTGTAAAAAGCAGAGAGAGAGGGTAACAACATTTTAGATCACTAAAAATACATTTTCTCTTACAAATTATTGGTGTTGGAGACAAAAGACTAGCTTAATTTCTCATTGCATTTATCCTTCTTCATAATGTTTTACTTCAGTGATTTTTATTGAGCATTTTCTTGAGTTTGGTGTAAAAATAACTGCATTCCCTCATAAGGTTTCTGTTTCCCTCAGTAAACTAAAGTTGGATTCACTAACTTCTTTTTTTAAGGTTGCTATGACAGACTCCTCAAAGTTCAAGGGCAATAGCCTGAATATTGATGAGTTTTCACTAGCAGCCAAAGAAAATATCAGGAACTCATTCTTCCTGACATTTTTGATCTTCAAACAAACTGAAAAAAAATGCCAGGGTGAGATTTTGGTAGACCAACCAAATTTTATAACAACTTGGTTTGGTTGTTGGGGCACTCTACTAGCCTGTTTGTCAGCCACAGTTTTACTTTGAGATTTTCTTTTCCATGCTGCACAGAGCTGAGAAGACAGTTGGCTAGTATCTTTGAATATCTGTAAAAACTACTTCAAAATGAGATAGCTCTGGAAGTTCAACAGTACAATTTCTATGTTGTTTTTGTGATTGACAGATCATTTTCCATCAGTGACAACTGTCTATTTTAAGTTGTGCTCTAATGATGACAGATTGACTGTAAGGTGTTTACTCTTGGTCTACAGAAAAAGACTGACCACACAATTAGAAAAAGTAGAATATGCTCTATGATTTATTTTTTCTGCTTTGTTTTTTTAACTAGCCTTTATAGCCAGAAGGAAATTCATTTAAACTTCCTATATATGACAGGTCATGGAATTCATCCACTGCATGGACCCATACAATTAAAATTGGTCTAAGATATCTGGTTCAGGAAAGAGTGGATCTTGGGATGTTTCAGTTAAACTCAAATCCAAATTTTCTGGAGTCAACTTGAAGTAAAAGGGAGGTCTGGTTGTGCCAAAACTTAGTAAAGTTCTTGTGCTGTGGTCACGAGAACGTGGAACATATATCTGAAATTTGCAGCAAGACATTGCAAACAGTCCTTCAGATCAATAATTATTTATTCACATACGATAGCAAGACTAGGGTTGGTAGAGACCACTATTTATTTTCTTTATATTTACCAAAATGTAAGGGGTTTTCTTCCTATAGTCTGGCTGTAACATGTTACAAAGTAAAATTTTGTTGTCTTGTTGCTTTTAAGTAGTCTTTCTTAAGTATAAATTGTTTTCCTCTCCTGCTTGCAACAGAACGCTTACAGTGGGCAGGCCCATACACACAGAGGCAGAATATTTCCACTGTGATCTGTACAAAGAAGTTCCAAAGTTTGTCGGTATGTTTTCCAGTTGTTCTTTTGCTTTTATTGGTGCTAGTTAGTTCCAAATTTCTTGCCTTATTTTCCTCCTTATGAATGTGAACATAGATTTCATTTTTCTGTCTACATTGACATGATCTCAGCCTAACAGTACATTATTGGAAGCTGGAAGATTTATTGGCAGAAAAGAGCCTGTTGGAAAAAAATCTGGGTAGTGGTAATTGGAGAGTGAGTCAGTGTCTGGAGTCCAGCTGTGCTTACTACTCAAGCCTGACTAGAGCTGACTTATTCAGATTTCTTCAATTATCTGAAACTGGCTTTTAAAAAAAATAAAGAAATAGACTTTATATATGCTGCATACATTTTTGGCTGAGAACATTTGTATAAAGGCAGCAAATTATCTTTCTTCCTTCTTGTTGTTGTTAGCATTGCAGTGGCGTGCAAGAGCCATGCTCTTGGAGAAGTAATTCACTGTACCTGCAGAAACTGGCATGTCTGAAAGATGATGTGGCATCAACAGCTCAAAATGCACCAAAAATAGTTTGATATGACATCAGTTTTATGACTAATATTGCAAAAAAAACCTGCATCCTGACCCTGGGAGGTAAAGCTTTGTTATTTCTTATTGCACACATTTACAGTGGTTGGAGCTTAAGAAGCACAAATCAGTTCCTGGTTGGTGTTATTTTAATTACCAGGCTGTATTATGAGGCTTGCTTCACCAACATCCCAAACACTGAAGTTCTTACCTTTGAACAATACATAATTTTGAGGAAAATGGCATTTAAATGTCCTTAGAGAATATTGTCAAACTAAATACTGAATTTAAAGCAGATTTTATAAAGTTAAGGTCTTAAAAATTCATAATTTTTATCTCTTTTTGTCATACTAATAGAGAGTTACTTACAAGTTCTTCACAGATTAAAATAAGAACATCAGTGTAACAGGGGATATTTGTCACCTAATTTTGTTGCCAAAACTGAAAGAAAAGACCCAATTGTGAATCATTTACATATTTTAATTAATTTACACTTTAATAATTCCTGAAAGTTTTGAAACATAATTAAGGATTTTTCATTTTTTACATAAGATTCATGAAAATGAATATTTAAAGCAAAAGAAATAGTACAGACAGGCTATTACAATTTTGGACTACAGACACAGAGGCCAGGATGAAAACAACCGTACTACAGGAGCCGCAAAAAAAGTCAGGATTGAAATTTCTGAAAAAAAATCTATCAAACACTGACAGTCTCATTTAAAACAGCAAAAGACTTTGACAGTCAGCTGGAAGAACATTTTCAGGCAACACTCACATTCAGGCTGAAATTTTGCCAGCAGTATGATATCTAAAACAGTTTCAGCTCATATTAAAATCTGATGTGGTTTACCAGTTTCTTATCTCAGTTTTTGGCTTATTCCTTGCAATTATAATTGTAGGTAAGTAGCCCAAAATTTCAGGAGAGAAAACCTGACAAGATACTGTGTCTTGTATTTGTTACAGGTATTTACAACATTATTTCTGGGGTTTTAGATTGACTTGGGAATTTAAATAAACTAAAAACAGAAAAGAGAAAATAACAAGCCATGTTACCCTTTCCTCTCTGTCCGTGTTACTCCACACAGATGTTTCAAAACTATTCATTCCACCTCTGTGTAGCTATAAAGCTAGCGGTGTCTGCTGGGGTGCAGAGAGCTGGATTTCTGAGTAGCTTTGTTCCAGATGGGAATACAGAGCGACCCACTCAGTCTGCAGGAACAGGGCACTGGATAAAGAAGATCTCCCTGAAGTATCTGGGAATTCCTAAACTCTCTATACCGTTAGAAGTACAGCATGTATTCTATATTTAGACTTTTTATGGATCACCTTTTTTTCTTTCCCCTAGCTTGCCTACAGTCCTCTGCTGCATTTCACACACAGCCTCACCGTCTTCCCCATTTGTGTTTCCTAGGTCCTCCTTTTCTTTCTCGCTGCCTGAAGATCACAGTACATGTGAGCGTAGCCTGGACACTGCTTAGTTAAGTGGTGGCTATCAAAAGTGACAGATAATTTCAGCTGTCTTGCCCCTGGGTGAACATACATCTAGGTCTGTTTCTTCTACTTCAACTGCCAATTTTAAGGCATGCTGAATGTTTCCCATCTCCAAGATGTTTATCTATCTATATTAATTGAAATTTACCATTACCAGCTGCCAACTCAAACAGAAAATTCTGCTGCTGCTGTTCTATTTGCAACGGCCTGCAAAGGCAGCCAGCAGAGATCAGCCACATGGACAGCATTTGCTACTCAAGTAGTGAGTCCCTGTCTTCACCACAAAATGTCACATGGAATGGGGACAGTGCTGGTAAGCTAATATGGTACCCATCTTGCAAATCATAGCACATTGTTTTTGATGAAAAATAAGACTTTTTGTCATGGTATTTCTTTCTCAGTTCTCTTTTATGTCTTAGAGAAGAAGGTAGTTTATTATAAGGTCCTTAAGAATTATGACTATCAGAATTCAGTTGTATAGAACTTCTGAACAGTTTATCCTCCTTATTTCCTTAATTTGCCTATCCACAACTCTTTAGCAGTTTCATCCAAGACATTCAGATATCCCAGCTATCTCAGAATAGTGCAGATGCTGCTGATTTGAAGGCAGTGCTCAAGAAAGCAGAAAAGAAATTTTAGTCCTTAACCTATATATGTTAGCCTAGAATTTTCCAGGTTTCATAGCAAAAGTCTTTCCTGATTTTTGTGAAGGTATTTCCTTCATTACTGTTATATCAACATGAAAATAATAAATAGTATCTTCTGATTGTAGGGAGGCAAAGAGGAAAGTGAGAAATCACATAAAAATAAAGAGGATCAAATGGTTCTGAAACTCTCTAAATGAGAAATAAGGCGTTTCCCTGGATGTGAGCCGAGGTTAACTCGATCCAGTCAGTTGGCTTTCATAGGCAACATTTTTGCATCACTGTAATTATTCTACCTTGAAGGCAGCTTTAAGTACTACAAATTCACACATGAAGGAAAGCATTTAATGACTGAGTCCTTTTTCTAAGTAACAAAAACATGTCCTCTTGACATTTTTCTTTCAAAAAAAGTTTGAGCTATGTGATGTTTTAGGAGAGAAATCAATTTTGTCTCTTTTTCAAATGCAAGAGACACAAGCTCTAAAGGCAAAGTCAACATAATAAATATAAAAATTAAAAAATAACTCCTGCCAATGCTAAGGAGACTGATAACCAGTCATCACACAAAGAGCTTTGGTACTGAAATAAATCTAAAGTGAGCAAGAGGACCACCATGCACTACCCCGTAACTAGGACATTGGACGGAAGTGCCAATATTCTTTCATTGCCATCATCACCAAGGACATTAGTTATATAAGAATGTGACATAAATATGGGAACAGATAGATATCCTTCTACAAATGAAGAAAAAGTGGGTTGTTTTCCATCTGTAGTGTTGAAAAATGAAATACTGAACAACTTGACTAAGAAGATTAGTAGCCATTGATCCATCTTTTACAATCACTTTCTACCCCTGTCTGCTCACTAACATCAGGGCAATGCAGAGCACGGGTGGGTTCACACAGATATCTGCATCTGCATGAACTGCAGGAGCTGCAAATACAGAAGCAGGCCAAGCACCTACTTAATATGATCTGGTTTTGACAGTGATTGGTTCCAGATGATGCAAAGGAAATTTCCACAGAAACCACAAGGTAAGCAGTCATGGAAGAACTGATGTATAAGGACAGTTTCTTCTCAAATTTACTGTTTAGCTGGTTCATGCCCTAAAAAAATGACTTCTGATACCCTTTCCAAATTCACTCCCATCACCTCAATAATGTATATCCTGTTTAGTGATGCCAATCTCTTTCTGTACTCTGCTGCATACTTCCCTCATCCCCAGGGCTTTAGTAGTCCGTGCACCAAGGATCTTCTGACACCACAGCTGCACAGCCTCTGTGCAGACTGCAGAAAATGAGCTGTGGGTCCATACAGAAAGAAGGAAGATAAATGTTCTGGGTGTGGTGTGCCAGGATTATTAGCAGCTCAAGGATTCAAGAGGGACAGCATTGGCACAGGAAGGTATATAATCCTGAACTAAAACAGAGAGGAAGGCTCCTTGGTCCAGGGACTATTCAGGAGCTTCTTGGTCATGTCACCAGTGCCATGAATGTCAGTGGAGCTGGTGGTAGGTGGCAGCTCAGCAACCCTAGGCATCCACTGCAGGGAGCTGTGGGACAGCCTGCCTTCCCCATCGTGACTGATGCCTAGCTGGGTAGCAACAACCCTGGGTACCATATCTGGAGCAGTGAGTATATCCCTAACCTCAGAGGTCATTAAATCCAAGCTGATTTTGTGAGTCAATAAGTTTTTGCTTAATACCTGTAAGCTGGGCTTGTCATGCTTATGTAGCTCATGGGGTATGGACATCACGCCCAAACAATCCAACTCAAAATAGGGACCTTAATAACTGATGTGCACTTATTGCTGAAACCTACTGGACTCTTAACCTCAGTCCTTATTGAACAATCAAATCCATGGATTATGTGTTGTATAAAACACTGGTGATGACTATGTAAACTGGGAGAAATTGCACCTTTATGAGTCTGTGTTGCAGATATCCAATTGAAGCAAATCTTTTTCTACATGCTATTTTAATCTCTGTAAACCCAGCCAATTCCTTCCACTCAGTTTGCTTATACTGAAGCAATTTGACCCTTGGCATTTTCAGCAGATTCACCATAGGTCACAGTTGCAACATGTACAGTTTATTGAGTAGATAGCCCACAACCATGTCTATTTTGTTTTAACAAGCATTTTTGTTCAGTTACACTGACAAAGCAGTCAGCAGGATAATATTTCATGAGGTCATCTTTTGTATTAATATTTTTTTTGCATTAGTAACGAGAATTTCCACAACAGAATATTGTTGCTAATTATGTTCACTCAGCCAATTTAACCACTTAAAGGCTAAGTCTAATTTAAGCTAATTTACTTGGCTGCCTCATTGTTTACTGCAGAAAGAGAAGGGTCTCAGAGAGCAAAGATCTCCAGTGTATTTTTGATACTAACACTATCCCAAGATGAATCACCCTCCAGGAGTCCTCCCTCTTTCTGCTGAGTACAGAGGTAGTCAAAATGAACAAATTTAAAATGGATGCTCACCCCTGCTTTTATGCAGTGTACATATGAAGTTCCCTGCAGATGGACTGCAAACAAATGGCATTACATAGACAGCTTGAAATCACAGTTAGCTGATGTGAATGAGTGGTTTAGGTCAGCTAAAGAATCACTATCAAAGGTATTAGCAAAATCACATGTAATATAAATTTGCAAAAGCATGACTTAAAACTTGGTGGCAAGTTTCACTCAATTACTTACTATATAAAACACAAATGAAAATTGTATTAGGATCAATTTACATGGAGACCAGGGTCACAAAAGGGCAAGGGGGTGAGGGAGATCCTCCCACTGAGACACAAGGCTCAGAGTTGACCCCTTACTTTCTAAACTCCTGATGGAGCCTAGGTGGAGTTGAGTCCAAACTTCACCTCAGACTTGGTCAACAGTTTATATCAGTTTTAAACACTAAAGGATTTAACAACCCTTAATAATTGACTAACTTAACAATGAATGCTACAATAGGATTTACAATAATCACAGCAGTAGCTTAACTACAAATCTGAGATGGCAACATTCACACTACACATGTTATAAGGTATTTACATCAATTCACACACACAACAATCATGTACAAAGGTACCTGTTAAAAATTCTCCTCAAGTTTGGTGAAATATCTCAATTAATAAAAGAGTTGGGGATGGGTATTACTAGTCCAGGCTCCATCATCAGCTTTCAGAGATGATCCTCCAATTATCTTGAACTTGAGAGTTGGCAAGCTTTGAGAAGCATCCTACTCAGAGGGAGATGCTGCAGCCCAAGGAAATTCAAAGGGCCTCACTCAGGACTGCAGTTTATAGGGTGACAAAAGGTTTGGCTGTAATCATCTGTCAATCTCCACCCTGGCTGCAATTACTATCCAAGATGGTAATTGCTGAACTTTCCTCAATAACAATAATATTGTTCCACTTGGGCTATGATTCAGACAAAATAACGTTCCAAGGCTATCTGTTAGAAAACAGAAGTTTCTAAGGCAACAGAAGTTCCTGGGAACAGACAGTGTTTCTGATAGGCTCAAGGGCAGCTTAACTGCCCGAGAGTCATTAATCAAGACTGAGGCCTAACAAGAATTCCTAAGGTCACAGAGCAGCCTGGGAAGGAGGAGGGATGCACCACCACAGCTGAGACATTATTTCAGAGATGTAGGAAGAAAACTTGAAATTTTCTACTCCAAATCAAAGCCCAGTTCTCTGTCTTTTGCAGTGCTAGGTTTAAAGTTAAATGAAGTTGGTAAGCAGAATGAGTCTTTTGCATGGCTGTTCAGATCAAGGTATTTCAGTTTCTTTTGTGGTTTTTTTTTTGGAGGGGAGGAGTTGGGGTGTGTAATTTCAGTAGGAGCCATCATCACCAAAAGCCCAGACCACACGTGAGGCCATAAATATGGTTTTGCAACTGGTCATCACATTTAAGAGGGATACAAAAAAATTGGAGAGTGTAACAACAAGTATAATCAAAGATCCAAAATCAAAAATATATAATAAAGTGGGGTTGTTTACCTTAGTAAAGGGAAGACTGGCAGGGGAGAGTAGAACCTGATGATTTTCAAAAACCATCATAAAGGAAAAGCAATGATAACAGCAAGGAAAATTTCAGGGTAGACATCAGGAAAAACCTTCTCAGGATAAAGAAGTGTCTGGGAGAAATTGCCAAGTTTTCGTTACTGGAGCTTATTAAAACCAAGATAAATGTCTATGAGGAATTACTTAGGCATAGGTGCTCTGTTCTAGGAAAACAGAAATACAACAAATACATCCTTCATCTGTAATATTTCATTTTCTAAATCATTTCTTATTTATAAGACATTTATTTTATTTCAAAGTTTCTTATGACAGGAACCTCATGAAGTTCAAAAAAGAGAATTTCAAAGTCCTGTACTGGGGGAAGAACAACTCCAGGCACCAGACCCTTGAGAATAGCTCAGTTGGTGAGAGCATGGTGCTAATAACACCAAGGTTGTGGGTTCATTACCTGTACGGACCATTCACTTATGAGCTGGGCTTGATGATCCTTGTGGGTCCCTTCCAACTCAGAACATTCTGTGATTCTATAACAAGAAGCGTCTATACCTGCTGGGGCCACCCAGCTGGGAAGCACTTTTGGATAAAAGGACCTCAGTGTCCTGGTGGACACGAGGTTCATCATGAGCCAGCAATGTGTCCATGCCACAAAGGTGACTACTGCCATCCTGAGCTAGGATAGAGGAATGCTGCCAGTAGGTAGGGGCAGTCATCTTTCCCCTCTACTAAGCACTGGTGAGGCCACACTTGGAGGAATATATATATCAGTTCTGGGTCCCTGCTTAGCTTCCACTAACCTCTCTAGGAATTAAGGAGTTTCATTAGCCTTTCTATGAGGAGGAAAGCTTGAAAAGTAATCCTTAAGGAAACCAAGTCTCAGGACATTCTGGGAGTGAGAGTGTATGGAGTGGAGGGGGGAACAAATACAAGGCTTTTATTTTATTGCTGAGCCCCTATAGGACAGACACCTTTTGTAATGGATGCTGTGTCAGAAGAAAGGGTTTAGTATGATAGGGGGGTCTCAGAATACAACTTGGGCTCAAAGAACAGGTTCTTTTCACTTTCTGACAGCAGAATCTGTGTTCCTGTGGACTTAGAAACAGTTAGGAAACACAGTGTATCCCCAAATGAACAGTACTGTTAAGAGGAATAGACTTGGAATTTGGATCTGGTAATAGCCTCATGTACAAACCTTCACATTTTCAAAATAAAGAAATCTTATCTCTAATCTAGCAAAATAACCATATGCTTGGCTAAATACAATTTATAACCCAAACGATATCAGAGCAGGATTACTTTTTTCAGCCCAAATTATTTTTACAAGTCAGTCAGTGGTAGGTTTCCCCATATTAGTTACTGCTACCTCTGAAGCCATGGTCTGCTTATTTAGCAGGAGTTCAGAGATTCACAGCGCAGCTCGGAGATGAAGTGTGAGCTGTATCAATTTCAACAGAGCCACTGGCAGGGAAAGTCAATCCCTCTGATGACAGGAGCTGTAGACAACCTCCTTGTGCAAGGCAAGCTGCAGTGCTCTGCCTGGTTACTGTGCCTTGCAGGGGACAGCTATGCAGTAATTTCCTCCTATTTTCAGGGACATTTTAGTTGACATCAATTTTATCAATGTCTATTTTCCTTCGAAAGTTTAAGTTATATAGCTGACTCCACCAGGCATTATGGAAAATACCTGGTGATTTGTAGTAATGTGCTGTCCTGGTTTCGGCTGGGATAGAGTTAAATTTGTTCACTGTAGTTAATATGGGTTTGTGGTTTGGATTTCTGCTGAACACAGGGTTGATAACACAGGGATGTTTTGCTATTGCTGAGCAGCACTTGCATAGTGAGGCCTTTTCTGCTTCTCGTACTGCCCTGCCAGCAAGAGGCTGCAGGTGTACGAGGAGCTGGGATGGAACACAGCAAGTGACCAAAGGGATATTCCATACCATATGGTGTCATGCTCAGCATATAAAGCTGGAGGAAGAAGGAGGAAGGGGGGACATTCAGGGTCGTGGCATCTGTCTTCCCAAGTCACATATGCTTTCCTGGAGATAACTGAACACCTGCCTGAACATGGGAAGTGATCAATGAATTCCTTGTTTTGCCTTGCTTATGTGTGTGGCTTTTGCCTTCCCTATTAAACTGTCTTTAACTCAACTCATGAAATTTTTCACTTTTACTCTTCTGATTCTCTCCCTCATCTCACTGGTAGGGACTGAGTAAGCAGCTGCATAGGGCTGAGTATGCACACACAGGGCCCTGCTGCAAAATTTCTCTTGGGCCTCCATCTTTCATCTTTTTCTGTCCAAACTTTTCTAAGATCAAGCTCGCAAACAAACTTTAGTGTTTGCCTAGTTTTATATATTAAATGATCCAGAGGTACACTGAGAGCAACACTCCCCAGCCCAGATGGGCAGCAGCTATCACAGTGAGAACGAGGTAAGCACAAATGGCAAGGAAAGAGGTATACCTAAAACATCTTCTCTTGTATGGGTCTATTTTAATGGCTTTAGGCACCAAAACTAATTCCTATTTTAAAGTGTCATGATTTATGCAGGATTAAAAAATCAACTGCCTTCAGAGGTCTTTCATATAAAGGTCAAAGTTTTGAGCACTCAACCCAGGACCAGGGAAACCTTAGATTCCAGTCATATGGCAGCTGGACAGGGTCTGAACTCACAATATCTAACTCTCTTAACATGTTTATGAGGGTTTTTTTGAATACGCACTACCAAGAAGGGAGTAGACAAAAAAAGATAATGGCATGTAATAGCACAGACCTTGTATTCTAATTACCTATCTACATATATATTTTCTTTCATTTCTGAGGTGATATTTGTCCTTGGAGGACTCTAAAATTATTTCAAAATGAGGTCTGTGATGCCAAACTCTAGCCATCCGCCCTACTCTATAGGATGTTGATGGTCCTCAACCAGCCCTGCCTAGGGGCTCTGCCAGCTTCTTGGGCAGCACAGCAAGGGCAAATTAGAAGCCAAGGGGCAGTGACAGGCATGGCTCCTTATACAGAATATGGTGATACAGTCAGAAGGCAAAAGCCAATCAGGTGATAAAGACACAGAAAATGTGCTAAAAACTTATATAGTGCAAGGGTGAAAAGGGTGAAGAGTTAAGTTCTCACACCACAGCCCACTCTTGTCATCATGTTATATGAGCTGTCTGCCCCCAAGGACAGTAAGACAAGAAGAGTGAGCACCATGTGCCCCAGCAGTCATCATCTGGTGACCTTCCAACCTCACACAAAGCATGAGGCAGCATCTTGGCAGTTCTTCATGCTTACTTGCCCAGTGCTTAGAGTTATAATTTGGAAAACTCAAATCTAGTTCACATTCCTCTTCTGACTGATTCAACTTGCATCTTTCATCCCTCCTGTATGTCCTCCCAGTATATTGGTAAAAGCACGATTCAGATTTCTTGGGCAGAGAGAGAAGGTTTGACCAAATGATATCCTAATTAATGCATTCCCACAGGAAATGATTTCCTTATGAAAATTCATTTATTATTAAATATAATATATTTAATATATTAACTTCAATTCACATAATATATCAACTTCAATACACATAAATTTCCCTCCAAGCTCATAATGTTGTATAAACATAAACAAAAAATTCCAGAAAAGTCTACAGTTACTAGAAGGCAAATGTAAAAAACCACAACATTATGGAGTAGGCATCTACTGGGATGTACAAATCAACTTCTTTAATCATATAACTCATAACTGTTACTCTTTTCAGCAGTTATTTAAAACAAGCCTATAGAATTTTAAGGTATAGTACTTAATATGTTGAGAACAACAGAAATAACTGTGTAGGCATGGAAAGACTCATCACTACTCTCAGGACTCTCAGTATAAGTATTAATCTATTACTAAATTACTACTTTTCTATTAACATCTGGCTCCTTCACAGGGGATATGAAAATTTTAGCCATTCTTGATTAAAATGCTAAGAAAAATCTCAGAAAACAAGTTGTTACACTATTTTTATAGTACAATTAACAACTTTGCATACATTTGCATTTTGTCAGTTGTCACAATCTGCACTTTTAGTCCCAAATAAGCTTGCCTTAATTAATTGGAGGCTTACTAAATACATACCCCAACTATCTGGCAAAGCATTTGACTAAACTACATGAAGCCAAGATATGTTCTCTAGCTCTTCTCTCTTCCCTGCCTTCCCTCTCTACAGGAGAGAGGGAAGGAATCCATGCTTCAGTTTTCCAAGCAAAGTATCAGCAAGTTCCCTCTGTGGCTTTTGAGTCCCTGCTCCGGTAGCTCCAACAAGAGAACATAATGCAGTGAGACCACTTAATCCTCACCCCACACGAGAGGCTCCTAAGTAAGACTGTAGCGGTGTGCTTTGGTCAGGCCCTACGGTGTTGGGGAAGAACTGCTTAATTGTGATTCAAAGTTGTTATCCTTGCATGAATTGACACACTCCAGCTCCAGATTCCAGTGTTCTAATGAATAGTGGTTAAAGGAATTTCAGAGAAAATTAGATCTTCACTAGAAAGTGTTGAAGCAGAGCCCAGAAAGGGCTTTTATACTGTCAGCCACAAGTGAAGGAGGGAGGGAGGGAGGGAAGGAGAGAGGGAAGGAAGAAGGAAAGAAAGGAGGAAGGAAGGAGTGAAGGAACTATAGCCTTATATAAAAATATCAACGGTTTATTTTCACATTGTTTTTTACTCGGTAAGGTAACAAAATTGGCACTTATTTGTTAGTATTTAAATCAAATACAAGGTTTTGTTTGCAGCAGATTTATTTAGTTTAATTCCATGTGAATTAAAGGAAAATTCTATATATTTCAAAGCAAATTCACCTATTATCCTTGTGATGGCTTTCTTGACAATTACGCCTGAGAGTTTTCCGATTGCTCTAATGCAAAATAACCAGCTTCACTCTTGGAGAGCATCTTTTTCTGCCATCTTCATTTATATTTAAACAGTTTTATTGATGTTTGTAAAGACGGCTATGAGCAAGGTTCCATTTTCATAGAACAGATTCTGTCAGTTTTTGTAAATATACTTACAAAGCTGTCTGGGATAAATGCCCATAATGTGGTGTTACACATTTAAACTGCTTTCCAGCAGCAAGCGCCTGCAAAGACACCCACCAGAATGCAAGACTTACAATGTGGAGAACTAATGCTTCCAAAAATAAGGATACAGAGATGTTGACCACTCAATACAGTAAATTTACACCTTCTATCTAACAGAGTATATTTAAAATAAGGTTATATCAGTCTTACATAAGACATTAACTTACTTCAACAATAGTTTGGACACCTGACTCATTGTACACAAAACTGATTTTTTGACTTTTACTAATGTGACAGTTATGAATTATTCTACTCCCTGAAAAATTTCTCAAGTAATACAGACATGGCAACCAGGCAAATATATTACATGCCTAGCTACAGGGATCCACATGCATATGTTTTCTTTCTCTGATTCCTGCCTCTGCAAGTTTCAACTGCTATTACACTGGTAAGTGCACCTTTCTGACTGTCAAGATTGGACCACAAAATAGATAAGGTCACACAAGTTATTTCTCAAATCATTTATTTCCTATAAAGCCTCCAGTGGCTCAAAAGAGAACTTGAAAAATGTGGGGGAAACTAAATGTTGATGAATGACAGTGTATCTATGAACAAAAGAAGCAAATTACTATCTTTGCAAAACCCATAATTGCCTCTGAGAACAATCTCAACTGTAGCTTTCTGCATTCTGGTGATTCCACTTCCTGAATGGCACTGGTTTAACACCAGGAAGGTTTTACACTTCACAAGAATATTGTCCTCTAATTCCACACGAGGATTAAAATACAGTTCTGCACAAAGTCTGAACAGTGCTTACAGATGACACTGGATAGCAAGAAAAACTCTTCACAGCCTAGGTCTCCGAGTAGCTTTGTTTTAATTAATTGTATGTATTTTCATAACAAGTTCTCAAGACTAAAGCACTGAAAGTGTTTGTCTTCTTTCCTCTGACATTCTTAGACCTCCTGTTAAACAGCAGGCTAATTTCACCACAGTAATTATTGCTGCTGTTATTTCCTTTTTTTTCCCCTCTGTTAGACATTTCACAGTTTTAAGGAAATAGTTAATTGGAATTTTTGATTTCACAGGATTATTTTCACCTTCCTTATTTCCATTTTATCTACTTAAGTCTTTCCAGAAATGCTGTCAAAATTTTTATTCACAAAATACACAGAAGTAAAAAACCACACTTCTATAAAATTTTTAAGTCCACATGTGAACACTGTGGGAATGGTGCCAAACACCTGGCATCCTAACCAAGATTAGAACAAGAGAATATTAGCCCTAAAGGCCTTTCTAATTTGTGCGTTTGCTGAGGATGCTGTGAAAAAACTATCTTGGTAGAAAATCCACCATTGGAGTGTGGGTCTTACTGTGACTGAACACAATCACATGCATGGAATGCTTAAGACAAATTTTGTGTATTACAAAATTAGCAGAGGCCCTGGGGATCAATCAGAAGGTGACTGCTTATCTGTAATGAAATTAAATAAAAGGGAGCTCACGTGGCAAAGGGACACACAAGAAGGAGAGAAAAAACAACCCCTGCATGTGGTGATGCATTCCCACCTCCTCCTTTCCAGGCTGCAGTGTGATGTGAGAAATACACATCACACATTGTTAGGCCTTGGCATTGAAACAGCACCTGGGCTCAGCTCTTCCCAAGCTTATCAGAAACACTGTCTTGCTCCCAGGAACTGCTGTTATCTAATGAGTTCTTGTTTTCTTTTTGACCAGCCTTGGAAAATATTTTTTTGCCTGAATGGCATAACATTGCAATTCTCACACTTTCAAAGAAAGGGCCAACCCAAACTGTGGCCAGAATGAAACATTGTTATGACTAAAGCCCACTCTCTTGTGACCTTATAAACAGCAGTCCAAAATGGGGCCCTTTGAGCTCTCCTGGGCCACAGCGGGCCTGCAACCAGCAATCTCCCGCTGTGATTGTGCAGGAGTGGGAAACCTCTCAGAGCCAGCAAACCCTCAGGTTTGCTATACTTGGAGGACCCCTGAAAAACGATGTGACCTGAGCCAATATCCTCACTCCTCAAGGCCTGATCCTTCACCTGTCAGGAGATGCAAAGGCATCCAAAGTGAGTATTTCACTGACCTCCGAGGGGAACTTTTCACAGGTACCTTGCTTGCACTGACTCATTCTGTGTGCATGCCCCTGCACATATGCTACAGCAAAGCTGAGAGAAATACTGCTTTCTTAGATGTTTAAGTACCTTGGGTATCTAAGTAAGCCAGGCCTGTAAGTAAGGTTAAGTTATAAACTTACTTAAATGCTGCTAAGTGTTGTTCTTCTGCTGAGTTGCTAAGCATAACTTCAAAGTTGTAAGTTAGGTTAAAGGCTGTTAAGTGTTAGTCCTCTGCTAAATTGTTAAGTTATAAATGAAGTTATATGTTAAGTTAGGTATAATTGGTTTTCCTATGTTAAATTGTTAGGCTTAAGGTATAAGTTAAACTATTGTTAAGTTTGAGTGCTGTTAAGGTTTTAGGCTGTATTCCTTTTTATCCTTGGCCTCACTGTCTTTTGTCACATGCACCTAAACCCACTCACCCACACATACCTAGATAGTTCTTGGTTCATTTCTGTTTCGAATGCCTGGGTTTTGTTTGGTTTTGTTGTTGCTTGTTTTTCCTTGTTGTGCCTTAAATGTCCTGTAAGTAGTAGAGTGAATCTTGCCAATGAATTTGTCCTGCTTTGTTGCTTAATATTAAATCTGGCTTTTGCTCATACCCCTGCCAAAGATTTTTTAAGGGATCTCAAACACTCGTTCACAACACTGCAGAGCTCAACACTGCATCAGTGGGTTTCCCATCGTTGATATATTTATTTTTTTACATTTAGATTTTTCCTTCCATTTGATCTCATCCCCAACACACATACTGTAAGGTGTGTGTGTGTGTGTGTGTGCATGTTAAGTACATATACAGGTAAAGTCTTCTGGGTTACTTGGATTCTCCAGCTCCACTGATTTCCAGGCAAGCCATAAGTCCTCAGTATATCTAAAACTCATATAGCCTCTCTTACATGGTTTTAGTTGAACTCTGGCATCTATATGTAACACCATGAACTTGAAACTTACTTCTGTCACTCCAGGCTCTGGAAATTCAGATGTAATGTTCCAATCAACAACATTCCCTGAAAATAAAGTAAAAATAAGTCAATAGTTTGCTTGACCATAGCAAGCACTGTTTTCTCCAAAATACTTCAGAAGGGCCTATATATCCCATGAAAATTTAATCAAGGAATTAGTTATTAATAAAAATATATGACTGTCTAAGCCTTCTTATCATCATTAAGACAGTTCTCATCAACTACCTTCAGCAGCAATGGGAATCCCAAGGACTCTCTGTGAGAGATTATTTAACTTTTCTATTGATCAATCAGACATATATGATACTTATGGAAAGTTTGCTGTTAACAGACTTTATTAAAGGTTGGCAGTACTTTCCTGTTACAGATCCACTGATTTGTCTTGCAGTCAAATAAAATAATTTCACTGTAGCTAACTGCACTGTGCTGCATCTGGGAAAAAATAATACAGGCTACATCGTCGTGTTAAAAAATGCCTTGGAAGTAATCACAGGAGAACGTACAGAAGACTGAATAGGAAACCTTGATAAAATGCTATGGCAAGAGGAATTAACATGACCTTTTGGGGGTCTGTAAGGGGAAGACAAACTAGAAGGGAGAAAGTTGTCTCATCTCTGTATATCTAATACTGTAACACTAAGATTTGCTTGCTAATTTTGTGTCTCTGCTTACATCATCAAAATACTTCAGTGTTCAAAGGTGTGTCACTGAAAGTGATCTAGATGCTGAAAAATAAGCATTGTGGTAGGTGTTTTAGGGGGGTTGGCATATCTAGTTTGCTGAAGAGAAATTTCACAGATGATGTGCATACTGGTACATGCAAATGGAAAAGATATCCAAGAATAGGTGCCAGTCAGTCTCTGTGAAAAGATGTAGTACAATCCAGTGACTGGAATGTTAATTTAGACAAATTTAAAAGACAAAAAAGTTGCAAAATAAGTCACACTGTTAGCTGATCTCATCACAAGTCATCAAATAATGTATAAGCTAAAGCCTTGAAATTCATGAACGTATCAGTTCCTTCATTCTTCTCTTTCCTTTGTGGGACATGGTAAGAATAGTTTCCTGGACTGCTCTCAATATACCCACTAAGAGATGCTGGAATGGTTCAGCCTCACGGAATTGTTGGGGTTTTACAAAGAAGTACCTGAGTATTGCCAACATGACAGGCAGGTCATAGTACGTGTTCTAGCCTTACACTTCACAAAAGCATGACCCCATATATAGAATTGAAAGAACAAAAAATTAAAAACTAAAATTAATTAGAGCCATCACTAAGTTACTGACTAATTTAATTAGGGAACTTAAGACAGGCTATGTTTTCTCTAACCTTATACAGCTGTGGCCACAGGCTCCCTTTTCCAGTCAACAAAGAGAATCGAGGGAGCAGTCCACCTGGGATACTTGACACCCACCTGAAGGTCTGAAGGTGAACCATAAACCAGAAGTGTTTACAATGTAGGTATTAGGGGAGATGAATCCCAGCCACACCCCCAACGTCTCCCATGATGAAAACAGGGAAGTATGAAAAGGCACTCTTCCAATATATTACTTTGGTATTAGGCAGGTAACAAATTTCTCCTAATGTGAGGGCTCTCCAGTTCAAGGCCTTTTGGAACAGAGAAGCCCTGGCATCAGACAGGCTCTGAGACTATGAGCCACTGTCAGCATTAACAAAAAGAACATATAAATTTCAAAACAAAAACCATGCATAAAATCTTACTATTCTTTTGGGATGTAACTGCAAGATGTTCTAATCCAAAAAGTCTTTATTTAGGCACAGGCAACACTAATTGACTCTAGAACAAAACTATCATCTTGGGAAGCACAGGACAGGCATAGAGAGCTCTGTGTTGTAGAAGGCAGATTTCATCAGCCCACATTTGGCAGTATCTGAGTGTTACTTGGCCATCCTTGAGTAGCAGGAGGGCTGGGGGCACTGAGAGCAGCCACTCTAGCCACGGATGTGCTCTGCAGTATGGAAAGGGGATTTACGGCAGTGGACAGCTTTTGGCAGTTTAACTTAAAAAACCAACCAACCAAAAAAACCAGAACCACCCCCCCCCAAAAAAAAAAGGGGGTTAATAAAGGTTAAATCTTCAGATTTTAAGACTATCACGTCTACAGTTATGCCAAAACTTAGCCTATAATATAGGATATATTGTTTAATATATAGTTTGGGTTGCTGGCAGACCACATACCACAGTGATGGGCACATCTTGGTCAAAAAAAAAAACAAAAAAAAAGGTGCTACCCACAGGAAGTGAACTGCCTGCCGTGACAGCCTAAGGAAAGCCCGTGGCTGATCACACGGTTTTGTTTTCCATGGAGGATGAGGTCAGGAATGCCGACGTATAGGGAGTGGACCAGGGATGAAGGCACCCGTGGGCCAGGAAAGATCAGCTTTGTCCGGATCTTTCCTCAGGAACCCCGACGAAAACTCCTGAAAAGCAACTTCTCCCTCGCCTCAAGCCCGACCCGGCGAACAACGACCAGGGCCCAGCCCCCGGGCGCGGCTCCCCGGCAGCCCCCACACAGCGGGGTCCGCCGCGGGGGCGGGGGCAGCGGGCAGGCGCCTCCCCGAGCGGCGCCCCCGGTCCTGACGGCGCTTCCGGGCGGGGGAGCCGGGATGTGCGTCCGGGTTGGGTCGGCCCCAGCGAGCGGTTTCCTCTCGCCTTCTCTCCGTCTCCTCTTCCCTGCGTCCCTCAGCCGCCGTGCCCTCGGAGGGAGCGCCGCCCGCCCGCTCCGTAAGGGGTTGGTGAGAGGGGCCGCGGGCGGGCCGGCGGGGAGCGCGGCCGGGGCGCCCCGGGCTGGCGGGAGCGGGACTGGGGCCGTGGGTGGGGCCGGGGCGGCCGAGCCTCCGCCCTCGGCGTGGCCCCTCGGGCAGGGCCGGGCGGTGTCGGCGGGATGGATCCCTGCGCGGAGACCCCGGGTGGCTGCCGCTGTTCTCGCCCAAAATGGCCATCCGGCTTCCCGGTGCTAAGGGGGCTTGCCGAACTCCGAGTAGCCGCGTGTAGGCTAATGGTTAATGCAGTCAAGAAACATCATCTATCCGGGCAAGCCGAACGACGGGAGGGGGTAGCCCCGCTCTGCCAGCACGGCTGTGAGCGTGGTGATGGGCACAGCCTTTAAAAGGGGAGTATTTTTCCGTCCTTCGAAAAGAGAGTGATCTGATTCTCGGGAGGAAATTTGCCGCTCTGCAGCTGCAGAATGTTACTGTGATGATATCCCGGCACAGCAAAACGTGGGGGAAACTTAGCTTTTATCAGGTGGGCAGGGATAAAGTTGCAGCAAGTCGGAGGGCAGTCAGGGGAGATTTCGGAGCCTTGGGACAACTGCTTAAGGAAGCAGGAACACAAGTAGTGTTCTCTTTTGGCCTTCCAATCACAGGGAATGAAATAGGAAGAAAGAGGAAGAGCCTGGTGTTACAGGTAGAATTTTGGTTTTTTGGTGGTGGGTTAGTCTACACAACAATCATGCCTGCTGGCAACAGATGGGGTACACCTGCTTTGAAGGGGGAAACTCCTTTTGCAAGAGTTAGCAGGAGTCACGGAAGGAGTTTTAGACTAGATGTGAAGGGGAAAAGGGATAAAACAGGCTCCCTAGAGAAAACTGGGGGAGGCACATGTTTGAGGGATGGAGGTCCAGAGAGTGGTGGTGAATAGATTTAAATCCATCTGGCAGCTGGTGGTGTTCACCAGGGCTTAGTGTTTGTGCCAGTCCTGTTTAATATCTTCACCAATGATCTCGACAAAGGGATTGAGTGCACCCTCGGTCAGTTTGCAGGTAACCCCAAGCTGGGTGGGGGCATTGGTCTGTTGAAGGGTAGAAAGGCTCTGCAGAGGCATCTAAACAGGTTGTATTGATGGTCCAAGGCCAATTTTGTGAGGTTCAACAAAGCCAAGTGCTGGCTCCTGCACTTGGGTCGCAACAACCCCATGCAGAGCTACAGTCTGGGGGCAGAGTCCCCAGCTAGAAAGCTGCCAGATGGGAAAGGACCTGGGGCTGCTGGTCAAGAGCAGCTGAACATGAGCCAGCAGGTAGCATGTGCCCAGGTGGCCAGGAAGCCCAATGGCATCCTGGCCTGTATCAGCAATAGTGTGGCCAGCAGGACCAGGGCAGTGATTGTCCCCCTGTACTCAGCACTGGTGAGGCCACACCTCAAATCCTGTGTCCAGTTCTGGGCCCCTCACTGCAAGAAAGGCACTGAGGGGCTGGAGTGTGTCCACAGAAGGACAGTGAAGGGCAATGAGGTGAAGGATCTAGAACACAAGTCCTATGAGAAATGGCTGAGGGAGGCTGGGGTCATTTAGCCTGGAGAAAAGGAGGCTCAGGAGAAACCTTACTGCTCTCTACAACTGCCTGAAAGAAGGTTGTAGCAAGGTGGGGGTTGGTCTCATCTCCCAAATAACAAGTGATAGAACAAGAGGAAATGGCCTCAAGTTATGCCAGGGGAGTTTTAGGTTGGATATTGAAAAAAATTCTTCATTGAAAGGATTATCAAGCATTGGAACAGGCTGCCCAGGGCAGTGGTCGTATCACCATCCCTGGAGGTATTTAAAACATGTGTATGTGTGGCACGCAGGGACATGGTTTAGCACTTGGCAGTGTTGAGTTAATGATTTGACTTGCTGATCTTTGAGGCCTTTTCCAACATAATGATTCTGTGATTTTGTAGTTCGGTGCCTCCATTTCTTCCACATTAAAAAAAAAAAACCAAAAATCCCCCACCAAAACATCAGTGAAATATCTTTGCAATAAGCCAAATAAATTATTCTCTAGTTCCAATTTTTATTACTTTTCAATTAATAAGTGTCAAGCCAAAGCTAGTTAAATAACTTGCCTGAGGTCACTTTAAGCAACCTGTGACAGAAACAGAAATAATTTGTACTATCTATATGCACCCTAATCTGTGTNAATTAATAAGTGTCAAGCCAAAGCTAGTTAAATAACTTGCCTGAGGTCACTTTAAGCAACCTGTGACAGAAACAGAAATAATTTGTACTATCTATATTCTATTCACAGCATTTTTATGAACATAATAGCTATTTACTTTGTTGACAGAATCAGTAGTTTCCTGAATAAACCAGAGAGTCACCTGAGACGCAAAGATGTTGGAAGAAGATATGGAGGTGGCCATCAAGGTGGTAGTAGTAGGAAATGGAGCTGTTGGGAAGTCCAGTATGATTCAGCGATATTGCAAGGGGATTTTTACAAAAGACTACAAGAAAACTATTGGTGTAGATTTCCTGGAAAGACAGATCCAGTATGTATTAAACAGATGACATACTATTGATTTTTACCTCTCTCTCTCTGTTTCTTTTTTCTGCTGTAATCCTGATATTTATGGAGGCTTGGAAAACAAGGCTTGCTGTTTCCGAAGCACACCAAAGGGAGTTGTTTTCTCTTTTGCACTGTGGGCTGAAATTATATCCTTTCTTCTCCATCCAAAATTTAAAATGATAAATAAAATCTGGAATCTCTGCCATATCAAGCTCTTTGACAAGTTTGCTTTGTATTCTGCGACCTGCTGATTATTTTTAAGGTTTTTTTTGTGATTTCTTGTGAAGAAATGAAACTGCTTATGATAAAACAATTACACAAATTTATTAGCCAATAGAGAAAAAAATTACTGTGAAAAAATAGTTAGAGTCTTTATGCAGTATAAGCTGGTAATACCCAATTATGTTTGATAAAGTGGAAAATCTTATGGTAATGAGAAGTAAGAAAATTCTGTAAATTCTGCAAGCTGATTTAAAATACAAAAGCACCATTCTTCAGGCACCTAAGTTTTGTTTTGATGTCCATGCTATTTTTCATTGTAGAGGGAAATGTAGAGGAAGAAGAGGAAAGGAAGAGGAAAATGTAATTGTCAGTAAAGAGCATATAATGTAGTTGAGGGACTATTGCCCTAGTATGTTATGAAGGTGAATGATTATTAATAGTAAGCTACATTATGTTTAAATCCAGTTAAATTTGATTTGGATTACTCATCTAGTGTAGAAACAGAAGTATTTCCATGTCAATTGTTTTGATTTGTTCCTGTTACTGTATTGATCACAAAACTGTCTTGTTTATTTCAGAGTTAATGGTGAAGATGTCAGGCTCATGTTATGGGACACTGCAGGTCAAGAGGAATTTGATGCAATAACTAAGGCCTACTACAGAGGTGAAAATACCATGTTTGTAGTTTGGTAGTTGTTGGGATTTTTGGTCTGCACATCTCTAAAATATTTTCCTATCTTTGTATTAAGAATTTTAGTTATTTTATGTGTGTGAGAAGCATGTTTAGTTCAGCTTTTTCAATTCTTATATATTTTTTCTCGTTGTGCAAGTTCCTCATCTTAATTATGTCTGCTTTATGCAGTAGTGCCCTTTAGAAAACATTGAATGAAATGAGACAAATATCTGCACAGAAACTGGACAGAATGTAGACATTCAAACAATCAGATGCAAATATATATTTTCCCTCTAAAAGTGTTTCATTACTTCTGTGAGACACATATTTTTAAATATTCCAAAAACTGTGGATGAGGCACATAGTAATTAATCCAAGGGGGAAAAATCCACCAGTCATCCTAGAAAGACAGTTTACAGGGCACAGCAGTTCTTTTGCTAGTATAATCTGCCTTGAATATGTTAAAACAAGAGCATTAAGAAAAGTATATTTACTTCATAAAATAAACTGTATTATTTGTGTAAAGGCAACTTATCTATTTAAGTTACAAATTGCATACTTACACTTTCTTTGCTTGTAATTTAACAATAGTTCTGAAAATATTTCTTTTTGGTTTTTTTAATGGGAGAGATGTAAATTACTTGGCAAAGATTATACTGTTCAGTTCTTGCAAACTAGTTACCTGATGGTGAGGGAAAAATATACTGCTATGGTATAAAATTACTTCATTTAGAGATAAAATAATAATTATGCCAAGCTGTGTCAGGGTGTTATAATCTTGCAATCTTTTTTATGTTTCATGGTCAATTTGTCAGCTAATAGGTGGGTTTTTTGGTAATATTTCTTGTTGTTGCCTGTAACTGATGATTGCTGTTTCCTCAGAAAAAGATCTTTCTTCTTTTGCCATGTGGATATAGATAATTCTTTTATTTTACAGCTGACAAGTTGAGCGTATGGATTTTAGATGGTAGTACTTGATTCTCTTGGAGCTTCCTTTTTACTGTCCTGGCCTTTGGTCCTCTTATGTGCTTTGCTCTCCCCAGTTGATTCAAGCCAAAGACTTCTCCTAATTACTGGGACTGAGATGCTAGAATATGGAGTGTTGAGAAGAACTCAAGAGTACACCTACTGGCCTCACTTACCACAAGCAACCTGGTGGTTTAAAAACAAAATTAAATTTGCATGAGTATCGTGAAATCTTGGTCATGACTGGTGCCCAGCATAGTGCTGTTAGATCTCTGCCTTGGAGTTCTTTGTACAGAAGTTCTTTGCTGTGAAGTCAAGCACAGTCAGCCTGTACATATTGTAGCATGATAGATATATAATAAATAGTTCAAGGTGTCGGGTGCAGTGGCTGCTCTACACTAGAATTCGACTCATGAAGGACAAGGGAAATTAGAAGAGCCTGGAATGCAATTTTGGTCTAGCTTCAGCAATCACAGTATTACAGAAGCAAAAAGTCTAGCTTACTTTGGAAATGCAAGGATTTTATTGCTAATTATTGCTTAGAAGGGGAGGACACCTGTAAGATAGGTAAGATAGATGCTGGCTGTTAATTTAAGGTTTGCTTCTCCCACAGGTCACTGTCCCATTCTCATTGCACCAGGGCTTATGTACTCCCCTGGGACATTGTGTATTGTCAGTGCTTCAGTGATTGGCTGCTCATCCATGCTCAGACATGAATGCTTCAGAGCCTGTCTCTGAGTGTTTCTTGTCCAGGGACCAAATTCATTCAGCCTTGCAGAGAAACAGAATTGGAGCTGACAGTGGGTTTGTCGCGTGGTTTTCTATGTGCAGGCAGATGTGTGCAGCCAGTGTAGTTGCATGCCCATGATCACACAGTGCAAGGAGTCCAGCAGCCTGAATTCAAGAGTTGAAGGAAGCACTGTTTGTACTTAATAATGTCTTTTTTGTATTGTACCATGCATCTTCTCACCTATTTCTGTGTGATTGAAGTCAAATGTTTCTCAAGGCAGTATTTGATCACTTGTTCATGCGTGTATCCTCTTCCTTCTGCTACCACTAGTATCTTGAAGATCCTTTTTAGGTTTCTGATGGAAAACAGGCCTCTTGCTCATTAGTGTGGTACTCAGTTGCTGTTTAGTCAGATCCTCAGGATCCTCATTTTGTTGCACAATAGTTCGTTCTTCATAATCAAGCCTTCATAGCATTGCTTTAGTTTGCATTTATTAATCCCTTTTGTCTGTAGCAACTATGTTCATGGAAGGCCTGCAATACTGTCCTGGTCCAGTTCTTTTAGATACTGTTAAGGAGGCATTAAATCCTGCTGAGCCTGTTAAAGACAGCCAGGATCCACAGAAGCTAGAACATCAGCAGTAAACAAGAATTTCTGGATGAGGATACTGGATTTTGATCTCAGGGTGAGATTGAACAAGTCATCATCAGTTTTATAGGGAATATGTGTTTTCTGTTGTAGCCTGGAAAAGCTGAGGCAAAGAACTGAGTGAAATGAGTAGGGTCATAAAGGTATAAAGCCCTGTGAGAGTCCCCTCATGGCAAGGAATTTCCTTACATTTTTTCTATTACAGAGGCTCTGTACCATTATTAAAGGAAAAAAATGGGATTATGGAGTCTATGGGGATAGGATAGTCTGCTGAGGATCTTTGAGACCAGTTCAGCTGACAAGCTCATGCTTTACTTGAATTAAGTAGCACTAGTCTCTAATTTTTTTTCTGAATTGCTCTAGGTATAAATATTATGTCAGTGATTCTGCAGGCAGTTGGAACATTTTAAAATATAGAGAGATTTTCAACGCAGTAATTGCACACAATGTCATTTTCTTCAGTACTTTAAAGTAACTTTATGGAACAGCTTCTTAGAAAAGAACTTTAAAATATTCATTGAGAACATCCTGAGCTGTTATGCTCCTGTTTGACACTATCCTGAGCCTTTGCTGCTGGTGCCTGTTGTTGTACATAATCTGTTGTATGAGAGAAGTGGTGTATGACTCCATTAGCAGTGGATGACTCAGATAGTAATGTTCCTGACTCTTGAATACTGTCAGTGCCTGCATAAAAATTGGTGTTTACATGGCTAAATTCTAGGGTTTGTCTTTTTTCTTCCTCCTTAGAGCTCTTATATGGACATTATAATTTCTTAAATTGTTTACGTTTTCAATAAAAATACTGAGTATTTAGCAGATTTCTTGAAGGTGAAAAGAATTTGCCTATTGAAATCTCTGCCCTGCAGTATCTTCTGTTGAACTCTGTTGCCATACTAACTTCTGCACCATACTGAAGCATACTCCAGAAAGATCACATTTGATACTGTTTTGCATTGAACGTGAGAAGACAACTACTTTTGTTCTTCTCTTCTTAAAAAAGCATCTTCCAGAGTTACTGGCTTAGTTAGGTCTGATACTTATAATCCAGTGATCAAAAACTTTGGCAGATGTTTGGAAATACACAATGACATAAGTGTATAGAATTTGTCATTGATGATGACACTTTGTTTTACTGTTGTTTGTTGTAAGAATCTTGAAGGTGTTCAAAAATGTTTCAGTTTGATTCTTTATTAAAGCCTGTCACATATTTCCCTTTCAAAACAAACATGGTCAAGCTGAGGTATTTTTACTATCCTTGGCCACTGCATTCTACCTGTACTATATGCAAATTGAATAAGGTCCCATGTAGTATGCTACCTTCTCTTTACCTACCACATGCTAGGGCTTTTCCCTCTAAACTTACTATTACCTGTGGTAGCATTTAGAAGGAATGGGTGGAAGGAGGAAGATGAAGTGAAAGCATCTTTGTTTGGAAACTTCACAAAGGGTTTCTTCATTTTAAACCTGAACAAAGTGATGTTTACAGATGGTGGGAATATCTTAATAAATGCTCTCATCTCCATTAAGCTACTTTGTGAGACAATAGGCACATGCAAACTAACCTGTTTTGGAAAGAATAATGAATTTTACACCTATTGCATACTTCAGAGTATGGTGTGGACTGTACGGAAAACAGACAGAGTTTTACAACACAAATAATAGGGAAAATGACAGAAGGCTGCATTGCTACTTTTTTACTGGTAGGGTTGAAGTTCTTAGGGCAGTTCTTACTGTTCTGTATAAAACCATAGTAGAAGAGTCTTAATATGCATGTGGAAGTATGTTAAAGAGCATAGGAAATCTTTCTCAAGATAGACTGTGAACTTGGCTTTTAAAAAGCTAAATAAGAGCAAACCTAGTAAGAGAACTTGTGTGCTTTGTGTCAAAGAAATACAAAGATAAACAGAATACAGGGATCAGGGATACTTGGTGAAACTCAGAGATAAAATTCATACTGATCAAAAATTTTTCATGCTGTATGATAATTTGACATGTTCACCACAAGATTATACTGGAGTCTCAAAAACACTAGAAATCTGCTTGTTTTACACTCTGTTACTAAATAACAAGTATGTTGAAGACCTATAAATAATGACGCATTTCTGCATGTGTTTGTGTGCAAAGAAAAGTAGTTTCTGGAGAATAACAAAAGACCACACATTAATATTTCAGCTGTGGAAGTACCTTCTCAGTATCCATGGAGTTTAATTATTGTTTATTTAGCAAACCATAACAAAAGGTTTTGTATGATTTGTCATAGTGCTCTGATAGAATGAGAATTAATTAGAAATACACTTATTTTCCCCAAAAAGCTACTAACAATTTACTCAAAATAATCACGATTTCATCTGAAAACTTCTTGAAGTTTTCTGGTTTTCAAAATCCTGATTACTGTACCACAAAGAATAATGTGAAATGTGCCTTACAGATGCTGCATACAGGAAAAAATTTGCCTTCTGGCCTCCATTAGTCTGTCTGGAAAACAGCAATAAATGAACCTCCCCTTCCCTTCTTCCAGCCTTTCCAGATCTCCTCCTGTTCCTTTCCTCTGCATACACTCAATATGCTGGAATTAGGTTTAAAGGTAACAGACCTATAGTCATCATGAAGATGGCTGTAATGATCAAAATAATATGGCAATGTATTTTCATTTGGGGAATCTATGACCAGTGGTTTGACACAAGCTGGTGGTAAAAGTACATGCTTATAGGAAAAACTTGAAAAATCCCTCATATTTTAAATACATTACAATTTATTTTTTCTATTGTTTATTAGCTAATTTGCAGGTATTTGTAATTTATTTGTATATTTCCAGGAGCCCAGGCTTGTGTTCTTGTGTTTTCTACAACTGACAGAGAGTCCTTCAAAGCAATCCCTACGTGGAAGGAAAAAGTTGTGACCGAAGTTGGAGACATTCCCACAGTTCTTGTGCAGAATAAGATTGATCTTCTTGATGACTCTTGCATAAAGAAGTAGGAGTTTTATTGTACTATTTTTAAAAGATCAATACCTGCCCCCTGTATACACAAGCTTTTAAAAAAGAAGCCTGTGGGAGTTTCTGGTGAAGACTTAAGAGTATCTGGGTTGTCCCACCTGTGCCCTGCATCCAAACGTGCCTAGAAGCACACAGGGTGGATGTTGCTGCATGAGTGTAGATACTTGGGCAGAGGTGCTTGCAAAGCTAGGAGCTTTCTGTTAGTTTCAGGCCGCATCCTGAAGCCAAAAGTAATAGAGGAATGACATGAAAAGTTTGGTTCTGGCATAATATTGATGCCGTGATGATTTTTTGCTTTTTTATATACCCCTCTCATATACCCTTTCATATACCCTTTTATACAGCTTTTATGTATCCTTAGTGCTTTTAGCCCACACACTTGTAATTCCCCAAGTCTGATAACCAGCTTAGACCCAAAGTTCTGTTAAGCCAAGAGACCAAACATCTTGGAAGCCTCGCAGTTGGGTCAGAAAGCCCCAGACACCAAGGTCCTCTCCAGAACACCTTCTGCAAACTAAGATAGGCCCCTCCAGGGGGAAGGTTCTTCAGGACAGGGGCTTCTCTTGAGCCTCTCATTGGGGAATCTTTGATAGATATGCTAATTTGCAAGGTCTGTAATTGTATACAAGAATCATCGTGTGGGTGCATTTTCGATGTGCATTCTGGGGGTGCATTTTGGTGCATTCTACCTGGACATGGTGCACTTGAGAATCCTTAAATAAATACCAAGGTAAAACCCTTTTTTCCCCCTCTAACCGTGTTTGGCTTTTAATTCTAAGTCCAGGGAAAGGCAATGATATGATTCATGCCCTCTTTTTTTGTTTTTTTCAATCAGGAAACCTAAAACTATAAATTTTCTCTCCTGTTAAAATTCAGTTACATTTAAACTGTGCTGTGCACCACTGGAGGCACATTGTCTGGTTGGCTAGTGAATGCTTGCTAATATTCTTGGCTTTCTTTGTTTTTTTATTATTCATTTTTATCAAAACATTATAACTCTACAGAAACATGTATGTGGTAATATTCTCAAACTGCATGATGCTGAATCTTCCTTGCTGTATTTTTCTTTACAGATTTTATTGTCAGTTCACTCTGCCCTTGTGTATGTGACCAATTTCATTCTTGTCATAAAATCAGCTTACCAAATGCTAACTTTTATTTACCACAGCATATCATGTAGAAAATAGTGCATGATCAATTGATCATTCTCCACTTCTTTAATTTCTATCATCTTCCTGAGAGATTTAAATTATTTCTTCTTTTTTGTTGTTTCCTGCACTGGCTTTCTTTGTTGTCTGTTTGCTATCATTGATGGCATAAATCAGCTTCTACTTCTTCTGCAAAGAATTCTGAGGATTTTGCAAAGGAAAAGCAAAATTGCATTTGAACTCCTCCTTTTTTCATGGTATGTCACTTAGGTTTGGTTCTCAGAATACCGTGTCTGCCGCAGTAATGTAATCTTTCTGATGATGTGATTTTCCTTAGGGAAGTATTCATAAGTTTCTTAAACTTTTAACATAAGTTCTTTTTCACTTCACAGAAAAAAAGTAATTCTTAATTTCATCTGTGCACTCATCTGATTGCATAGCATTCTGCTTCATTAAGATACACTTAAGGATTACTTTTTTGTTGTTGCTTAGATTTTGCAGTGATAGTGCTGTTGATTACAGCCTCCTTCCTTTTGGTTTCACCAACACCCTTCTTCAAACCCTTGGGAAGTTTTATTTAATGAAGTCAGTAAATACTGAAATGAATTCCTTTGAGTCATAAAGAAACTGCATATAAAATACCTTCTTTTTTTTAGTGGAGATAATGTAAAGAAATTAAGGATTAGGTATTTTTTGACTGTCTTGAATTTCTCAACTCACTTTGCCATGTTTAACTTACCACGAAGCGTTTTGTTTATAAGAATAAATGCTGACAAACGAACCAAATAAGGACTTACAATGTCGTCGTGTGTTGTGCAGTGAGGAGGCGGAAGCACTGGCCAAAAAGCTGAAAGTGAGGTTCTACCGAGCGTCTGTGAAGGAAGACCTGAACGTGAGCGAAGGTAGGAGGTGCCGCGGGGGGGGCGTGTCCTGCCGCTGCTCCGTAGCACCGAGCAACCCCCCGGGCTGGAGCCGGCTGGTACTTACACATTGTCGCACGCTGCTGGCGGTCCCTTTTATGTTCCTTAGCCTTAAACATACCTAAAATTACTTGGTATCAGTGGGTTAGGCCCATTTCTTTGTGCACATCTTTTCCTTCCACTAACGCACACAGCTGCAGTGTTTACAAGCGCCAATGTGTTAAGGCTCTACTCTAATGACTGTCAGTAAGCATGAGCTTTTAAAAAAATGTATATAGAGGTTCAATTATTGCAACATACCAGTTTTTGAACAGATTATTTTGTAATTGTTAATAGTTAATAAATAATTGATAGACACAATTATTTAATATTTTAGTCATATTTAAATAAAGTACATTAAAAGATTGCATTTCTTGCAGCGTTTTGTCTACTGGTCATATTTGATTAGTTCCTAAGTACCACGTTTTAATGTACATACTTAATTTCATAAGAGTAATGTTAAAATTTTGAGTCTTTGTCTTTTGTGGGCTGGGTTTGAATAATATGTAGTCCTTAATTATATACTCTTGTTTAATTAGCCAAGATTAATAGTGAACTCACTGTTTCTTCTCTATTAACATCCTTCACCATGGGAAAAATCTGCAAGAGAAAATGTAAAACTCTTCTGTATCATCTTTAAATGACTTGAATTACAGATGTAAATAATCATAACACATCTAGGTTCTGAAAGTTCTGTTTTAGTTGTATATTTTTTTCAGATTCCTAGGTTGACTTTTTATAGGCCAACAGAAATGAGGGTAGCATTAGTTAATTAGAAAAAAGTTGTTGCCAAGTTTTATTAATAGACTTACTTTACATGACTACTATTATTCTAAGGCTTCTTGTAAAAAATATATATATTAAATTCCTACATAGCTGTAGGAATTGAAACATTTGATAATATACGTGTGCCAGTTTTTGTATAAGAACAGTGAGATGTTTCTGTGCAAGACTTCAGTACTGCAAACTGTAAGAGCTGGGCAGATACTGGAGTGACCTGGAATCTGCCCAGGCACACACACCTGCCCAGAATCACTCACCAGATCATGCTAAACCTGGGGTATGAAATGCACTTTTGTCACCATGCAGAGTTTTGATACAATGGCATGATGATGATGATGATTTTTAAGCATTCTGTGATGTACCTTTTTTCTTTTTAACTCTCCAGTTTTTAAGTATTTGGCTGATAAATATCTTCAAAAGCTCAAGCAACAAACAGCTGAAGACTCAGAACTAGTACATACAAGCAGTAACAAGATTGGTATGTATACTATAACAAAAAAAACCCCAGAAACAGTATTTTGTGCCATCAAAGCTTGTGGTCTGATCTGTTTTGTTACAGAGTTAATACAAGGTGATTCAGGGTCTAATTATTACCTTCCTATCTTAGGATATCATCTCCCTCTGTAAAATAACTTTGTGACTCTTTAAAGTTACAAGATGGTCAAAGTGATGTACAAAAGTTTCTAGCTAATGTTTGGCAAGTGGCCTTTTACTAAATTAATTTAAACAAGATCGTGCAAGGATTTGAGAAGGTTGCTTGTTGGGTTTTTTTAATGTAATCTGCATTAGCATTGCTCATCTTGGTGTGGACTTAAAAGACTCATGGGGAAAGAATCTGGTGTGTAATCAGAAGGTGTTTGTAAGTTGCCTTCTGTAAGAAAACAGTGAACTTCTGTAGTCCTTCTTTAAAGCATTTCTGAGTCAGTTAATTTATTTTCCTTAAAGCACTCCCTTTTTACTCAGGCCTTTTACTTACTTTTATATCAGCAAAGTTTCTGAATTTAAAATCATCCTGTTTTTCTTCTGTTACTCAACTAACCACAACTTTGTGCAGTTAGTAACATACACATACACGGATGAGTGCATATGCTGCCCTTCAATTACACAGATGCATAGCAGCTTTAAATACTGCCTGGCTAGTAATTGCAACTGCCTCTGCTTCCAATTTTGCTGCAAAATTGACCCAAAAATAGATAAAGCTTTTAAAAACTAGTGTATGCATTTGAAGTGCTCTACTATGCCTTAGCAAGTGTTGTGTCTAAAGTATTAATGTATTATGCTGCAAGCAGTAAACAAATACTTCTCTTGTCTAAATTCTGTAGGTGTTTTTAATACAGCTGGTGGAAGTCACTCCAACCAAAATTCTAGCACTCTTAATGGTGGAGATGTCATCAACCTTAAACCCAACAAACAGAGGACCAAGAAAAACAGAAGTCCTTTTAGCAACTGCAGTATACCTTAGACCACTTTTGGAGGAAATTAAGCAACTCAGAGAATTGGATGAAGTTGTGCAGTTGAATACAGAATAAAGCCAGCTGTAGAGGTATTTTTACCGGTGCTTTAGCAAATCTTGTGCCTCCTTGACAGAGGGTGGATTTACATGAACTTGCTGATGCCGTGGGTTTGTTGTGTGGCGTGAGACACCTGGTGGCGACACACAGAACCGTGGCTGCCTCGTGCACTTTGTACAAATTGGGCGAGCTTTTCCTTTTTCAAGGAATTACAGAGCTATGAACTAGGTATTGCTGAATTGCAAAGCACATTTAATGTAAGGATAATACTTACACATATAGGTACGGACTTAACTCTATGGCCCAAGGTAATGTAGCAACCTTGCAACTAAATTTCAAAGAAAATAATAGAATTGGTTAGTCAGGACACTACCAAGATAAATGAAGAGCAAAAAGACACTACTTCATTTTATGCCTGACCATATTAATATGGATTCTGGCAGTCCTGTGGGTGCAAGATCCTTGCATTATATATATATGTGTGCTAAGGTATATATGTAAACATTTGGGATGAATATCTAGACTTGGTTCCCGTGTGTATGTTACTTGGAGATCAGCTGATGATCATCAAATAGCATCTTCCAGTTGTCCTTTAAAAATGTTGCATTTCAGATGAGGCTTTCTAAGCTGCCACTGTGTATGTTTAACTTGCTATACTTTGGGCCTAAAAGCTTAGATTTAAAAATGTATGGTGCCAAAAATGCTCCTTTTTACATAATGCTATGCTACAGATGTTTTGTTAGTTTGTTTTTCTCAGTCTTAACAGGTTGAACAAATAACACTAATAGCTATTCAGAAGGAACTATAATCATATTCCTGTTCAGATTTGATTGTTGTATCCTGTGTTGTCTATGAAAAAGGAACTTTCAAAGTGGTGTTACAAAGTATTTATCTTATTTGAAAATTTTCATAGATACTATAAACTAAATTACGGGGGTCCAAAAAATTGCAGCTGATTATATTAGGGAGACATTCTTGAATGTTATCTCAGATTCAAAGTTAGCTGCTGGTTAAGGAAATTAATTCTGCAAGATCAGAGACATGGCAAAAAATTTTCAAAGTACTTCAGTAATTTTACAGAATTGATTTAGATATTTAGGAGCCCAAATCTAACTTCAGAGTTATTTGGGCTAAGGCTCCTAAATCACTAAGGTGCTTTTAAAAATGCTAAGCAAGATACCTTCTATTTAGCAAAAATAAACACTTTCTAATCCTCTTCAAGAGCATGCATGCCTTTTAAAAACTATCCATTTTGTTTACATGTTTTTGTATGGTATGATATAATTTTAACTTTCTAAGATTTCTACAAGTCTGCCAGTGACAAATGCAAAATATGCTGCTTAAAAAAATATTCAGAGTTTTAATAGTTTTTTAAATGGTGTATGAGAGTGAAAATTGGTTGAGTGATCCTGTATATTTTTGAAGGAAAGACTTTTCACTATGTGAATTCATGTAGGAAGCTTGACTGACTTTGTTTCTAAGTCAATGAGTATGAAAAGTGAAATGTATTCTTATTCCCACTGTCTGCAGGGAGAGAAGTGGGTGGCAAGTTATGCTCAAACACTAAAGATCTCTGAACTCTGTATTTTATGTTTACTGTATTAGACTTTCTACCCAGTACCGTTGTTTCTTTGACGAGCTGTTAAGAGATCTCCTGTTGCTGGCAAGAAGGTGGCCTTCAGGGCACTCCATCCCTTTTGCTATTGCAGCAAAACCGTGTTCTTCACCATAATGTTACCTGTATTTTCTCTTGGGTAAAGGCCTCTATTTTTAACAAGTGCATTTAATCACTGTATGTATAAATGGAGTCACGTCCTATCTGTCTTAGCAGTTTAAGAAGTAAGGTACTTGGGATAAGATGATTGAACATCATGGGGCCACCTCACAGCTTAGGGTAGAGTGTATGTGTGACGAACTCTGACAACTGTTTTAAATATGGAAACTTTACATTTCATTGTCTGTCTGCAAGTTTCATAGGTTTTTATTAATTTTTCTTGAAAAAGAAACAAAATCACAAAATGTCTGAAACATCTTTTTTTGCCTTGTTTGACTCTGTACAGCATACTGAAAAGTAAGTCTTTATTACGTGTAATGACACTTTGTACTATTACGTGTTATACTGTAACACACAGTACAATTAACATAGGTCGTTTGTATTTAAGGTATGTCACTATAAACCACTGTTTTTAGGGACTCAGCAGAAATTTTCATAGGTGGAGACTTGACAGACTTGATAAATTTAAGATTTGTTGAAATGTAGTACATATACTTTAATGTAGGAATAGTTATTTGCAGCATTGGATAACAGTGAGTTTTCATTTTACTCCCATCCTAAATCTAAAGTGGCTCTCTCTTTGCTGTGACCTTGCAGTGCTTGTTCTCCAGTATGACTGAGATGGAAACTGCCCAAATTGGCATTTTTCTGGGAAGTGCCCTGCATGTACACTGCTTGAAAATTTTGATTCTTTATTCTACTGGGGTTAGTGTGGATGTAAACCAGATGACTTGCATATTGCAGGAACCCTTAGGTATTCACATCACTCTTCAGTGGCACTAACTTTTGCCTTTTGGAAGAAAAGACATGCCTAAATGTTTTAGCACTTGTGTTGTCCCTCAGGAATAATTTTATTACAAACATTACTTCATTCTCCACTCAAAGTGTTCTCATTAAAACATCATCTGTTTTAGTTAGCAAAACCTACAGGTGCAGAGCTGGTAATAAAAATGCTCTTCTCTTTGCATCCCTGTGACTGCATGGTGGGTGAGGATGTAGCTCTGTTATGCCCGTGGTACCCTGGATTAAGAGCAAGAGATGCTTATGCCACAAGACACAAAATTCATTGCCCTCCTGTGTATTCTTTTTATAGCTCTTGAATAGCTCATTGGCTGTATTATCTGAACCTTGTCACAATTCTTTGCCCTTGGCTGATAAAGCTACCACTAGCAGGAAACTTCAGTAATTGTTAATGCCTTAGTGAAATAGGGATTCACTAAAGAATATGACACTACAGCTTTGTCACTTCTGTGTTGTATCCATTCAGTGAATGGGTATTCTCCCAGTAGGTGGGGCATCGTTAGATGCAAAGCAGTAATGCTAGGGATGTATTTCCAACTGGAAATAGCAAATCTCAAAGTTGTATGACTGATCACACTAATTTTTGTGCTTGTGTGTGTGTGGTTAATTTAAAAAAAATATTCCACTTAAGACAATTTTTAAGCTTTCTTATTTTCAGTGTTTCTTAAGGCAACACTTTTGTAGTCAAAATGCCTGAATGACCACACTGTCAGTCTGATTTCCTGTTTAATTTTTTTATGCTTCAGTAAATTTTTTTTTCCCATTAGTGGGCTGCAGCACATCTGACAGGAAGTTTTCCTTCCCATCACTTCTGTAGAGGTGGGTTAATCTAAAGAGCATTGGGCAGCTGAACACGCAGCACTCTGGGGGGGGGTATGCAGGGTACATGCACAAGACTCAGCAAGCCTGCCCTTGAACCTGTTCATGCACCCTTCAGGCTGAGAGCTACCAGGTGTTAACGGGGTGAATGATCTGCCCTTCTCCTGTGTGGGAGTCCATCATGCAGCAAGACAAGGCACATGCTGCTCTCATTCCAGTGACAGTACCTGAGTGAGCCCCTGCTGCTTTTCTAAGTGTAGTCATAGACCTTTGGTTGATGTTGCAGTACCTGAACACTAATTGTACCAAAATTAGAGAGCAAGGCTAGTCCACCTGGCTTGAATTCATCAAAATGACCTTGCCATCTTTTTGTAGGAAGCAAAAGTTGTGCAGATCTTTCTAATGCACAAATAGTTTTGAGAGAAGAAAATCTCCGTTAAATATGGCATCCAAGCAGGTAATCAGAATTATAGAATGAAAAACACAGCGATGCTTAGATTTAAGATGAAAGGTGCTATAATGGAATAAGAGAAACTTGCTAATGTTCCATGTCAAAGTGTTCTATAAGAGTCATCTCAAAGCCAGATGAGTCCTAGTACTGAACTAGGCTCATTCTCAGGTTTCTAGTAGGAGGGTAATACTGATAGTTTGTCAGTTCTGCCAGGCCCACTAAAGTTGATTAAAAAAATTAACAATTACTCCGGACCAGGAGAACACTACTCTCATTGTGAGGACTAAGATGCTTTGTTACTAATGGCTTAAATGTAACCAGGTAAAAGAGGAAATGTACATAACTGGTTTTATCACCATCATGATCTCCAGTAAATGTAACAGGTTTTTAGAAAAAAAGCCACCATACCATAGATCCTCAAGCAGAAGAATTAGTGTTTAAAACTATCTTGTGTATGCTGTTCTGTAAAATCCCTACAAGTTAATTCTGTTTTCTTGTGACTCTAGTTGCATCATGCAACTTAAAACGTTTGTTTGCTTACTGTTGGGTCTGATATAAGTCACTACTTTTGTGGTTATATTAAATTGTCAGTATATTAAATTTCAAAAATTGCTATAACTACAAGCTGTGCAACCTCAGTCTGATTGAGAAACGTGTGCTTGATTCTTGTGTGTGTGTTGCCAACAGCTGGGATCCAAGGCAGCACATGCGAAATCCTCAAAGGAACAAGTGTGGGCACCCCAGTCTACGAGAAATGGTGTTTCTGAGCTCTTGCCTCTGATTTCTTTACCATGTGGTTGAAATACAAAATAGGGATTCTTTTCTGCTCTTTCTGGTAATTTTGCTTTTCATGATTGGTCTGGCCAATACAGTGACAAGGTTTAAGTCAAAGGTTGTAGACACTGGAAGTGGCATTAAAGTGTTATTAATGTATCAAAGATGCCTGGTGCATTTTCTGAAAAGAAACAGGTAAATAGTCACTGGTGATTGTTGGTTGGGGGGTTTGCATTGTTTTGGTATTTTTTCTTTTTTTAGTAAAACACAAGTCAGCATCTGTGTCTGCCTCTTTACCCGGGTAACTGAAGAATATTGGAAGTAACATACTCCTGCTTCCTCCTGCATGCAGTTTTGAACGCAGATAATCAATGTGCTTGCTTAACACCTTGATAAGGATTAATTTGCAAGGATTAATTGGCAATGGTTTAGGCTCATAACAGAGGCATTTGACTAGATGACCTTCACAGGTCCCTTCTAACCCACCTATTCTGCAATTCTGTGATACTACAGGTGCTATAAAAAATGAAATTTCCTTTAGGTATCAGTACAATGAAAAGGATTTAAGAAAGAAAACAAAAAAAACCTTAAACTTTTTGCCTGAATAACCTTATAATGGCCTTAAAAACCCAAATACTGAAGGAATATTCTAAGCAACAAGAAGCTGTTGTTCAACTTAAGTGTTGCACAGCATGAGTTCTGAAAACAACCCAGGCCCTGTATTACTTGTAAAGGGTTTTAATACTGTTGAATAGCTGAAAGATTTTTTAAAGTGGAGTTACAGAATTAATGACACCAACTCTTAGAAACTTTTCACAATCTCAAAGCTGAACCTTGGGCTGCTTTCAAAGCACCCACCTTAAGTGCCATTTCTGCAAATTAAATGCAGTGACAGTGACCTCATAGCAGCTGAGGTTTCCAAGAAGTGCAGCTCTTGAGTTTCCCTGTGGAGCACCTGAGCCCATCCAGGGCGTTTAAAACCACGGGGCTCCCGAGTACTGGTTGTGCAGGAGCCTGATGTGCAGCGCTCTCACTGTGGGCTGGTGCCCTCAGAGCATCTGCGTGTGACATACCAGCTGTAACATCCCATGCACTGCCTCCAAGGCAGCTGTGGTTGGTGGCATCACTCAGACCCTTCTGACTCCCTTCAGCTGAGCTTTAACCTGAGCCAAATTCAGCAGCCTGAGGGCTGAGCCACAGAGCCCCCTGCTCCCCTCAGGGCACCGCCACCCTTGGGTGAAGTACTGCAAGACTGGCTGCAGGGGGTTACAAAATTCCAGGCACACCCTAAAATCTACAACTTTTGACCCACAGAGCTCGGTGATGATGAGCAGCAGTTACTGTGAGTGAGAGGGTGGAAGATTAAAAACAAACCAAAAACCACTCACACAAAGAGGTGGATAATGCTGGATGTACAAAGTACCATCCTACACAAGACACAAAATACAGTGTTTGACAGGTGAGAAGTCAAACGTTTTGCTCTGTGGCTTCATAGATGATGGAAAAGTGGAGTAGTAGCTGATAAGATACAATTCCCCTTTCTATTATCTTTTAAAAGAAACAGCAACCTCAAAGCCACAACAAACTTGTGGAAGCAGGATTGTTCACCAGGCATGGAAGGGGCACGGTGAGAGTCGGCTCATTTCTAGCATGGCTTGTAATCCCTGGGTGCATGTGTTGCTTTTCACTTCCTCAGTTACAAAGTGGAGGTAGCTGTCTGTCTCTAGAACAGTATTGTGATCAGTTTATTCAAAATATTCAAAGCGTGCAAAATTACAAATGGTAATGAGTAGGACACTGTGGTGTTTATGAAAATACCATAAACAGTTTATTAATTGTTTTGATTTATTGCCATGATTTGTCTTTTGTCCCCAAAAGTCTGGTTCACACACTACGTATACAGCAGAGAAAAGCTGAAATCTCATGATAGGACAAAACTTTAGTTTAAAAAAACCCAGGAGAATGGAGGAAAGGCTAGATTTTCAGTTTCTGTCAGTTCAGCAGAAGCACAATTACAATTTGCAATAGAGCAGTATCGACTCTACAAAAGAACTGATAGCATTCCTTATTGCCAAAAGAAAATACCAATGCTACCAAAACCCATTAAATGCTTGCACCTCGCAATCAAAGATACCTTGGTGCGTGTGGATGTGTATATACGTGTGTGCTCATACAGAGAATTTTTTTCTTGGCTTCTGTGTGCTTTTTATGGGCACTTGCTCATCCTGCGGTTTGCCAGAAGTAGCCAGGAGGATACGTTAATCCTGTTTGCTGTTGCAAGACTGCCGAACAGATGATTTCTGATGCTCCAACAATGTGATGGACTTTTCGGAATTTTCCAAGTTTCTGAGCAGAGTCTCTAGGCGCCTTTTGATTTTCTTCTGATCCTCAATGGCACATCCAATGACCACAGACTGAAATTTCTGATCGATGGGTCCTGCTGGCACGTCGGACGTGCACGCACCGTAAAGGGACATTAAGCGCATTTTGGCGTCTTCCAAGTCATCGAGGAGTTTATTGACGATTTCATCAATCATTTTGGTGGCGTGCAGTAGGGACTCCTGCTGCTGCGCATTGCGGATGGTTTCTACGGAAACCTCCACAGTCAGGGTTCGGCCCATCAGGCGATTAGCAGTCAAATTAAGTTCTTCTCTCTCACCTCAATCGAAAATGAGAAAATATCCTTGGTTACAGGCAAATACTTCCTGTGCAAATAGCCATCATCAAGACACTCAAATTGCTATAACTTAGCAATAAGCAACTTTTTTAAAGTAAGTGACAATCAACAAGATTTCCAGAAGCCAGAAATGAGCTTTTTGCATTTACCAAGTAATTTCATAGAAGCCAGTGTCTGATTTGAAATGAGGCATTAAACTCTACTAAAATTGTAAGCAATGTTTTTCCACTGCTGACGCAATGCTTGCTGTGTCACCTTAAAGCAAAACATACAATATTATCAGGAAACATTCAGTAACAGAAGTGGCTCGTTAAGGACTTCTGTGGCATTCTGAGGGAGAGATTTAGACAATACCCCAGAAGGCCATAAAGAGAAAACTAGATATAATAAGAGACCATGAAAAACTGGTTTTCTATCTTCTGAAAGTACAGCTGCTTTTCAAAAATACGGACACAACATACGTGATAGGTAGGCTCTTTAAGAGCCAATAAACCAGCAATTTAAAGCACCTAATAATCAGGTTTAGGGAATACATTTAAAGCCATGAATCACACAACTAAGACAATGATCTTAATCATCAGGTTCTTGCAGGCTGTACACTTTGTAACACTCATGCCTATCCAGTAGTCAAAATCATTTTCAACTATATTAAATCATCATCAATGTTTCTCCCTCAGCAGAGCTACGTTAATCTTGACTTTGAAAATGTATCAGTAAACTGAGTATGGGCTTTCACATACACAGTAGTGACATTCATGGTAGTCCATCCACCTCAACAGCATGAATTTACAATCAAGAAGAGGAGATCTCAGGATAATGGGTTACACTTCAGCACCCTCAGCTGGCTCCAATGCTGCACCTTTACCAGCAGCAAAGAGAGCTGCTCACACAGATCTGCTCCCTAAGAGATGGGCTGATTTGACTTTGGGTCAGTTGGAGGGTATGGCAAAGCAGCTTCTCACCTTCGCTAATGTGCCTCATATCCTGGCTGTTCTGTATATTGTGGATCATTTCGAGCAGAATTTCTTTCTCTTGTTCCATAGCAGATGCTGCATCACGGAAAGCCTCTACCCTGTACGTGGTTGAACCAAACAAAATGTTTAAATAATGAAATAGCTGTTCACCCTTATAGCTGCCAAGAACTGTTTTAAACTTCGGCTTAAAGTAAGTACAGTCAGTTCTTAGTTATCCATGAGACAGACTCTCCGATTTCATTACCTTCTCCTCTGTCTTAACTTCACTTTTCAAGACTCAGTATAATTTAAAAAAAAAAAAAAAACAAACAAATGGAGGGGCAAACCAAAACAGAAGTAATTCAATCAGACTTAAATCTTTTATTTTACTGACAGTGCTGTTCTGTCCTACTCCGTGGTTAATCTGGATATGCAGAGCCTGACGGTACTACAGCCCTATAGCAGAAGTCCTGTAGCCAACTGGCAAATCTTATCAGCTGCTTAACTAGCAGAGAAAGGGACTGAGTCCCCATCAGGGAACTTGGCAGTGAAGGTGGCAGCTGCAGAGATGGAGGCAGCAAGGAGCCCTGGCTCCCTGTGCCACCCCCAGACCAGCAGAACCCATATAATCCACCTGCAAAGCAACAAACCAGAAAACTGAAACATGCCAAACACCCCCTTTTACAAAGGAGAAAACCCTGTTAGGAGTAGGACAAAGCTCACGTATTTTTATTACCATGACAAGGGTTTCCCTGACACAAGTGGCGTGCCTTGGTCACTGGGAGAAGATGCTGGACTGCCTGCCCCCTGTGTCACTGGTGCTTTCCATGGAATGATGCTCACTGTGATTCACACAGGGAGGAAGCTTCTGTGGGAGTAGCTCCTATTTCTGGGCTTGCAAGGAAGCATGAAACTCAGTCCCTCCTGAGTTTCGTGCAAGGAAGCACGAAACCAGATCCCTACCCCAGTCCTGTTACTGTGCTGAAACTCACATGTAATGCAGTGAGGACAAGCAGAAAGTCCAACAGAAACTGCTGTCCCTGTAACTATTGGGTCTTGGTAAGGTGTGTGGTTCTGTGCTCACAGCCTGCCCTCCTCGTGCATAAGGTAGAGACCCAGCTCGCCGTGGGCAATGTGAAAATACTGCATGAGAAATCCCAGTCCAGTTTCTTAATTCATGTCTTATTCCCCACCACAGTTTTAAAGAGGGGCTTTTGCATTCAGCTGAGTAATACGGAAAAGAACATTGGAGAACTCTAATGCAACACTTCGAAGACCTGGTACCAAAGAGGGAAATATCCCACTCCCTTGGCTTTTCTCTGAGACTTGAGGGTAGGGGCTTGCAGAGAACTTTCCAAGCTGGAACTGGCTGCAAGAGTTGCACCAAAACCATCAACTCTGCATTCACAGACCCCACAGAAAAGCAAGAGTATCATGTGAACCTGGCTGATGGTTTGAGATGCTTGCAATGCACAGCTCAGGAGGTCCAGCTGCATCACGAGAATCCATCCATCTATCCTGAAATGTTTATTGAAACCTGGCCAGAAAAGGGGGAACAAACCAAAACATTGTTAAGTCTCTTAGGTGCTCTGCATTCTTCACCATTACTGGGCGCTGCCCTGCCAGCAGTGGTTCATTGCTGTCTCTGTAGATGAGGGTGCATCTCCTGAGACGGGAATGGAGCTGCTGCTCCTTCCTCACAGGCTGGCTGAAGGCAGGTAACTTCAGGAAAACAGCAGTAAGAGAAAAGACAGTGAAAGAAAACAGAAGAATGGGAGCATTTGAGGATATAGTCACTCTTCACATGCAGCCTGCTCTTGAAATGGTTCTGTTTTACAAAATATTTAGCCTAATTTAGTCAGTGAAAGCACAGGCTTCAGGCCTTGCCTTTAATGTTCGTTCTGAGAAGGAGTGGGAAAAGTTAATGCAATGCAAATTCATGCCAAGAGCAAATACTTTTAATTATTATTTTGGACTGGTTACTAAGAGCAATGAGGCAGGTGGAGTCATTTCATACTTCAGATGTCTGCACTTTATAATTTAGGAAGTCTAGCAATATTTTCAAAATGCCTTGCCATGCCTTTTAAAAAAAATTAGTATTTTCACAATTTAAAAAATGCATTGTGGTCGCTGGAAAGTTGTAAATTAAAATTTTGAAGTGCAGAATTTCAATTTTGATAGTGTTTTAAGATCAGATTCTGTATATCATTGTACTGACTTAAAAACCAAAGTTCTGCCTTCAGTAGATAGATTAGCCCATGATTTCCACGGGCTTTGCTGGGTCCTAAGAAGAATGTGGAAAAGCTGCATTGCAGAGATGTATCCTGAACTGGTACAGTTCTAAAGAGAGTGCCTAAAATATCACTGCTTCCAAAGGCCAGCACGGTATGTGAGGTAGGACCTAACAGCCAAATTGTCAGAATTAATGTTGCATACTGCAAAAAAAAGAAAAAGATAGGTCACCGACTAGAGTTTTGATTGACATTAATTTACTAAAGGTAATACAACCAAATCTTAAGAACTATTTTACTTGCAATAATTGCTTCTTCAGCATTACTTTTACCATTTTTTAAACTGCAATATAGAGTGCTACACAGCAATGGGACAGAGTAATTTCAGAACAGTGCTCTAGTGGGAAAAAAAAAACCAACAAATAAATGGAAACCAGTCACACCAGTCTCAGGAAGATAATGTGTCAGTATCACACCTTGGAGTCAGTTCTCATAACTTCTTTCCTAAAATGCATGGTTTCTTAACTTCACAGGTTTCTGTAAATCTTTCCTTTCCTTGTGTGGGGGACCCAAAAAAACAGTTGGAAGATTTAAACCTCTAACAGAGGTGACTGATGTGGGAAGGGGTGGAAACACAATCCAAGTCTCAAAAAAAAAACCAACCAAAGAATAAAAGAACACAAAATACTCATATTTATGCCCAGTTATCAATTATTTTGATGCAGCAGTACGGTCTTTTTTCTAAGAGATGAAAACTCTTTTTCATCATATTTTTACTTGGAGTGCATTTGTTGCTTTGAACATCAACTAAATATATTCCATCTATTACCTAACACTGAAAAAAGACATTCCTTACTTCTGATTTTCCCTGTTTGTGAGCAATTAGCTGTGCAATGCCTTCCTTTGCTACATACCATTTACATGAGCAGAGCATTCCCCTGAGAAACAGGTGGACCAGCCTGTGCTTTTGTTCCCAGATGAGAAACTTGACACCTGCTTTCTTAGGACAGCTGCAATAACTCTGTCCTTTACTGACTGACTTAAACAGCCCACTATTACAGCCCACGTGCTGGAGGTTCAGATAAGTTTTCAAAGGAAATAGGATGAGGATGGAGCAGCTTTTTTCCTGAAAAGGAGCTGAGCACACTGGAGGGAGACAAAACCGGGGGTTTCACCCTGGCATCCTCAGCTGCTTCAGCTGGGTGTCCCCTCCCAGGTGAGCAGTCCTGTGGACACCGACATGAATGGTGGGGGAATATGGTTTATCCAAAGAACAAGATAAAAATTACAAAAAATGAAGATAAAAAATAGCCAGCAAGAATCTGACTTATCTCATGTATCATCACACCTAAAACTGTGTTTTCACTTAACACAACCAACAGAACAGAACAGTGACTCATAAACAGAGCCTCTGGTCTCGCTTCCAGCTGCTCCCGAGATATCCTGGCAGTCATGGTAACACGAAGGTCCAAGCCCTTACAAGGGGCAAATGGGCCACCTGCCCCCCTTGCCACCTCTGCCTCCAGCACTTGCTCCCTGGCAGCCAAACTGATTCCCCTTCCCTGCTCACTTTCCATACAGAAGAAAGCCACTCTGCAAACACCTATCAGGGAGGTACAAAAATACCCCATTACTGTTGGAAAATAAGCTCTCACAGTGGAAAGAAAGGGACAAAAAGGAAGGCTGTTCAAACTGGAGCATTTTACAATGGCTTTAAACTGAAAGAGGGTAGACTTAGATGAGCTATTAGGAAGAAATTCTTCACTATGAGGATAGTGAGGCACTGGAACAGGTTGCCCAGAGAAGCTGTGGACTCTCCATCCTTGGAGGTGTTAAAGGCCAGGCTGGAAGGGGCTCTGAGCCGCCTGGTCTACTGAAAGGTGCCCCTGCCCATGTCAGGGGATTGGAACTAGATGATCTTTAAGGTCCCTCCTAACCCAAACCACTTATGATTCTGTGATTTCCAGAGGGATGAGGGTTGCTTCAGAGTTCAGCTGACCTTAAGCAACTTGAGAACTGACGATTGTTGAGGGTTTTAATTAAAGGTTCTAGTTCAGTTTGACAAATTTTTACTAATTATATTTACAAGCAACATCTTGAGGGTCTATAGCAAAACCAAACCAGCTGGAGAAGGAGAAAGTTTGGAAGCTTTTCCTCCTGTCATTCAAATAAATTTGAATTGAAGCATGTTAATTAGTTGTGAATGGAAAAAAACTTAAGACTTGAGTGACTTTTATCAAATTAGTTGGACTTTTTTTTTCATGATTATTCCACATTTAGAATTATGGCTGTCTGAAAGAACCACAGCAAACTGGGAAGTTTAATTGAGGGTTTAATTGCTGGCTAACCGAACTGTCTGCTTTGTTTCAGAGTCACTCAGCAAATTTAAAACACATTTTTGCATATTCTGATGCTAATTTTTGGATTATATATTAATCATGCGCCTAGACCTGGATGTAAGCAGTGAGACTTGTTTGCAGACAGTGATTTTGTTTAGTCAAATTCTGAGAAGCCTGCAAAGGACTTCAAGGAGATTTAATCAAGCTAACTGAAAGGCTAATATAACAGCACATTGAGTCCACTCCTGAATAATGCAAAGTAATGCAGGCAGAAAGGGGAAATAAAACTCCTGCATCCCACAGAGCTCTTTTAATTACAGGAAAGTCCTAGAAACATTCTGGGTGGTTCTGTGAAAGCTGCTGATCAATATGCAGCTGTAATGAAGGAAAGGGTGTGTTGAAATAGTACCAGAGGAGGTGAATCAGTGGCATCCTGCACATCCATCCACCTCACTAAGGACACTATGTAATTTAGCAGAGCTGAGAGGACAGGGAAGATGATTAAAGGAAAGGTATCATCTCTCATGAGGCCAAACTGGGAAAAAAGTCAAATGGTATTATTTAGGGAACGTCAAGTAGCAGAAAAAGTCAGGACATGTCTTGGCACAACGATGAAATTCACATAGCATTTACAACTCTGGAAAAACACACCTCTGCTGCAGAATGCAATGCTGTTCACATTACAGTGACAGGATTTAATACACCTCAGAGAGGAGGTGGACACCAACACCAGTAACAAGAACATCCACAGCTGAACCAGTAAGTGCAAAGGGATGTTTGGAAGACAAGAAGCCTCACACGCCAGCATTCAGCACTGCAGCTTAAAGGCTTGCCAGAGACTCCGAGAGCCCGAATGACACCACGTTTTATCCTCGGATTTCCTGCATCTTCTTATAAAGCACCTGCCCGCAGATGCGGGATAGGGGCGACAGGGTGGGACGACAGACACGATGCACGGCGGGCTCGTACCCGCCGTGTCACAGCTCGCAGAGCATGTCCCCTGTCTGCTAAAGGCTCCCCACACCCCGAAGGGTAACAAATCCGAAGCAGCCCTTCGCGCTTTCTCTGAAAAGCGTCTACTTTCATACATTCATATACATATTCCTATTTTCGTGTATTTCCAGGCCACGCTAGCTCACCTTAGAGCATCAGCTCCCATTTTTAAACTTTGCCCCCCATGACGGAGAACCCTTTTTCCGTCGGTCTCCTCAAGAAACCTCACACCCCCCCGACCCCCCCCCGCCGCGGCCGGAGGAGGGCTCCCCGCCCGCCGCCGGCCCGCGGTGCGGAGCCACCGGCTCGGGGCCAGACGGCTCCTCGGCCCCCTCCCAGCGCCCGGCCCCGGGCCCCACCTGAGCTCCAGCTGGTCCAGGTTCTCGAGCAGGCGGCTGGAGCGGTCGGCCATGGAGGTGGAGCGGTAGAAGCGGCCCCGGAGCTGCCCGCCCGACTGCTGCTGCTGCTGAGGCTGCTGCGGCTGCTGCGCCCCCTCGCTGGCCT